>CM074720.1:209244427-209551927 GCA_037306005.1 Rhinophrynus dorsalis
TGATTTTTTATCATTACTTGTCTTTCAAACCTTGCATGTCCGATAGGTGTACAGAATGTTACTCTACAACGGCTTCATATACTGCATCCAGACATCCCATTGACTGCCAGACAGATATCCAATGACTTGTCTTGCAATGAGATTTACAAATCGGATAATCTTTCAGTTTTGCGTTGTGTTATCAGGATACTTACTAGTTTATAGCTATCTGTGGATTACTGGAGATGCAGTTCACTCTCCATTCCATAAGCGTTGAGTGCTTTGTGACTTATAAAAGCATATTGCTTTTTTCTCTTTTTTTGCACTGAAAATGTTTAATTGTCAAATTTTTAGGCTCGACTTTTTAGGTCTTAGGGAAGACTGAAAAAAAGCCCTTAGGTACTATAGGTATGGGTGCTCAAACCTGTTCTCAAGTGCCCTCCCTCCCCACCCAACAGTGCAGCTTTTCAGGATCTCCTATCATGATCACTGGTGGATGACTCAGTGTGGCATTCATTCTGATAGAGCCTCCTAAGCAACTGAACCTCCTGAGGAAATGACAAAGTCAGTAAGCTGCACTGTAAGGGGTGGTGAGGGGTGGCTGGGGGGGTGGGAGGGAACCCTGTGGGCAGGTTTGAACACCTCTGGTCCATGACTGAGACTGAGGAAAGAGCACGTTC
The DNA here is from genome assembly GCA_037306005.1 of Rhinophrynus dorsalis. NCBI lineage: Eukaryota > Metazoa > Chordata > Amphibia > Anura > Rhinophrynidae > Rhinophrynus > Rhinophrynus dorsalis. The sequence goes on from CM074720.1 coordinate 209,245,087, forward strand.
CTAAGCACAAGGATTTCTGGTCTTGTATTGTGATATTTCATCATTTTAACTAGGTGCGATGTATTCCAAATTATTACCATCTAAAGAAGTGAGGGAAAAAAAATTAATGTGGCTGATGTACTAAAGAGAACTAGTCCAATTACAGACCAGCCATTCACAGCACAAGGATCATGCACAAAAGGAAATATATGAAGTTTTTTATACATCACAAAGCTTTGTTTGTTATGCTTATTTTCATTTTTAATTCAAACTGCTGCAAACTTCTTTGGATTGAAAAAACAATAGCCTGTCTTTTACCAACTCCATCAACTTATCAGCAAACTTAGTCCTAACAGAGGAAAAATCATCTAAAACACATGGGGATACTCCTTTTAGCTGATCTTCACTTCTTTTGGCACCAAGAACAATTGTTTTGAGTCTAACAACTTAATACAAGGCACTAGAACTGCGTCACTCTTCCCTTTTGCACTCTCATTTGCGTATAAGCAAAAGCTTGTGCAGCATCAAGGGGCAAGCAATTTTGGACAAGGAGACTTTATTTATTTGTTATTGTTTTTGTTTTGATTTTTTATCATTACTTGTCTTTCAAACCTTGCATATCCGATAGGTGTACAGAATGTTACTCTACAACGGGTTCATATACTGCATCCAGACAACCCATTGACTGCCAGATAGATATCCAATGACTTGTCTTGCAATGAGATTTACAAATCGGATAATCTTTCAGTTTTGCGTTGTGTTATCAGGATACTTACTAGTTTATAGCTATCTGTGGATTACTGGAGATGCAGTTCAAACTCCATTCCATAAGCGTAGAGTACTTTGTGACTTATAAAAGCATATTGCTTTTTTCTCTTTTTTTGCACTGAAAATGTTTAATTGTCATATTTTTAGGCTCTACTTTTTAGGTCTTAGGGAAGACTGAAAAAAAGCCCTTAGGTACTATAGGTATGGGTGCTCAAACCTGTTCTCAAGTGCCCTCCCTCCCCTCCCAACAGTGCAGCTTTTCAGGATCTCCTATCATGATCACTGGTGGATGACTCAGTGTGGCTTTCATTCTGATAAAGCCTCCTAAGCAAATGAACCTCCTGAGGAAATGACAAAATCAGTAAGCTGCACTGTAAGGGGTGGTGAGGGGTGGCTGGGGGGGGGGAGGGCACCCTGTGGGCAGGTTTGAACACCTCTGGTCCATGACTGAGACTGAGGAAAGAGCACGTTCCTAAGCACAAGGATTTCTGGTCTTGTATTGTGATATTTCATCAATTTAACTAGGTGCGATGTATTCCAAATTATTACCATCTAGAGAAGTGAGGAAAAAAAAATTAATGTGGCTGATGTACTAAAGAGAACTAGTCCAATTACAAACCAGCCATTCACAGCACAAGGATCATGCACAAAAGGACATATATGAAGTTTTTTATACATCACAAAGCTTTGTTTGTTAGGCTTATTTTCATTTTTAATTAAAACTGCTGCATACTTCTTTGGATTGAAAAAACAATAGCCTGTCTTTTACCAACTCCATCAACTTTTCAGCAAACTTAGTCCTAACAGAGGAAAAATCATCTAAAACACAGGGGGATACTCCTTTTAGCTGATCTTCACTTCTTTAGGCACCAAGAACAATTGTTTTGAGTCTAACAACTTAATACAAGGCACTAGAACTGCGTCACTCTTCCCTTTTGCACTCTTATTTGCGTATAAGCAAAAGCTTGTGCAGCATCATGGGGCAAGCAATTTTGGACAAGGAGACTTTATTTTTTTATTATTGTTTTTGTTATGATTTTATATCATTACTTGTCTTTCAAACCTTGCATGTCCGATAGGTGTACAGAATGTTACTCTACAACGGCTTCATATACTACATCCAGACAACCCATTGACTGCCAGATAGATATCCAATGACTTGTCTTGCAATGAGATTTACAAATCGGATAATCTTTCAGTTTTGCGTTGTGTTATCAGGATACTTACTAGTTTATAGCTATCTGTGGATTACTGGAGATGCATTTCACTCTCCATTCCATAAGCGTAGAGGGCTTTGTGACTTATAAAAGCATATTACTTTTTTCTGTTTTTTTGCACTGAAAATGTTTAATTCTCAGATTTTTAGGCTCGACTTTTTAGGTCTCAGGGAAGACTGAAAAAAGCCCTTAGGTACTATAGGTATGGGTGCTCAAACCTGTTCTCAAGTGCCCTCCCTCCCCTCCCAACAGTGCAGCTTTTCAGGAACTCCTATCATGATCACTGGTGGATGATTCAGTGTGGCATTCATTCTGATAGAGCCTCCTAAGAAAATGAACCTCCTGAGGAAATGACAAAGTCAGTAAGCTGCACTGTAAGGGGTGGTGAGGGGTGGCTGGGGGGGGTGGGAGGGCACCCTGTGGGCAGGTTTGAACACCTCTGATCCATGACTGAGACTGAGGAAAGAGCACGTTCCTAAGCACAAGGATTTCTGGTCTTGTATTGTGATATTTCATCAATTTAACTAGGTGCGATGGATTCCAAATTATTACCATCTAGAGAAGTGAGGAAAAAAAAATTAATGTGGCTGATGTACTAAAGAGAACTAGTCCAATTATAGACCAGCCATTCACAGCACAAGGATCATGCACAAAAGGACATATATGAAGTTTTTTATACATCACAAAGCTTTGTTTGTTAGGCTTATTTTCATTTTTAATTCAAACTGCTGCATACTTCTTTGAATTGAAAAATCAATAGCCTGTCTTTTACCAACTCCATCAACTTATCAGCAAACTTAGTCCTAACGGAGGAAAAATCATCTAAAACACATGAGGATACTCCTTTTAGCTGATCTTCACTTCTTTTGGCACCAAGAACAATTGTTTTGAGTCTAACAACTTAATACAAGGCATTAGAACTGCGTCACTCTTCCCTTTTGCACTCTCGTTTGCGTATAAGCAAAAGCTTGTGCAGCATCATGGGGCAAGCAATTTTGGACAAGGAGACTTTATTTATTTGTTATTGTTTTGATTTTTTATCATTACTTGTCTTTCAAACCTTGCACGTCCGATAGGTGTACAGAATGTTACTCTACAACGGCTTCATATACTGCATCCAGACAACCCATTGACTGCCAGATAGATATCCAATGACTTGTCTTGCAATGAGATTTACAAATCGGATAATCTTTCAGTTTTGCGTTGTGTTATCAGGATACTTACTAGTTTATAGCTATCTGTGGATTACTGGAGATGCAGTTCAATCTCCATTCCATAAGCGTAGAGTACTTTGTGACTTACAAAAGAATATTGCTTTTTTCTCTTTTTTTGCACTGAAAATGTTTAATTGTCAGATTTTTACGCTCGACTTTTTAGGTCTTAGGGAAGACTGAAAAAAAGCCCTTTGGTACTATAGGTATGGGTGCTCAAACCTGTTCTCTAGTGCCCTCCCTCCCTTTCCAACAGTGCAGCTTTTCAGGATCTCCTATCATGATTACTGGTGGATGACTCAGTGTGGCATTCATTCTGATAGAGCCTCCTAAGCAAATGAACCTCCTGAGGAAATGACAGTCAGTAAGCTGCACTGTAAGGGGTGGTGAGGGGTGGCTGGGGGGGTGGGAGGGCACCCTGTGGGCAGGTTTGAACACCTCTGGTCCATGACTGAGACTGAGGAAAGAGCACGTTCCTAACCAAAAGGATTTCTAGTCTTGTATTGTGATATTTCATCAATTTAACTAGGTGCGATGTATTCCAAATTATTACCATCTAGAGAAGTGAGGAAAAAAAGATTAATGTGGCTGATGTACTAAAGAGAACAAGTCCAATTACAGACCAGCCATTCACAGCACAAGGATCATGCACAAAAGGACATATATGAAGTTTTTTATACATCACAAAGCTTTGTTTGTTAGGCTTATTTTCATTTTTAATTCAAACTGCTGCATACTTCTTTGGATTGAAAAAACAATAGCCTGTCTTTTACCAACTCCATCAACTTATCAGCAAACTTAGTCCTAACAGAGGAAACATCATCTAAAACACATGGGGATACTCCTTTTAGCTGATCTTCACTTCTTTTGGCACCAAGAACAATTGTTTTGAGTCTAACATCTTCATACAAGGCACTAGAACTGCGTCACTCTTCCCTTTTGCACTCTCATTTGCGTATACGCAAAAACTTGTGCAGCATCATGGGGCAAGCAATTTTGGACAAGGAGACTTTATTTATTTGTTATTGTTTTTCTTTTGATTTTTTTATCATTACTTGTCTTTCAAACCTTGCATGTCCGATAGGTGTACAGAATGTTACTCTACAACGGCTTCATATACTGCATCCAGACAACCCATTGACTGCCAGATAGATATCCAATGACTTGTCTTGCAATGAGATTTACAAATTGGATAATCTTTCAGTTTTGCGTTGTGTTATCAGGATACTTACTAGTTTATAGCTATCTGTGGATTACTGGAGATGCATTTCACTCTCCATTCAATAAGCGTAGAGTGCTTTGTGACGTAAAAAAGCATATTGCTTTTTTCTCTTTTTTTGCACTGAAAATGTTTAATTGTCAGATTTTTAGGCTCGACTTTTTAGGTCTTAGGGAAGACTGAAAAAAATCCCTTTGATACTATAGGTATGGGTGCTCAAACCTGTTCTCTAGTGCCCTCCCTCCCTTTCCAACAGTGCAGCTTTTCAGGATCTCCTATCATGATTACTGGTGGATGACTCAGTGTGGCATTCATTCTGATAGAGACTCCTAAGCAAATGAACCTCCTGAGGAAATGACAGTCAGTAAGCTGTACTGTAAGGGGTGGTGAGGGGTGGCTGGGGGGGTGGGAGGGCACCCTGTGGGCAGTTTGAACACCTCTGGTCCATGACTGAGACTGAGGAAAGAGCACGTTCCTAACCACAAGTATTTCTAGTCTTGTATTGTGATATTTCATCAATTTAACTAGGTGCGATGTATTCCAAATTATTACCATATAGAGAAGTGAGGAAAAAAAGATTAATGTTGCTGATGTACTAAAGAGAATAAGTCCAATTACAGACCAGCCATTCACAGCACAAGGATCATGCACAAAAGGACATATATGAAGTTTTTTATACATCACAAAGCTTTGTTTGTTAGGCTTATTTTCATTTTTAATTCATACTGCTACATAATTCTTTGGATTGCAAAAAACAATAGCCTGTCTTTTACCAACTCCATCAACTTATCAGCAAACTTAGTCCTAACAGAGAAAAATAATCTAAAACACAAGGGGATATTTCTTTTAGCTGATCTTCACTTCTTTTGGCACCAAGAACAATTGTTTTGAGTCTAACAACTTAATACAAGGCACTAGAACTGCGTCACTCTTCCCTTTTGCACTCTCATTTGCGTATAAGCAAAAGCTTGTGCAGCATCATGGGGCAAGCAATTTTGGACAAGGAGACTTTATTTATTTGTTATTGTTTTTGTTTTGATTTTTTATCATTACTTGTCTTTCAAACCTTGCATGTCCGATAGGTGTACAGAATGTTACTCTACAACGGCTTCATATACTGCATCCAGACAACCCATTGACTGCCAGATAGATATCCAATGACTTGTCTTGCAATGAAATTTAGAAATCGGATAATCTTTCAGTTTTGCGTTGTGTTATCAGGATACTTACTAGTTTATAGCTATCTGTGGATTACTGGAGATGCACTTCACTCTCCATTCCATAAGTGTAGAGTGCTTTGTGACTTATAAAAGCATATTGCTTTTTTCTCTTTTTTTGCACTGAAAATGTTTAATTGTCAGATTTTTAGGCTCGACTTTTTAGGTCTTAGGGAAGACTGAAAAAAAGCCCTTTGGTACTATAGGTATGGGTGCTCAAACCTGTTCTCAAGTGCCCTCCCTCCCCTCCCAACAGTGCAGCTTTTCAGGATCTCCTATCATGATCACTGGTGGATGACTCAGTGTGGCATTCATTCCGATAGAGCCTCCTAAGCAAATGAACCTCCTGAGGAAATGACAAAGTCAGTAAGCTGCACTATAAGGGGTGGTGAGGGGTGGCTAGGGGGGTGGGAGGGCACCCTGTGGGCAGGTTTGAACACCTCTGGTCCATGACTGAGACTGAGGAAAGAGCACGTTCCTAAGCACAAGGATTTCTGGTCTTGTATTGTGATATTTCATCAATTTAACTAGGTGCGATGGATTCCAAATTATTACCATCTAGAGAAGTGAGGAAAAAAAAATTAATGTGGCTGATGTACTAAAGAGATCTAGTCCAATTACAGACCAGCCATTCACAGCACAAGGATCATGCACAAAAGGACATATATGAAGTTTTTTTATACATCACAAAGCTTTGTTTGTTAGGCTTATTTTCATTTTTAATTCAAACTGCTACATAATTCTTTGGATTGCAAAAAACAATAGCCTGTCTTTTACCAACTCCATCAACTTATCAGCAAACTTAGTCCTAACAGAGAAAAATAATCTAAAACACAAGGGGATATTCCTTTTAGCTGATCTTCACTTCTTTTGGCACCAAGAACAATTGTTTTGAGTCTAACAACTTAATACAAGGCACTAGAACTGCGTCACTCTTCCCTTTTGCACTCTCATTTGCGTATAATCAAAAGCTTGTGCAGCATCATGGGGCAAGCAATTTTGGACAAGGAGACTTTATTTATTTGTTATTGTTTTTGTTTTGATTTTTTATCATTACTTGTCTTTCAAACCTTGCATGTCCGATAGGTGTACAGAATGTTACTCTACAACGGCTTCATATACTGCATCCAGACAACCCATTGACTGCCAGATAGATATCCAATGACTTGTCTTGCAATGAGATTTAGAAATCGGATAATCTTTCAGTTTTGCGTTGTGTTATCAGGATACTTACTAGTTTATAGCTATCTGTGGATTACTGGAGATGCACTTCACTCTCCATTCCATAAGCGTAGAGTGCTTTGTGACTTATAAAAGCATATTGCTTTTTTCTCTTTTTTTGCACTGAAAATGTTTAATTGTCAGATTTTTAGGCTCGACTTTTTAGGTCTTAGGGAAGACTGAAAAAAAGCCCTTTGGTACTATAGGTATGGGTGCTCAAACCTGTTCTCTAGTGCCCTCCCTCCCTTTCCAACAGTGCAGCTTTTCAGGATCTCCTATCATGATTACTGATGGATGACTCAGTGTGGCATTCATTCTGATAGAGCCTCCTAAGCAAATGAACCTCCTGAGGAAATGACAGTCAGTAAGCTGCACTGTAAGGGGTGGTGAGGGGTGGCTGGGGGGGTGAGAGGGCACCCTGTGGGCAGGTTTGAACACCTCTGGTCCATGACTGAGACTGAGGAAAGAGCACGTTCCTAAGCACAAGGATTTCTGGTCTTGTATTGTGATATTTCATCAATTTAACTAGGTACGATGAATTCCAAATTATTACCATCTAGAGAAGTGAGGAAAAAAAAGATTAATGTGGCTGATGTACTAAAGAGAACAAGTCCAATTACAGACCATCCATTCACAGCACAAGGATCATGCACAAAAGGACATATATGAAGTTTTTTATACATCACAAAGCTTTGTTTGCTAGGCTTATTTTTATTTTTAAATCAAACTGCTGCATACTTCTTTGGATTGAAAAAACAATAGCCTGTCTTTTACCAACTCCATCAACTTATCAGCAAACTTAGTCCTAACAGAGGAAAAATCATCTAAAACACATGGGGATACTCCTTTTAGCTGATCTTCACTTCTTTTGGCACCAAGAACAATTGTTTTGAGTCTAACAACTTAATACAAGGCACTAGAACTGCGTCACTCTTCCCTTTTGCACTCTCATTTGCGTATAAGCAAAAGCTTGTGCAGCATCATGGGGCAAGCAATTTTGGACAAGGAGACTTTATTTATTTGATATTATTTTTGTTTTGATTTTTTATCATTACTTGTCTTTCAAACCTTGCATGTCCGACAGTTGTACAGAATGTTACTCTACAACGGCTTCATATACTGCATCCAGACAAACCATTGACTGCCAGATAGATATCCAATGACTTGTCTTGCAATGAGATTTACAAATCGGATAATCTTTCAGTTTTGCGTTGTGTTATCAGGATACTTACTAGTTTATAGCTATCTGTGGATTACTGGAGATGCATTTCACTCTCCATTCCATAAGCGTAGAGTGCTTTGTGACTTATAAAAGCATATTGCTTTTTTCTGTTTTTTTGCACTGAAAATGTTTAATTGTCAGATTTTTACGCTCGACTTTTTAGGTCTTAGGGAAGACTGAAAAAAAGCCCTTTGGTACTATAGGTATGGGTACTCAAACCTGTTCTCTAGTGCCCTCCCTCCCCTCCCAACAGTGCAGCTTTTCAGGATCTCCTATCATGATCACTGGTGGATGACTCAGTGTGGCATTCATTCCGATAGAGACTCCTAAGCAAATGAACCTCCTGAGGAAATGACAAAGTCAGTAAGCTGCACTGTAAGGGAAGGTGAGGGGTGGCTGGGGGGGTGGGAGTGCACTCTGTGGGCAGGTTTGAACACCTCTGGTCCATGACTGAGACTGAGGAAAGAGCACGTTCCTAAGCACAAGGATTTCTGGTCTTGTATTGTGATATTTCATCAATTTAACTAGGTGCGATGGATTCCAAATTATTACCATCTAGTGAAGTCAGGAAAAAAAAATTAATGTGGCTGATGTACTAAAGAGATCTAGTCCAATTACAGACCAGCCATTCACAGCACAAGGATCATGCACAAAAGGACATATATGAAGTTTTTTATACATCACAAAGCTTTGTTTGTTAGGCTTATTTTCATTTTTAATTCAAACTGCTACATAATTCTTTGGATTGCAAAAAACAATAGCCTGTCTTTTACCAACTCCATCAACTTATCAGCAAACTTAGTCCTAACAGAGAAAAATAATCTAAAACACAAGGGGATATTCCTTTTAGCTGATCTTCACTTCTTTTGGCACCAAGAACAATTGTTTTGAGTCTAACAACTTAATACAAGGCACTAGAACTGCGTCACTCTTCCCTTTTGCACTCTCATTTGCGTATAAGCAAAAGCTTGTGCAGCATCATGGGGCAAGCAATTTTGGACAAGGAGACTTTATTTATTTGTTATTGTTTTCGTTTTGATTTTTTATCATTACTTGTCTTTCAAACCTTGCATGTCCGATAGGTGTACAGAATGTTACTCTACAACGGCTTCATATACTGCATCCAGACAACCCATTGACTGCCAGATAGATATCCAATGACTTGTCTTGCAATGAGATTTAGAAATCGGATAATCTTTCAGTTTTGCGTTGTGTTATCAGGATACTTACTAGTTTATAGCTATCTGTGGATTACTGGAGATGCACTTCACTCTCCATTCCATAAGCGTAGAGTGCTTTGTGACTTATAAAAGCATATTGCTTTTTTCTCTTTTTTTGCACTGAAAATGTTTAATTGTCAGATTTTTAGGCTCGACTTTTTAGGTCTTAGGGAAGACTGAAAAAAAGCCCTTAGGTACTATAGGTATGGGTGCTCAAACCTGTTCTGAAGTGCCCTCCCTCCCCTCCCAACAGTGCAGCTTTTCAGGATCTCCTATCATGATCACTGGTGGATGATTCAGTGTGGCATTCATTCTGATAGAGCCTCCTAAGCAAATGAACCTCCTGAGGAAATGACAAAGTCAGTAAGCTGCACTGTAAGGGATGGTGAGGGGTGGCTGGGGGGGTGGGAGTGCACCCTGTGGGCAGGTTTGAACACCTCTGGTCCATGACTGAGACTGAGGAAAGAGCACGTTCCTAAGCACAAGGATTTCTGGTCTTGTATTGTGATATTTCATCAATTTAACTAGGTGCGATGGATTCCAAATTATTACCATCTAGTGAAGTCAGGAAAAAAAATTAATGTGGCTGATGTACTAAAGAGATCTAGTCCAATTACAGACCAGCCATTCACAGCACAAGGATCATGCACAAAAGGACATATATGAAGTTTTTTATACATCACAAAGCTTTGTTTGTTAGGCTTATTTTCATTTTTAATTCAAACTGCTACATAATTCTTTGGATTGCAAAAAACAATAGCCTGTCTTTTACCAACTCCATCAACTTATCAGCAAACTTAGTCCTAACAGAGAAAAATAATCTAAAACACAAGGGGATATTCCTTTTAGCTGATCTTCACTTCTTTTGGCACCAAGAACAATTGTTTTGAGTCTAACAACTTAATACAAGGCACTAGAACTGCGTCACTCTTCCCTTTTGCACTCTCATTTGCGTATAAGCAAAAGCTTGTGCAGCATCATGGGGCAAGCAATTTTGGACAAGGAGACTTTATTTATTTGTTATTGTTTTTGTTTTGATTTTTTATCATTACTTGTCTTTCAAACCTTGCATGTCCGATAGGTGTACAGAATGTTACTCTACAACGGCTTCATATACTGCATCCAGACAACCCATTGACTGCCAGATAGATATCCAATGACTTGTCTTGCAATGAGATTTACAAATCGGATAATCTTTCAGTTTTGCGTTGTGTTATCAGGATACTTACTAGTTTATAGCTATCTGTGGATTACTGGAGATGCACTTCACTCTCCATTCCATAAGCGTAGAGTGCTTTGTGACTTATAAAAGCATATTGTTTTTTTCTCTTTTTTTGCACTGAAAATGTTTAATTGTCAGATTTTTAGGCTCGACTTCTTAGGTCTTAGGGAAGACTGAAAAAAAGCCCTTTGGTACTATAGGTATGGGTGCTCAAACCTGTTCTCTAGTGCCCTCCCTCCCTTTCCAACAGTGCAGCTTTTCAGGATCTCCTATCATGATTACTGGTGGATGACTCAGTGTGGCATTCATTCTGATAGAGCCTCCTAAGCAAATGAACCTCCTGAGGAAATGACAGTCAGTAAGCTGCACTGTAAGGGGTGGTGAGGGGTGGCTGGGGGGGTGAGAGGGCACCCTGTGGGCAGGTTTGAACACCTCTGGTCCATGACTGAGACTGAGGAAAGAGCACGTTCCTAAGCACAAGGATTTCTGGTCTTGTATTGTGATATTTCATCAATTTAACTAGGTGCGATGAATTCCAAATTATTACCATCTAGAGAAGTGAGGAAAAAAAAGATTAATGTGGCTGATGTACTAAAGAGAACAAGTCCAATTACAGACCATCCATTCACAGCACAAGGATCATGCACAAAAGGACATATATGAAGTTTTTTATACATCACAAAGCTTTGTTTGCTAGGCTTATTTTCATTTTTAATTCAAACTGCTGCATACTTCTTTGGATTGAAAAAACAATAGCCTGTCTTTTACCAACTCCATCAACTTATCAGCAAACTTAGTCCTAACAGAGGAAAAATCATCTAAAACACATGGGGATACTCCTTTTAGGTGATCTTCACTTCTTTTGGCACCAAGAACAATTGTTTTGAGTCTAACAACTTAATACAAGGCACTAGAACTGCGTCACTCTTCCCTTTTGCACTCTCATTTGCGTATAAGCAAAAGCTTGTGCAGCATCATGGGGCAAGCAATTTTGGACAAGGAGACTTTATTTATTTGTTATTGTTTTTGTTTTGATTTTTTATCATTACTTGTCTTTCAAACCTTGCATGTCCGACAGTTGTACAGAATGTTACTCTACAACGGCTTCATATACTGCATCCAGACAACCCATTGACTGCCAGATAGATATCCAATGACTTGTCTTGCAATGAGATTTACAAATCGGATAATCTTTCAGTTTTGCGTTGTGTTATCAGGATACTTACTAGTTTATAGCTATCTGTGGATTACTGGAGATGCATTTCACTCTCCATTCCATAAGCGTAGAGTGCTTTGTGACTTATAAAAGCATATTGCTTTTTTCTGTTTTTTTGCACTGAAAATGTTTAATTGTCAGATTTTTACGCTCGACTTTTTAGGTCTTAGGGAAGACTGAAAAAAAGCCCTTTGGTACTATAGGTATGGGTACTCAAACCTGTTCTCTAGTGCCCTCCCTCCCTTTCCAACAGTGCAGCTTTTCAGGATCTCCTATCATGATTACTGGTGGATGACTCAGTGTGGCATTCATTCTGATAGAGCCTCCTAAGCAAATGAACCTCCTGAGGAAATGACAGTCAGTAAGCTGCACTGTAAGGGGTGGTGAGGGGTGGCTGGGGGGGTGGGAGGGCACGCTGTGGGCAGGTTTGAACACCTCTGGTCCATGACTGAGACTGAGGAAAGAGCACGTTCCTAACCAAAAGGATTTCTAGTCTTGTATTGTGATATTTCATCAATTTAACTAGGTGCGATGTATTCCAAATTATTACCATCTAGAGAAGTGAGGAAAAAAAGATTAATGTGGCTGATGTACTAAAGAAAACAAGTCCAATTACAGACCATCCATTCACAGCACAAGGATCATGCACAAAAGGACATATATGAAGTTTTTTATACATCACAAAGCTTTGTTTGTTAGGCTTATTTTCATTTTTAATTCAAACTGCTGCATACTTCTTTGGATTGAAAAAACAATAGCCTGTCTTTTACCAACTCCATCAACTTATCAGCAAACTTAGTCCTAACAGAGGAAACATCATCTAAAACACATGGGGATACTCCTTTTAGCTGATCTTCACTTCTTTTGGCACCAAGAACAATTGTTTTGAGTCTAACATCTTCATACAAGGAACTAGAACTGCGTCACTCTTCCCTTTTGCACTCTCATTTGCGTATACGCAAAAGCTTGTGCAGCATCATGGGGCAAGCAATTTTGGACAAGGAGACTTTATTTATTTGTTATTGTTTTTCTTTTGATTTTTTATCATTACTTGTCTTTCAAACCTTGCATGTCCGATAGGTGTACAGAATGTTACTCTACAACGGCTTCATATACTGCATCCAGACAACCCATTGACTGCCAGATAGATATCCAATGACTTGTCTTGCAATGAGATTTACAAATCGGATAATCTTTCAGTTTTGCGTTGTGTTATCAGGATACTTACTAGTTTATAGCTATCTGTGGATTACTGGAGATGCATTTCACTCTCCATTCCATAAGCGTAGAGTGCTTTGTGACGTAAAAAAGCATATTGCTTTTTTCTCTTTTTTTGCACTGAAAATGTTTAATTGTCAGATTTTTAGGCTCGACTTTTTAGGTCTTAGGGAAGACTGAAAAAAAGCCCTTTGATACTATAGGTATGGGTGCTCAAACCTGTTCTCTAGTGCCCTCCCTCCCTTTCCAACAGTGCAGCTTTTCAGGATCTCCTATCATGATTACTGGTGGATGACTCAGTGTGGCATTCATTCTGATAGAGCCTCCTAAGCAAATGAACCTCCTGAGGAAATGACAGTCAGTAAGCTGTACTGTAAGGGGTGGTGAGGGGTGGCTGGGGGGGTGGGAGGGCACCCTGTGGGCAGTTTGAACACCTCTGGTCCATGACTGAGACTGAGGAAAGAGCACGTTCCTAACCACAAGGATTTCTAGTCTTGTATTGTGATATTTCATCAATTTAACTAGGTGCGATGTATTCCAAATTATTACCATCTAGAGAAGTGAGGAAAAAAAGATTAATGTTGCTGATGTACTAAAGAGAATAAGTCCAATTACAGACCAGGCATTCACAGCACAAGGATCATGCACAAAAGGACATATATGAAGTTTTTTATACATCACAAAGCTTTGTTTGTTAGGCTTATTTTCATTTTTAATTCAAACTGCTGCATACTTCTTTGGATTGAAAAAACAATAGCCTGTCTTTTACCAACTACATCAACTTATCAGCAAACTTAGTCCTAACAGAGGAAAAATTATCTAAAACACATGGGGATACTCCTTTTAGCTGATCTTCACTTCTTTTGGCACCAAGAACAATTGTTTTGAGTCTAACAACTTAATACAAGGCATTAGAACTGCGTCACTCTTCCCTTTTGCACTCTCATTTGCGTATAAGCAAAAGCTTGTGCAGCATCATGGGGCAAGCAATTTTGGACAAGGAGACTTTATTTATTTGTTATTGTTTTGATTTTTTATCATTACTTGTCTTTCAAACCTTGCATGTCCGATAGGTGTACAGAATGTTACTCTACAACGGCTTCATATACTGCATCCAGACAACCCATTGACTGCCAGATAGATATCCAATGACTTGTCTTGCAATGAGATTTACAAATCGGTTAATCTTTCAGTTTTGCGTTGTGTTATCAGGATACTTACTAGTTTATAGCTATCTGTGGATTACTGGAGATGCATTTCACTCTCCATTCCATGAGCGTAGAGTGCTTTGTGACTTATAAAAGCATATTACTTTTTTCTGTTTTTTTGCACTGAAAATATTTAATTGTCAGATTTTTAGGCTCGACTTTTTAGGTCTTAGGGAAGACTGAAAAAAAGCCCTTAGGTACTATAGGTATGGGTGCTCAAACCTGTTCTCAAGTGCCCTCCCTCCCCTCCCAACAGTTCAGCTTTTCAGGATCTCCTATCATGATTACTGGTGGATGACTCAGTGTGGCATTCATTCTGATAGAGACTCCTAAGCAAATGAACCTCCTGAGGAAATGACAGTCAGTAAGCTGTACTGTAAGGGGTGGTGAGGGGTGGCTGGGGGGGTGGGAGGGCACCCTGTGGGCAGGTTTGAACACCTCTGGTCCATGACTGAGACTGAGGAAAGAGCACGTTCCTAACCACAAGGATTTCTAGTCTTGTATTGTGATATTTCATCAATTTAACTAGGTGCGATGGATTCTAAATTATTACCATCTAGAGAATTCAGGAAAAAAACAATTAATGTGGCTGATGTACTAAAGAGAACTAGTCCAATTACAGACCAGCCATTCACAGCACAAGGATCATGCACAAAAGGACATATATGAAGTTTTTTATACATCACAAAGCTTTGTTTGTTAGGCTTATTTTCATTTTTAATTCAAACTGCTGCATACTTCTCTGGATTGAAAAAACAATAGCCTGTCTTTTACCAACTCCATCAACTTATCAGCAAACTTAGTCCTAACAGAGAAAAAATAATCTAAAACACAAGGGGATACTCCTTTTAGCTGATCTTCACTTCTTTTGGCACCAAGAACAATTGTTTTGAGTCTAACAACTTAACACAAGGCACTAGAACTGCGTCACTCTTCCCTTTTGCACTCTCATTTGCGTATAAGCAAAAGCTTGTGCAGCATCATGGGGCAAGCAATTTTGGACAAGGAGACTTTATTTATTTGTTATTGTTTTTGTTTTGATTTTTTATCATTACTTGTCTTTCAAACTTTGAATGTCCGATAGGTGTACAGAATGTTACTCTACAACGGCTTCATATACTGCATCCAGACAACCCATTGACTGCCAGATAGATATCCAATGACTTGTCTTGCAATGAGATTTACAAATCAGATAATCTTTCAGTTTTGCGTTGTGTTATCAGGATACTTACTAGTTTATAGCTATCTGTGGATTACTGGAGATGCAGTTCACTCTCCATTCCATAAGCGTAGAGTGCTTTGTGACTTATAAAAGCATATTGCTTTTTTCTGTTTTTTTGCACTGAAAATGTTTAATTGTCAGATTTTTAGGCTCCACTTTTTAGGTCTTAGGGAAGACTGAAAAAAAGCCCTTAGGTACTATAGGTATGGGTGCTCAAACCTGTTCTCAAGTGCCCTCCCTCCCCTCCCAACAGTGCAGCTTTTCAGGATCTCCTATCATGATCACTGGTGGATGACTCAGTGTGGCATTCATTCCGATAGAGCCTCCTAAGCAAATGAACCTCCTGAGGAAATGACAAAGTCAGTAAGCTGTACTGTAAGGGGTGGTGAGGGGTGGCTGGGGGGATGGGAGGGCACCCTGTGGGCAGGTTTGAACACCTCTGGTCCATGACTGAGACTGAGGAAAGAGCACGTTCCTAAGCACAAGGATTTCTGGTCTTGTATTGTGATATTTCATCAATTTAACTAGGTGCGATGAATTCCAAATTATTACCATCTAGAGAAGTGAGGAAAAAAAAATTAATGTGGCTGATGTACTAAAGAGATCTAGTCCAATTACAGACCAGCCATTCACAGCACAAGGATCATGCACAAAAGGACATATATGAAGTTTTTTATACATCACAAAGCTTTGTTTGTTAGGCTTATTTTCATTTTTAATTCAAACTGCTGCATACTTCTTTGGATTGAAAAAACAATAGCCTGTCTTTTACCAACTCCATCAACTTATCAGCAAACTTATTCCTAACAGAGAAAAAATAATCTAAAACACAAGGGGATACTCCTTTTAGCTGATCTTCACTTCTTTTGGCACCAAGAACAATTGTTTTGAGTCTAACAACTTAATACAAGGCACTAGAACTGCGTCACTCGTCCCTTTTGCACTCTCATTTGCGTATAAGCAAAAGCTTGTGCAGCATCATGGGGCAAGCAATTTTGCACAAGGAGACTTTATTTATTTGTTATTGTTTTTGTTTTAATTTTTTATCATTACTTGTCTTTCAAACCTTGCATGTCCGATAGGTGTACAGAATGTTACTCTACAACGGCTTCATATACTGCATCCAGACAACCCATTGACTGCCAGATAGATATCCAATGACTTGTCTTGCAATGAGATTTACAAATCGGATAATCTTTCAGTTTTGCATTGTGTTATCAGGATACTTACTAGTTTATAGCTATCTGTGGATTACTGGAGATGCAGTTCACTCTCCATTCCATAAGCGTAGAGTGCTTTGTGACTTATAAAAGCATATTGCTTTTTTCTGTTTTTTTGCACTGAAAATGTTTAATTGTCAGATTTTTAGGCTCGACTTTTTAGGTCTTAGGGAAGGCTGAAAAAAAGCCCTTAGGTACTATAGGTATGGGTGCTCAAACCTGTTCTCAAGTGCCCTCCCTCCCTTCCCAACAGTGCAGCTTTTCAGGATCTCCTATCATGATCACTGGTGGATGACTCAGTGTGGCATTTATTCCGATAGAGCCTCCTAAGCAAATGAACCTCCTGAGGAAATGACAAAGTCAGTAAGCTGCACTGTAAGGGGTGGTGAGGGGTGGCTGGGGGGATGGGAGGGAACCCTGTGGGCAGGTTTGAACACCTCTGGTCCATGACTGAGACTGAGGAAAGAGCACATTCCTAAGCACAAGGATTTCTGGTCTTGTATTGTGATATTTCATCAATTTAACTAGGTGCGATGTATTCCAAATTATTACCATCTAGAGAAGTGAGGAAAAAAAAATTAATGTGGCTGATGTACTAAAGAGATCTAGTCCAATTACAGACCAGCCATTCACAGCACAAGGATCATGCACAAAAGGACATATATGAAGTTTTTTATACATGACAAAGCTTTGTTTGTTAGGCTTATTTTCATTTTTAATTCAAACTGCTGCATACTTCTTTGGATTGAAAAAACAATAGCCTGTCTTTTACCAACTCCATCAACTTATCAGCAAACTTAGTCCTAACAGAGGAAACATCATCTAAAACACATGGGGATACTCCTTTTAGCTGATCTTCACTTCTTTTGGCACCAAGAACAATTGTTTTGAGTCTAACATCTTCATACAAGGAACTAGAACTGCGTCACTCTTCCCTTTTGCACTCTCATTTGCGTATACGCAAAAGCTTGTGCAGCATCATGGGGCAAGCAATTTTGGACAAGGAGACTTTATTTATTTGTTATTGTTTTTCTTTTGATTTTTTATCATTACTTGTCTTTCAAACCTTGCATGTCCGATAGGTGTACAGAATGTTACTCTACAACGGCTTCATATTCTGCATCCAGACAACCCATTGACTGCCAGATAGATATCCAATGACTTGTCTTGCAATGAGATTTACAAATCGGATAATCTTTCAGTTTTGCGTTGTGTTATCAGGATACTTACTAGTTTATAGCTATCTGTGGATTACTGGAGATGCATTTCACTCTCCATTCCATAAGCGTAGAGTGCTTTGTGACGTAAAAAAGCATATTGCTTTTTTCTCTTTTTTTGCACTGAAAATGTTTAATTGTCAGATTTTTAGGCTCGACTTTTTAGGTCTTAGGGAAGACTGAAAAAAAGCCCTTTGATACTATAGGTATGGGTGCTCAAACCTGTTCTCTAGTGCCCTCCCTCCCTTTCCAACAGTGCAGCTTTTCAGGATCTCCTATCATGATTACTGGTGGATGACTCAGTGTGGCATTCATTCTGATAGAGACTCCTAAGCAAATGAACCTCCTGAGGAAATGACAGTCAGTAAGCTGTACTGTAAGGGGTGGTGAGGGGTGGCTGGGGGGGTGGGAGGGCACCCTGTGGGCAGTTTGAACACCTCTGGTCCATGACTGAGACTGAGGAAAGAGCACGTTCCTAACCACAAGGATTTCTAGTCTTGTATTGTGATATTTCATCAATTTAACTAGGTGCGATGTATTCCAAATTATTACCATCTAGAGAAGTGAGGAAAAAAAGATTAATGTTGCTGATGTACTAAAGAGAATAAGTCCAATTACAGACCAGGCATTCACAGCACAAGGATCATGCACAAAAGGACATATATGAAGTTTTTTATACATCACAAAGCTTTGTTTGTTAGGCTTATTTTCATTTTTAATTCAAACTGCTGCATACTTCTTTGGATTGAAAAAACAATAGCCTGTCTTTTACCAACTACATCAACTTATCAGCAAACTTAGTCCTAACAGAGGAAAAATTATCTAAAACACATGGGGATACTCCTTTTAGCTGATCTTCACTTCTTTTGGCACCAAGAACAATTGTTTTGAGTCTAACAACTTAATACAAGGCATTAGAACTGCGTCACTCTTCCCTTTTGCACTCTCATTTGCGTATAAGCAAAAGCTTGTGCAGCATCATGGGGCAAGCAATTTTGGACAAGGAGACTTTATTTATTTGTTATTGTTTTGATTTTTTATCATTACTTGTCTTTCAAACCTTGCATGTCCGATAGGTGTACAGAATGTTACTCTACAACGGCTTCATATACTGCATCCAGACAACCCATTGACTGCCAGATAGATATCCAATGACTTGTCTTGCAATGAGATTTACAAATCGGTTAATCTTTCAGTTTTGCGTTGTGTTATCAGGATACTTACTAGTTTATAGCTATCTGTGGATTACTGGAGATGCATTTCACTCTCCATTCCATGAGCGTAGAGTGCTTTGTGACTTATAAAAGCATATTACTTTTTTCTGTTTTTTTGCACTGAAAATATTTAATTGTCAGATTTTTAGGCTCGACTTTTTAGGTCTTAGGGAAGACTGAAAAAAAGCCCTTAGGTACTATAGGTATGGGTGCTCAAACCTGTTCTCAAGTGCCCTCCCTCCCCTCCCAACAGTTCAGCTTTTCAGGATCTCCTATCATGATTACTGGTGGATGACTCAGTGTGGCATTCATTCTGATAGAGACTCCTAAGCAAATGAACCTCCTGAGGAAATGACAGTCAGTAAGCTGTACTGTAAGGGGTGGTGAGGGGTGGCTGGGGGGGTGGGAGGGCACCCTGTGGGCAGGTTTGAACACCTCTGGTCCATGACTGAGACTGAGGAAAGAGCACGTTCCTAACCACAAGGATTTCTAGTCTTGTATTGTGATATTTCATCAATTTAACTAGGTGCGATGGATTCTAAATTATTACCATCTAGAGAATTCAGGAAAAAAACAATTAATGTGGCTGATGTACTAAAGAGAACTAGTCCAATTACAGACCAGCCATTCACAGCACAAGGATCATGCACAAAAGGACATATATGAAGTTTTTTATACATCACAAAGCTTTGTTTGTTAGGCTTATTTTCATTTTTAATTCAAACTGCTGCATACTTCTCTGGATTGAAAAAACAATAGCCTGTCTTTTACCAACTCCATCAACTTATCAGCAAACTTAGTCCTAACAGAGAAAAAATAATCTAAAACACAAGGGGATACTCCTTTTAGCTGATCTTCACTTCTTTTGGCACCAAGAACAATTGTTTTGAGTCTAACAACTTAACACAAGGCACTAGAACTGCGTCACTCTTCCCTTTTGCACTCTCATTTGCGTATAAGCAAAAGCTTGTGCAGCATCATGGGGCAAGCAATTTTGGACAAGGAGACTTTATTTATTTGTTATTGTTTTTGTTTTGATTTTTTATCATTACTTGTCTTTCAAACTTTGAATGTCCGATAGGTGTACAGAATGTTACTCTACAACGGCTTCATATACTGCATCCAGACAACCCATTGACTGCCAGATAGATATCCAATGACTTGTCTTGCAATGAGATTTACAAATCAGATAATCTTTCAGTTTTGCGTTGTGTTATCAGGATACTTACTAGTTTATAGCTATCTGTGGATTACTGGAGATGCAGTTCACTCTCCATTCCATAAGCGTAGAGTGCTTTGTGACTTATAAAAGCATATTGCTTTTTTCTGTTTTTTTGCACTGAAAATGTTTAATTGTCAGATTTTTAGGCTCCACTTTTTAGGTCTTAGGGAAGACTGAAAAAAAGCCCTTAGGTACTATAGGTATGGGTGCTCAAACCTGTTCTCAAGTGCCCTCCCTCCCCTCCCAACAGTGCAGCTTTTCAGGATCTCCTATCATGATCACTGGTGGATGACTCAGTGTGGCATTCATTCCGATAGAGCCTCCTAAGCAAATGAACCTCCTGAGGAAATGACAAAGTCAGTAAGCTGTACTGTAAGGGGTGGTGAGGGGTGGCTGGGGGGATGGGAGGGCACCCTGTGGGCAGGTTTGAACACCTCTGGTCCATGACTGAGACTGAGGAAAGAGCACGTTCCTAAGCACAAGGATTTCTGGTCTTGTATTGTGATATTTCATCAATTTAACTAGGTGCGATGAATTCCAAATTATTACCATCTAGAGAAGTGAGGAAAAAAAAATTAATGTGGCTGATGTACTAAAGAGATCTAGTCCAATTACAGACCAGCCATTCACAGCACAAGGATCATGCACAAAAGGACATATATGAAGTTTTTTATACATCACAAAGCTTTGTTTGTTAGGCTTATTTTCATTTTTAATTCAAACTGCTGCATACTTCTTTGGATTGAAAAAACAATAGCCTGTCTTTTACCAACTCCATCAACTTATCAGCAAACTTATTCCTAACAGAGAAAAAATAATCTAAAACACAAGGGGATACTCCTTTTAGCTGATCTTCACTTCTTTTGGCACCAAGAACAATTGTTTTGAGTCTAACAACTTAATACAAGGCACTAGAACTGCGTCACTCGTCCCTTTTGCACTCTCATTTGCGTATAAGCAAAAGCTTGTGCAGCATCATGGGGCAAGCAATTTTGCACAAGGAGACTTTATTTATTTGTTATTGTTTTTGTTTTAATTTTTTATCATTACTTGTCTTTCAAACCTTGCATGTCCGATAGGTGTACAGAATGTTACTCTACAACGGCTTCATATACTGCATCCAGACAACCCATTGACTGCCAGATAGATATCCAATGACTTGTCTTGCAATGAGATTTACAAATCGGATAATCTTTCAGTGTTGCATTGTGTTATCAGGATACTTACTAGTTTATAGCTATCTGTGGATTACTGGAGATGCAGTTCACTCTCCATTCCATAAGCGTAGAGTGCTTTGTGACTTATAAAAGCATATTGCTTTTTTCTGTTTTTTTGCACTGAAAATGTTTAATTGTCAGATTTTTAGGCTCGACTTTTTAGGTCTTAGGGAAGGCTGAAAAAAAGCCCTTAGGTACTATAGGTATGGGTGCTCAAACCTGTTCTCAAGTGCCCTCCCTCCCTTCCCAACAGTGCAGCTTTTCAGGATCTCCTATCATGATCACTGGTGGATGACTCAGTGTGGCATTTATTCCGATAGAGCCTCCTAAGCAAATGAACCTCCTGAGGAAATGACAAAGTCAGTAAGCTGCACTGTAAGGGGTGGTGAGGGGTGGCTGGGGGGATGGGAGGGAACCCTGTGGGCAGGTTTGAACACCTCTGGTCCATGACTGAGACTGAGGAAAGAGCACATTCCTAAGCACAAGGATTTCTGGTCTTGTATTGTGATATTTCATCAATTTAACTAGGTGCGATGTATTCCAAATTATTACCATCTAGAGAAGTGAGGAAAAAAAAATTAATGTGGCTGATGTACTAAAGAGATCTAGTCCAATTACAGACCAGCCATTCACAGCACAAGGATCATGCACAAAAGGACATATATGAAGTTTTTTATACATGACAAAGCTTTGTTTGTTAGGCTTATTTTCATTTTTAATTCAAACTGCTGCATACTTCTTTGGATTGAAAAAACAATAGCCTGTCTTTTACCAACTCCATCAACTTATCAGCAAACTTAGTCCAAACAGAGGAAAAATACTCTAAAACACATGGGGATACTCCTTTTAGCTGATCTTCACTTCTTTAGACACCAAGAACAATTGTTTTGAGTCTAACAACTTAATACAAGGCACTAGAACTGCGTCACTCTTCCCTTTTGCACTCTCATTTGCGTATAAGCAAAAGCTTGTGCAGCATCATGGGGCAAGCAGTTTTGGACAAGGAGACTTTATTTATTTGTTGTTGTTTTTGTTTTGATTTTTTATCATTACTTGTCTTTCAAACCTTGCATGTCCGATAGGTGTACAGAATGTTACTCTACAATGGCTTCATATACTGCATCCAGACAATCCATTGATTGCCAGATAGATATCCAATGACTTGTCTTGCAATGAGATTTACAAATCGGATAATCTTTCAGTTTTGCGTTGTGTTATCAGGATACTTACTAGTTTATAGCTATCTGTGGATTACTGGAGATGCAGTTCACTCTCCATTCCATAAGCGTAGAATGCTTTGTGACTTATAAAAGCATATTGCTTTTTTCTGTTTTTTTGCACTGAAAATGTTTAATTGTCAGATTTTTAGGCTCGACTTTTTAGGTCTTAGGGAAGACTGAAAAAAGGCCCTTAGGTACTATAGGTATGGGTGCTCAAACCTTTTCTCCAGTGCCCTCCCTCCCCTCCCAACAGTGCAGCTTTTCAGGATCTCCTATCATGATCACTAGTGGATGACTCAGTGTGGCATTCATTCCGATAGAGCCTCCTAATCAAATGAACCTCCTGAGGAAATGACAAAGTCAGTAAGCTGCACTGTAAGGGGTGGTGAGGGGTGGCTGGGGGGATGGGAGGTCACCCTGTGGGCAGGTTTGAACACCTCTGGTCCATGACTGAGACTGAAGAAAGAGCACGTTCCTAAGCACAAGGATTTCTGGTCTTGTATTGTGATATTTCATCAATTTAACTAGGTGCGATGAATTCCAAATTATTACCATCTAGAGAAGTGAGGAAAAAAAAATTAATGTGGCTGATGTACTAAAGAGATCTAGTCCAATTACAGACCAGCCATTCACAGCACAAGGATGATGCACAAAAGGACATATATGAAGTTTTTTATACATCACAAAGCTTTATTTGTTAGGCTTATTTTCATTTTTAATTCAAACTACTGCATACTTCTTTGGATTGAAAAAACAATAGCCTGTCTTTTACCAACTCCATCAACTTATCAGCAAACTTAGTCCTAACAGAGGAAAAATCATCTAAAACACATGGGGATACTCCTTTTAGCTGATCTTCACTTCTTTTGGCACCAAGAACAATTGTTTTGAGTCTAACAACTTAATACAAGGCACTAGAACTGCGTCACTCTTCCCTTTTGCACTCTCATTTGCGTATAAGCAAAAGCTTGTGCAGCATCATGGGGCAAGCAATTTTGGACAAGGAGACTTTATTTATTTGTTATTGTTTTTGTTTTAATTTTTTATCATTACTTGTCTTTCAAACCTTGCATGTCCGATAGGTGTACAGAATGTTACTCTACAACGGCTTCATATACTGCATCCAGACAACCCATTGACTGCCTGATAGATATCCAATGACTTGTCTTGCAATGAGATTTACAAATCGGAAAATATTTCAGTTTTGCGTTGTGTTATCAGGATACTTACTAGTTTATAGCTATCTGTGGATTACTGGAGATACACTTCACTCTCCATTCCATAAGCGGAGAGTGCTTTGTGACTTATAAAAGCATATTGCTTTTTTCTGTTTTTTTGCACTGAAAATGTTTAATTGTCAAATTTTTAGGCTCGACTTTTTAGGTCTTAGGGAAGACTGAAAAAAAGCCCTTAGGTACTATAGGTATGGGTGCTCAAACCTGTTCTCAAGTGCCCTCCCTCCCCTCCCAACAGTGCAGCTTTTCAGTATCTCCTATCATGATCACTGGTGGATGATTCAGTGTGGCATTCATTCTGATAGTGCCTCCTAAGAAAATGAACCTCCTGAGGAAATGACAAAGTCAGTAAGCTGCACTGTAAGGGATGGTGAGGGGTGGCTGGGGGGGTGGGAGTGCACCCTGTGGGCAGGTTTGAACACCTCTGGTCCATGACTGAGACTGAGGAAAGAGCACGTTCCTAAGCACAAGGATTTCTGGTCTTGTATTGTGATATTTCATCAATTTAACTAGGTGCGATGTATTCCAAATTATTACCATCTAGAGAAGTGAGGAAAAAAAATTAATATGGCTGATGTACTAAAGAGATCTAGTCCAATTACAGACCAGCCATTCACAGCACAAGGATCATGCACAAAAGGACATATATGAAGTTTTTTATACATCACAAAGCTTTGTTTGTTAGGCTTATTTTCATTTTTAATTCAAACTGCTGCATACTTCTTTGGATTGAAAAAACAATAGCCTGTCTTTTACCAACTCCATCAACTTATCAGCAAACTTAGTCCTAACAGAGGAAAAATCCTCTAAAACACATGGGGATACTCCTTTTAGCTGATCTTCACTTCTTTAGACACCAAGAACAATTGTTTTGAGTCTAACAACTTAATACAAGGCACTAGAACTGCGTCACTCTTCCATTTTGCACTCTCATTTGCGTATAAGAAAAAGCTTGTGCAGCATCATGGGGCAAGCAATTTTGGACAAGGAGACTTTATTTATTTGTTATTGTTTTTGTTTTGATTTTTTATCATTACTTGTCTTTCAAACCTTGCATGTCCGATAGGTGTACAGAATGTTACTCTACAACGGCTTCATATACTGCATCCAGACAACCCATTGATTGCCAGATAGATATCCAATGACTTGTCTTGCAATGAGATTTACAAATCGGATAATCTTTCAGTTTTGCGTTGTGTTATCAGGATACTTACTAGTTTATAGCTATCTGTGGATTACTGGAGATGCAGTTCACTCTCCATTCCATGAGCGTAGAGTGCTTTGTGACTTATAAAAGCATATTGCTTTTTTCTGTTTTTTTGCACTGAAAATGTTTAATTGTCAGATTTTTAGGCTTGACTTTTTAGGTCTTAGGGAAGACTGAAAAAAAGCCCTTAGGTACTATAGGTATGGGTGCTCAAACCTGTTCTCTAGTGCCCTCCCTCCCTTTCCAACAGTGCAGCTTTTCAGGATCTCCTATCATGATCACTGGTGGATGACTCAGTGTGGCATTCATTCCGATAGAGCCTCCTAAGCAAATGAACCTCCTGAGGAAATGACAAAGTCAGTAAGCTGCACTGTAAGGGGTGGTGAGGGGTGGCTGGGGGGGTGGGAGGGCACCCTGTGGGCAGGTTTGAACACCTCTGGTCCATGACTGAGAATGAGGAAAGAGCACGTTCCTAAGCACAAGGATTTCTGGTCTTGTATTGTGATATTTCATCAATTTAACTAGGTGCGATTTATTCCAAATTATTACCATCTAGAGAAGTGACGAAAAAAAAATTAATGTGGCTGATGTACTAAAGAGATCTAGTCCAATTACAGACCAGCCATTCACAGCACAAGGATTATGCACAAAAGGACATATATGAAGTTTTTTATACATCACAAAGCTTTGTTTGTTAGGCTTATTTTCATTTTTAATTCAAACTGCTGTATACTTCTTTGGATTGAAAAAACAATAGCCTGTCTTTTACCAACTCCATCAACTTATCAGCAAACTTAGTACTAACAGAGAAAAAGTAATCTAAAACACAAGGGGATACTCCTTTTAGCTGATCTTCACTTCTTTTGGCACCAAGAACAATTGTTTTGAGTCTAACAACTTAATACAAGGCACTAGAACTGTGTCACTCTTCCCTTTTGCACTCTCATTTGCGTATAAGCAAAAGCTTGTGCAGCATCATCGGGCAAGCAATTTTGGACAAGGAGACTTTATTTATTTGTTATTGTTTTTGTTTTGATTTTTTATCATTACTTGTCTTTCAAACCTTGCATGTCCGATAGGTGTACAGAATGTTACTCTTCAACGGCTTCATATACTGCATCCAGACAACCCATTGACTGCCAGATAGACATCCAATGACTTGTCTTGCAATGAGATTTAGAAATCGGATAATCTTTTAGTTTTGCGTTGTGTTATCAGGATACTTACTAGTTTATAGCTATCTGTGGATTACTGGAGATGCACTTCACTCTCCATTCCATAAGCGTAGAGTGCTTTGTGACTTATAAAAGCATATTGCTTTTTTCTGTTTTTTTGCACTGAAAATATTTAATTGTCAGATTTTTAGGCTCGACTTTTTAGGTCTTAGGGAAGACTGAATAAAAGCCCTTAGGTACTATAGGTATGGGTGCTCAAACCTGTTCTCAAGTGCCCTCCCTCCCCTCCCAACAGTGCAGCTTTTCAGGATCTCCTATCATGATCACTGGTGGATGATTCAGTGTGGCATTCATTCTGATAGAGCCTCCTAAGAAAATGAACCTCCTGAGGAAATGACAAAGTCAGTAAGCTGCACTGTAAGGGATGGTGAGGGGTGGCTGGGGGGGTGGGAGTGCACCCTGTGGGCAGGTTTGAACACCTCTGGTCCATGACTGAGACTGAGGAAAGAGCACGTTCCTAAGCACAAGGATTTCTTGTCTTGTATTGTGATATTTCATCAATTTAACTAGGTGCGATGTATTCCAAATTATTACCATCTAGAGAAGTGAGGAAAAAAAAATTAATGTGGCTGATGTACTAAAGAGAACTAGTCCAATTACAGACCAGCCATTCACAGCACAAGGATCATGCACAAAAGGACATATATGAAGTTTTTTATACATCACAAAGCTTTGTTTGTTAGGCTTATTTTCATTTTTAATTCAAACTGCTGCATACTTCTTTGGATTGAAAAAACAATAGCCTGTCTTTTACCAACTCCATCAACTTATCAGCAAACTTAGTCCAAACAGAGGAAAAATCCTCTAAAACACATGGGGATACTCCTTTTAGCTGATCTTCACTTCTTTAGACACCAAGAACAATTGTTTTGAGTCTAACAACTTAATACAAGGCACTAGAACTGCATCACTCTTCCCTTTTGCACTCTCATTTGCGTATAAGCAAAAGCTTGTGCAGCATCATGGGGCAAGCAATTTTGGACAAGGAGACTTTATTTATTTGTTATTGTTTTTGTTTTGATTTCTTATCATTACTTGTCTTTCAAACCTTGCATGTCCGATAGGTGTACAGAATGTTACTCTACAACGGCTTCATATACTGCATCCAGACAACCCATTGATTGCCAGATAGATATCCAATGACTTGTCTTGCAATGAGATTTACAAATCGGATAATCTTTCAGTTTTTTGTTGTGTTATCAGGATACTTACTAGTTTATAGCTATCTGTGGATTACTGGAGATGCAGTTCACTCTCCATTCCATAAGCGTAGAGTGCTTTGTGACTTATAAAAGCATATTGCTTTTTTCTGTTTTTTTGCACTGAAAATGTTTAATTGTCAGATTTTTAGGCTCGACTTTTTAGGTCTTAGGTAAGACTGAAAAAAAGCCCTTAGGTACTATAGGTATTGGTGCTCAAACTTGTTCTCAAGTGCCCTCCCTCCCCTCCCAACAGTGCAGCTTTTCAGGATCTCCTATCATGATCACTGGTGGATGACTCAGTGTGGCATTAATTCTGATAGAGCCTCCTAAGCAAATGAACCTCCTGAGGAAATGACAAAGTCAGTAAGCTGCACTGTAAGGGGTGGTGAGGGGTGGCTGGGGGGGTGGGAGGGCACCCTGTGGGCAGGTTTGAACACCTCTGGTCCATGACTGAGACAGAGGAAAGAGCACATTCCTAAGCACAAGGATTTCTGGTCTTGTATTGTGATATTTCATCAATTTAACTAGGTGCGATGTATTCCAAATTATTAACATCTAGAGAAGTGAGGAAAAAAAAATTAATGTGGCTGATGTACTAAAGAGAACTAGTCCAATTACAGACCAGCCATTCACAGCACAAGGATCATGCACAAAAGGACATATATGAAGTTTTTTATACATCACAAAGCTTTGTTTGTTAGGCTTATTTTCATTTTTAATTCAAACTGCTGTATACTTCTTTGAATTGAAAAAACAATAGCCTGTCTTTTACCAACTCCATCAACTTGTCAGCCAACTTAGTCCTAACAGAGGAAAAATATCTGAAACACATGGGGATACTCCTTTTAGCTGATCTTCACTTCTTTTGGCACCAAGAACAATTGTTTTGAGTCTAACAACTTAATACAAGGCACTAGAACTTCGTCACTCTTCCCTTTTGCACTCTCATTTGCATATAAGCAAAAGGTTTTGCAGCATCGTGGGGCAAGCAGTTTTGGACATGGAGACTTTTTTTATTTGTTATTGTTTTTTTTTTATTTTTTATCATTACTTGTCTTTCAAACCTTGCATGTCAGATAGGTGTACAGAGTGTTACTCTACAACGGCTTCATATACTGCATCCAGACAACCCATTGACTGCCAGATAGATGTCCAATGACTTGTCTTGCAATGAGATTTACAAATCGGATAATCTTTCAGTTTTGCATCGTGTTTTCAGGATACTTACTAGTTTATAGCTATCTGTGGATTACGGGAGATGCAGTTCACCCTCCATTCCATAAGCGTAGATTGCTTTGTGACGTAAAAAAGCATATTGCTTTTCTCTCTTTTTTTGCACTGAAAATGTTTAATTTTCAGATTTTTAGGCTCGACTTTTTAGGTCTTAGGGAAAACTGAAAAAAAGCTGTTAGGTACTATAGGTATGGGTGCTCAAACCTGTTCTCAAGTGCCCTCCCTCTCCTCCCAACAGTGCAGCTTTTCAGGATCTCCTATCATGATCACTGGTGGATGACTCAGTGTGGCATTCATTCTGATAGAGCCTCCTAAGCAAATGAACCTCCTGAGGAAATGATAGAGTCAGTAAGCTGCACTGTAAGGGGTGGTGAGAGGTGGCTGGGGGGGTGGGAGGGCACCCTGTGGGCAGGTTTGAACACCTCTGGTCCATGACTGAGACTGAGGAAAGAGCACGTTCCTAAGCACAAGGATTTCTGGTCTTGTATCGCGATATTTCACCAATTTAACTAGGTGAGATGTATTCCAAATTATTACCATCTAGAGAAGTGAGGAAAAAAAATTAATGTGGCTGATGTACTAAGGAGAACTAGTCCAATTGTAGACCATCCATTCACAGCACAAGGATCATGCACAAAAGGACATATATGAAGTTTTTTATACATCACAAAGCTTTGTTTGTTAGGCTTATTTTCATTTTTAATTCAAACTGCTGCATACTTCTTTGGATTGAAAAAAACAATAGCCTGTCTTTTACCAACTCCATCAACTTATCAGCAAACTTAGTCCTGCTGGTAGCTCTTTGTCAGTTGACATAAGCCACCTTCTTTGCATTGTCATAATTAATCTAAACTGGCAGGCAGCAAAGAGACTGGGACCAACGCTGAAGAGCTAGACAAAAAGACAGAAGCTCTAGCACTGACCCTTGTGGCCACACCAGAAGTCCTGCACTGTACCCATGATACTAATCTAGCAGTCCAAGGGGCAGCCGGAGCTGCAGGGAGAAAGGTATGGGCAGCCAAAGCTGCTAAACAAAGATGTCATCCTCAAGAGCAATCCTTAAAAATGTCATTGTCCAATACATTTTAAATTTCCCATGTCCCCAAAACCTGTCCCTCTAGTATAGAGGGACAAATAACCTGAATTAAAAAGTCAAATACAAGTAAAACAAATTTAAAATAAATAAAACAAGCCAAGTATCTTAAACAGACCTCAGACTGTGGCCAGCAGACACACAAACTAACAGGGCAGTGCATACATAGTAACATAGTAGATAAGGCTGAATAAAGACATGCATCCATCAAGTCCAGCCCATGCCAATAACACCCCTGCTGATCCAGAGGAAGGTAACAAAAAAGCCCTCTGGAGCAATTTCCAATGTAGTCCCAAGTCAGAGGCGTAGCGGAGGCCCCCGCAGCCCCCGCGGTGCGGGAGGGCCCCACCAGCCTCAGGGGGCCCCCACAAAAATGTACCACTCGTATTGGAGGCCCCAACTGGACATAGGGCCCCCAGGAAAACATTAAAGAGGCCCCCAAAAGTGAAAAGCACCGGTCAGTATGCCTGGCGGCTTCACTTCTCACCAGTAGACAGACATTGTCACTCTCCTAAATGAGCTCCTCCTTCCTTCCCTTTCCTGCTCGGCGCGCAACGCCGCTACAGAGCTCAGACAAGTCAGCTGGTGCAGAGTGCTGTTAAACTGAACAGCCGCGCGCTACGTCAACAAGTACCTAGCTAGCGCGGGCTGCTTAAAAAGTTCAGAAACCTATATCAGAGGCTTAGTGGAGGCCCCCCCGTCGGACTCAGGGGCACTCAGAAGTTTTGCCACTATGATTATACTGGAGAGCCGCCAGAGTGAGGGGCCTCCGAGTCCAGACTGCTTTGCCACACTGACATCGCTAAGGGGCAGGAGCAGGGGGGCCCTGGAATGCCTGACCTGGCCTGCCCATGTATTCCCCCCCCCGTGTGCAACATAGCTGGAAAGTCACACTGACGGGCATAGTGTGTTGGCAGAGGAGGAAGAGCGACAGCACATCGCTGCATCACGTCAGTCATAACTCTGAGGAGGGGAACGGAAGGCAGACTGAGCATGCAGAATGGCAGTGGAGAAGCAAGTAGGTGATTAGCAAAATAGGTGTATTTAGTGGGTTTGTGAATGGGTTTAGCAGTAAAGTAATTCGTTTGAGTAAAGGAAGGAGCCAATTTTTTTTACTATGAGACAGTGTAGATGACAGGGTGAAGAATTTTGCACATTTGAGTTTGTTTAATGAAGTAGGTGCACCACAGAGGGGTGTCCAATGCATTGGACAGCTGTCTGCCACATAAAGGGTTAATGTTGCAGCACACTGACATATATGATTTATTTAAGCAGACCGGAATGGAGAGATCGGCTCTGACTCCTTTTTGAACGAATCAAATGCCTATTTGATCAGAGGAGGTTGCTGTTGGTTGATTTATTCAGGAAAAGTCTCTCCGTCCCGTCTGCTTGAATAAATGATATACAGCTTCAGCTATGTTCTAGTATGTGCTAAAAGATCATTAACTCTTTGTGTGCCACCAGGACCCCTCTATGGCTCCATCCCACTGGTAACTTTAAAACCACTTTATTTTCTCTTCCTCTCTCACACTTCATACTATCACTCTCCTTTTCATCCTCATCCACTAGTCACCCTCCAATCTCTCTCAGCCCCTTTGCACACTCACCCCCACTGGCACTGAAAGGGTTATGCACCTGAACATTGTTGTGTTATGTCGTCTGTAGGTGGGTAGTGGTAATAAATCCTCCAGGGATATGATTTGTACCTCATTCCCCCGCTGCTGCATTCCCAACTGCTCCTCAGTCTGTCTCTGCCTGAAAGCAGCTTATTTACTGGTCAGACACACAGACTGAGAGACACGTGTTGTTAGGAAGCAACTCTGGAGAATTTATGACCACTGTCCACAAATTACTCACATACTAGGACAGTGTTTACACACAATTAACCCTTTCAGTGCCATAATGGTGAGAATGAGAACACACTGCAAAGCAATGTGTTGTTTAGTCATTCTGCACTGAAAGGGTTAATATCAGTCTACACTGGGTCCTGCCCAGACTTGGGGCAATAAGTAAGAAAGAGAAGGCTCTCTCTCAACCCATGTCTGCCTCTACCCATCCTTCTTCCTGTCTTCCTTCCTCTTCTTCTTCCATGCCTCCTCCCAATTCATGTTTCCCTCATCCTCATGTCTTTTCTCCCTTTCCTTGCATATCTCTCCCCTTCATAGGTGGAGCAAGGCAGAGTTATCAGATAGTGTGTGTATGCAGTTCTGTGACTTCCAGCGGGACAAGGTTAGGTGTCACACAGTGCATGTGCAAGTTTGTGACTACCAGTGAACAGTGAAACATGGCTGGGGTGTCACAGTGTATGTGTGGTTCTGTGATACCAGTGGGACAAGGATGGGTGTCAGTGTATGTGTAGGTTTGTTACTGCCAGTGAACAGTGGAACAAGGCTAGGGTGTCACACAGTGTATGGATTTGCTGTGAGTAATGTGCGTGTGTGTGCGTGCACACAGGATATGTATATAATTACTGTGTGTAACAGAACCACTTACCTAGGTAGGAGTCCATCATACAGCATTCGGGTATATTTATATAATTACTGTGCGTAACAGAAGGACGTACCTAGGTAGAAGTCCATCACACAGCAGTCAGGTGTATCTATATAATTACTGTGCGTAACAGAACCACTTACCTAGGTAGGAGTCCATCACACAGCAGTCAGGTGTATCTATATAATTACTGTGTGTAACAGAAGCACGTACCTAAGTAGGAGTCCATCACACAGCAGTCAGGTGTATATATATAATTACTGTGTGTAACAGAAGGACGTACCTAAGTAGGAGTCCATCACACAGCAGTCACTTGTATTTACTATCTACTACTTTTAGAAGCTTTTTTTCTGCTGGCATTTCTTCATAGTACAGTTAATTGAACGTCTTACCATGCTTGGAAAAAGTGCCAGCAGGGGACATTTAAATCGAGGCCTTAGTTTGCCAGTGCTCTGCCTCCTTGAGTTAGACACTTTGCCCTATGGTTCCTGTGTTCCACAAGGACTAAGAGAAAATGGTTTATCTGTCGGTACACAGAAATCTCCTTTTATCATTTTCCCCATGTAGTGACATTTTCTTTAATCTGATTGATGATTTCTTCTGGCTGCTGTTTTTTTGTCTTAGACCAGCCTTCTTGCCTCCTCAAAAAAAACGAACTACCAGAGGCGTAGAGGAGGCCCCTGCGGTGTGGGGGGCCCCGCCAGCCTCAGGGGCCTCCAAAAAATGTTGTCCTGTTATATTGACTTGGAGACCCCGCCTTTTTGTGTCCCTTTTTATAATGGAGGCCCCGCCAGTCATGGGGCCCCCAAAAGAAAATGGAAAAAGCCCCCCAGAAGTGAGAAGCACCGGTCAGTGCGCCGGGAGGCTTCACTTCTCACTTCTGCGTCCCAGTCCACTTCCTGTCACTCCTCCATACTAAGTTGCGGTGGTTACCTGCAGTGCTTCTAGGTGTGGTTGGCTGGCAGTGGCACATGACGTCTCCCCTCCTCCAGACTCCAGTCACTCTGTGGGTTTTCTGGAAAGGGGAAGGGCTGCATCTGACTGACACCATACCAAACATCTGGTGTCAGTCAGGGGCGTCGTTGGGGGGGGGCTAAGAGGGCTGGAGCCCCGAGTGTTTCATACTCAGCCCCGAATCAAGACTGTGGCATATGAAACCTATAGCAAGGAACAGGGGCAGTGGTGTAGTGCCTGACTCAGGCCTCCTAGAAGGCACTGATCATAATTTATTTGGGCTCCATTATAAAGGGGTCTCCAGTGAAGCTATGTGCTCACCTGTGGCCTGTGCTAGCTTGCTGTTACTTGCATGTTACTGCAGACAGGGGGCGACGTGAGAGACAATAACGTGCGGATGCACGCTACAC
This sequence comes from Rhinophrynus dorsalis, assembly GCA_037306005.1. NCBI lineage: Eukaryota > Metazoa > Chordata > Amphibia > Anura > Rhinophrynidae > Rhinophrynus > Rhinophrynus dorsalis. The sequence continues at coordinate 209,278,816 of CM074720.1, forward strand.
CTAGTAATGAAGAGTAGCGCGGGCTGCTTTAAAAGTAAAGTTTCCAGTTACGCACTTACATTTGCAGGCGTGTGTAGCTGGCATTCAGCTGCCTTCACACAGCCAAAAGCCTGTCAGCCACTTAAAACTCCCAGTCACTGCCGCCTCCATGAGGTTGGGATGGGCAAGTGAGTTGTTTTTTTTATTTTTTGTACAGTTACAAGTTCTCCCTGACCCTATCATCCTCTCCAGTAACTGTAATGGTTCAACCCTTTGAGTGCCAGAGAAGTATCCAACACAACGCATTGGATACCTTTGTGGCGCTCAAAGGGTTAAATGCTGACTGACTGCAACTGTACATGATGCATCCTTTTTTATTTCCAGCTCACAGAGCACTGGGTTGTAACTTCCTCAGACAGCTGAAAAAAATAAAAAGGATGCACCCCAGAGGGTCTCATTGCAGTCCCCCACTTCTGGGACTGGTTACATGAGAACAGGGGACCACTGCAAAAGCACCTGGCTTTCCAGGAGGGTCGTAAAGTAACAGTACGTAAAGGATTAAAATGCAGCAAGCCTGCAATTCAATTCTGCCAAGAAACCTTTATTTGTTTTTGCCGATCCTAGATCATACTGGAGTGAGCAACAGAAAAGGCTGATAAGGATTCTATCCCAGACTCCCTTTAGAACTCCCTGTTACAAGACAAACACACAGCCCTTGCTATGTACATGTCGTCTCTACTAACACACATTGCACTGCTTCTAGTGATGATCCCTATATACACAATATTATGTATTGTAACAGCAGAGGGGCAATCTGATCCCCACTATATCGGCACTAAAAGCAGTGCAAGGTTTGTCATTAGAGATGTCTTATGAAAAGCAAGGACTGTATGTTTCCTTATGATGGAGAGTGGTAAAGGGAGTACTGGGGAGATAATCCTTATCAGCCCTGTCTGCCTGCCCTCCATGCTGCTCACACCAAACTGGACTCTAAGGGGTGAACTGCTGGCTGTTTGCTGTTCTTTAACCCTGAGTGCCAGACGGATGTCCAGTCCATTGGATACCTTGCTGATATTAACCCCTTGATTTCTAGACACTGGTCTACAAAAATGTGTGATTCAGAACATTGTTATAAATTATTTTAGCAACCACAATCCCTGCTGCTGCCTTGATTTAATACTTCCATGTAACTTGTTTGTAGAGCAAGTAAAATCACTCGCTCTATTCCCTTCACATCTGTTACCTCTTCCTGTTACCGCTCAACAACTTGGAGCAGGGGTGGACATTGTGAGGCCCACCAGCAGCTGTTGAACAACAAGTACCATTGTCATCTGTAGTCCAACAGCTGGAGGCCCTCAGGTTGCCCAGGTTTGCCTTATAGGGAAAACTGCAAAAAAAAAAAAATCTAAGGTGAAATTGGTTTAACAACAAACCCTTTGAATGCCAGTAGACTAAGCAATATATTGCTTTCCAATTGCCTCTCTCGCACTCAAAGGTTGGGTTTATTAACAAGTCAAAATATTTTAATTGTACTACTTTGTAAAAATAAATATTATTGGGGGCTGTTGGCCACCTAAATCCAATGGATATCTTATTTGCGGTTCTCACCTAGTAACACCAGGATTTTGCTACTTATGGCATATAATGGAGTATGACACTGGTGGTGGCATAAAAAAACTATTGCTCTAGTGATGGCATATAACTCTGTATTGCTTTGATGGCGACATATAACTGTATTGATGTACTGGAGGCATATAACTGTATTGATTTGGTGGTGGCACATACCATAAAATCTCGTGTATAATACTCAAAATTTTGCCCCCTTCACCTTATGTGAAGTGGGGGGTGCATATTATACATAAAAAAAAATGCCACTGCTGTACTGCTTGCCTCCTCTTCTGCTCCGTAGTTCAATTTTGTTATCCTGACAGGGTCCCTGTGGGCTGCATGTTTGCATCTGCCGCCCTGCGAGGACTTCAAGGTCCTCGCAGGGCAATACCATATATATATGCTATATGCTTTGGATCTATGTATTCCCCTGCGAGGACCTTGAGGTCCTCGCACGACATTACCACTGGTGAGACAGAAGAGGTCCTGACGGCAATGCCGGAAGTGGGCGGGAGATGCAAGCATGCCTTCCGCTGGGACCCGGTCAGTATAGCTAAATTGGACTACAGAGGGATGAGAGGAGGCCATGGGTAAGCGGGGTGGAAGGAAAGTAGTGCGGCAGTGACATTTTTTGTTTGCTTGTACATAGGCACTCTTGTTTTCCCCGAAAATCTTGGGTATAATGTTCAACTGCGTATTATACACAGGTGAGTATTATACCTGAGATTTTACACTAACTGTATTGCTCTGATGGTGGCACATAACTCTGTATTGTTATGATGGTGGCATAAAACCCTGTATTGCTGTGTTGGTGACATAAAACTGTATTGCTGTGGTGGTGGCATATAATTTGTATTACTGTGCTGGTGGCATATAACTCTGTATTGCTCTGGTGGTGGTACATAACTCTCTGTATTGATATGCTGGTGACATATAACTATATTACTCTGGTGGTGGTATATAACTCTGTATTGATATGCTGGTGACATATAACTGTAGTGCTCTTGTGGTGGGATAAAACTCTAGTACTATTTTAATTGACTGTATTGACCTTAGTGAACTACAGATGAATTGTAGTGTTTAAAAGCACTTCCACTAGTCCTAGGGTCCCAGTTTTTTTGTTTATTGTGCCTGATTCAGGCTCTGCATTTGTGTAATATAGGTTGTGTCAGGAATGTGTTAATGTGTAAACTAAAACTTTTCTATATTAACTCCTTGGAGCTTTGAGAACTTCTCTAGCGCCCAAAGAGTTAATACAGACAAGTGGAATGTGTTTTATTTTGGGTTTGTTCTAGTTTGGTATCTGGATAATCCCTATGGCTGCTATGGTGCTCATCCATTTGAAAAGGGTGGGGTGGCAGGGGACTATGGCTGCTGTTTCCTCACTGTAGCTTCTGAGTTTGGTATGGCGCTCAGTAGCATTAAAGTCTTTGCGTGCCAGAGGGCTGAGCAACACACTGCTGTCTATATACGTGTAAAAGCATATATATGACCTGTCCTGAACATATTCAGTGTAAATTTGTTTTAGGATGTGTGGGATATTAATTTTCTGTTGTTTTTTTTTTTTTTGTTTTTTTTTTTGCTATTTGCTTAGAAAAGGTTTGGATTTCTCATCATTAGCATTTTGCCAATTTAGAGACTATGTAAGTAATTGTGTTGTACATCTGTACATATTTTTCATGTGTGCTAGGAACATTTGGATAATGGTTACTCCTTATTTCTATTTGTTATTATGGGTGGGGTTTAATATGGGTGGGGCTTAAATGGGGTGGAGTTTAATAGAGGCGGGGCTAAGGGGCCCCTTCTTCGAGTTTGCAGGGGGGCCCCTGCATTTTGTGTTACGCTTCTGTCCCAAGTGTGTGTGTGTGTGTGTGTGTGTGGGGGGAACTATTCCTTCCTGACTCCAACTGGTAGACAAATAGTTCCCCGGATCAATATCCTATTTGCTTTGAAGCCATCTGTCATAATTGTCAATATTGTTCTGTGCTAGATAGGCATCCATTGCTTTTTTGAATGCAGTTGCATTATCTGCAAGCACAACATCTCGAGGCAAAGAATTCCATAGCCTTACCGCCCTTACTGTAAAGAATCCCTTTCCTCAAGTCTTAATGGATGACCTCTTGTTCTTAGTTCGGCTCTTTGCATAAATAATGTAACGGAAGCTGGGAAGGGACCGCGTCGCCTTCCGCCGTCGTTCTTGGGTCTCTCCTTCTCGACGCAGATAAGCGCCGTCGGATGCACCAGTTAAAGTATGGACAGTCACTGGAAACAGCCACAGGATCACTGGAAGCAGGGAAGCAGGGAAGAGTCCACGTCGCCGCCTGACAGTCCACGAAGTTTGGACGCAGGAAACTGGCACCAGGCGGTCGGCGATTCAGGATACTTGGCGCAGATGGGTATCAGAGTGGATACTTTAGACCATAAGCAATACAAGACTCCAGGACTCCTTGTTCACTCCAAAACAGAACTCACTTTATTGAAACAAACCAAACATATTTATAGTCAAACCTTACATTCAAATAAATGGACCAAGCAAATACATTAGGAACATAATTCAATCACACAGTAGACAAAAGGTCAATGGTCTAACAAATACAATGACTCAGACTTCATTACATATCAAATACAAAAGGGTTGCTGAACTCACACAATGGACATAAAGACTGGAGGGACTTGAATGAATTATCACACAGCAGGGGGGTCTCAATACAATAGCTTTAGTGCCTACAATACACATTGCAAGTAACATTAGGTAAACTCAAATTATTAACCCCTAATGGCCCTGTTCCCTGAAAGCAGGCTATGATTTTTAGTCCTTTTTGGCACATCTGTCCACCAATATAATATCCCAAAGCTCTACATAGCTTGCGTCACTGGGCTGACAATCCATATGCCTAGACAAGGGTTGTTTTAGGCATGACAGAAATGTCCACAGTTTTTGGTTAAACAAACTTATGGCCAGACAAGGCCTAAGTAACGGATAACATCCGTTACATTTCTCCCCCTTTTAGTACCAAGCCAGCGGGTACAGCAGGAAACGCTGGCTTGGAGCTGTAGGAGGGCATAGAGATGGTGAGGCACTTGTCTGGACAGTACATTAGTCCGGAGGCCTTGGTCCTAGGCCAGTTTTAACTGTGGGGCCCCTTGTCCTGGGCCAGAGATTGAAATAGTCTTTCTGTCCTGGGCCAGGGGAAAACAGGAGCCCTTTGTCTGGGCCTGGTAGTGGTGCACAAGGCCCTGCTCCTGGGCCAGTGAGGAGAATGCCAGTTCCTTTGTCCTTAGTCCTGGGCCAGGGGAACTGATACTGGGTTGCCCTGACCAATAGCAGATTAGGGGGCCTCTCCTGGGCCCTTCTCCAGGAAGTGCTACAGTCAAATCCTTCTGGGTCTGGGGCCAGTGGCTCAGGGTCCAGAGCCAGTCTATAAGGGGGATCTCCCTGAGGCAATGATGACGCTGGCTTCTGGGCAGCAGAGTTTGGGGAGAGAGGCACATCTCCCCCTTTTAGTTGGGCCCGGGCCCCAGAGGGACAGGAGCGGATGCAGTTCCCACGCTCCTGAATCAAATCAGGTATGGGCCTGATGGGGAGTACATTCCCACCCACCAAGCTGGGGTCAACAGGGGACATGGCAACACAAATATCCTTGGTGAGGATCGCGGTCCCACTCACCAAGGTGGGGATCTCCAGTGTAGGGGTAAAAACAGGCTCCTTAAGCATGACTGGGCCCCCATTCACTAGGCCAGGGGTCTCAGGGAAAGGCAGAACAGGTGTTGGGCTGGGGATGAGAACGGCCATCCCACTCATCCCAGCCAGGGCTTCACATGACCTGGTGCGCTTGCCTCCATGCACCAAGTCAGGGTTTACAGAGAGGGGGGTGTCCAAGGAATCAGTGCTGCAAAGAGGCAATCGGCTGATCTCCTTGGAGTGCAGGACCTCCTCCTCAGGGCCATCTCTTGTCTTCTGGAAGAGGGCAGTCTCAATCCTCCTCGCAATCTTAGTCACATACCTGGAGAACACACTCTTCCCCTTCTCCAGGGCAGTAGCAACAGGGGACGGACTGGGGCTGCTGGTGGGAACCTGCATCTCCTTCACCACAGCAGGGGTTTCCCAGACCCTGGTGAGCTCGCTCCCACTCACCAGGTCAGGGTTTACAGGGGGGCTGATGGGGCACTCTTCTCCACCCATCAGTTCACACAACAAATTCACAGGAGGGCCAGCAGCGCTGCTCTCTTCCGGTCCGCTGGGGACCTCCTCTTGTAGGCCATCACTTTCCAGGGCCTTCTCTGCCTTGAGGGAGACCGCAGTCCCATCCCTCAAGGTGGCATCCTCTGTGGCCCTGGAAAGCACATACCGCTCCACTTCCAGGGCGTTTTCCAACCACACAGGGGGCATCATCTTTGGGCTGCTGGTGAGCTCTTCCACACTCACTACAGCAGGGGGGTCATAGGGACTGATGGGCTTGCTCCCACCCATCAGTTGGGGCACACAATTGCTGCTGGTGGAGACCTGCGTCTCGTCCACCGCAGCTGGGAAAACAGGGAAAGGGGCAACATGCCTACCAGGGGAGACGTCCGTCCCATCCCCTGATACAGAGGCATCTTCTTCACTGAGGGGGAACGAATTCCCACCCCCCAGCTCAGGGAAAACATAGTCCAGGGGCAAACGGGTATCAGACAGGGCAACAGGGGCACTGGTGAGGAGCGTATTCCCACTCACCAGTGTGGAGTGAACAGGGCCAGCTCCATCCAAGTCCTCAGCTTCACTGAGGTCCTCCTCAGATGAGTGGCCCCCCCATTCTTCTTCCTCTCGTAGAAACTCCTTGATTTCTCGCACAAAGCCAGTGTATCTTTGCTCCAGGTCCCATTCCCATAAAATCAGGACATTGAAATTTCCATGGAGCTCCCCAGGGATGTACCCCCCAAGCATGGCTTCTCTCTTGTCCCAGATCTCCCAGTATCGGCTGGGGTCTGGGCAACCAAAAGCGAAATCCTGGCGGTAGGCCTCCCACCCAAGTCCTCGAATCTCATACTGCAAGAGGTATGGGTTAAAGTCCACAAGAATTCCGGGCCCATACTCTCGTTCCATGTGCTTGACCAGCTCCCAGTACTCGTCTTGTACTCTGAGCTCTTCCTCGAGACACCAGGCCAACTCCCTGTCGAACTCGTCAACAATATCGCCTAGCTGTTTCTTCCATCGGACTCGAATGTTGTCATACCGGTCGTTGTAAGATCCCAGAGTGTCCTCCAGCACAGGTGTGGCCGCCATGTCGTCTCCGATGCCCTGGTACCGCATCTCGAATACGCCTATGGTCTCCGGTAGTAGCGCTCTGGCCGCCATCTCTCAACTGGTACACACGATGAAAGAAGGAAAAATCCCACCGCTATGCCACCAATGTAACGGAAGCTGGGAAGGGACCGCGTCGCCTTCCGCCGTCGTTCTTGGGTCTCTCCTTCTCGACGCAGATAAGCGCCGTCGGATGCACCAGTTAAAGTATGGACAGTCACTGGAAACAGCCACAGGATCACTGGAAGCAGGGAAGCAGGGAAGAGTCCACGTCGCCGCCTGACAGTCCACGAAGTTAGGACGCAGGAAACTGGCAGCAGGCGGTCGGCGATTCAGGATACTTGGCGCAGATGGGTATCAGAGTGGATACTTTAGAACATAAGCAATACAAGACTCCAGGACTCCTTGTTCACTCCAAAACAGAACTCACTTTATTGAAACAAACCACACATATTTATAGTCAAACCTTACATTCAAATAAATGGACCAAGCAAATACATTAGGAACATAATTCAATCACACAGTAGACAAAAGGTCAATGGTCTAACAAATACAATGACTCAGACTTCATTACATATCAAATACAAAAGGGTTGCTGAACTCACACAATGGACATAAAGACTGGAGGGACTTGAATGAATTATCACACAGCAGGGGGGTCTCAATACAATAGCTTTAGTGCCTACAATACACATTGCAAGTAACATTAGGTAAACTCAAATTATTAACCCCTAATGGCCCTGTTCCCTGAAAGCAGGCTATGATTTTTAGTCCTTTTTGGCACATCTGTCCACCAATATAATATCCCAAAGCTCTACATAGCTTGCGTCACTGGGCTGACAATCCATATGCCTAGACAAGGGTTGTTTTAGGCATGACAGAAATGTCCACAGTTTTTGGTTAAACAAACTTATGGCCAGACAAGGCCTAAGTAACGGATAACATCCGTTACAAATAATTCATTGGATAGTTCTTTGTATTGACCTTGAATGTATTTGTAAATGGTAATCATATCACCCCTGAGATGTCTCTTCTCTAATGTAAACAAACCCAGTTTGGCTAGTCTCTCTTTGTAACTCAGATCCTCCAATCCCTTTATCAGTTTTGTTGCACGTCTCTGCACCTTTTCCAGTTCAGTAATGTCTTTTTTTTTAGAACAGGCGCCCAAAATTGTACTCCATATTCTAGATGAGGCCTAACCAAGGATTTATACAGAGGTAGGATAATGTTAGCATCCCTTGCTTCTACACCTCTTTTTATGCAGGCTTGTACTCTAATTGCTCTTGCAGCAGCTGAGTGACTCTGCACACTGCTGTGAAGTCTATTGTCTCTAATGAGGATTTCCCAAGTTGTTTCCCATTTAGAGTATATGTAGCAAGTTTGTTTCTACAACCCAAATGCATAACCTTACATTTATTTACATTAAATGTCATCTGCCACTTTTCTGCCCATTCGCTTAATTTATCTAAATCCTTCTGTAGGATACTCACAAAAGCTGGGCCTTTTATGGATCTGATGACAGACAAAACAGAATACAGGTACAGGTGAAAAATCTGCAACCTGTTCTTCTCTGCATACAAGAGTAATGGACAAATACAAGTAGCCAGCCATTTGGGAGAAATGAAACACCTCATGAGTAGTAAAATAAGAAAATAAACATAAACTAAAATATAATTTTGAAAAGAGAGAACCCTGATTCTCTCCTGTAGGCAGAGTACTTAAAAACTAAAGGCTGCTGCTGGGTGGGGTTAAGTGGAGATGGGTGTGAGTCTACTCATCCAAAGAGTTTTTAATTTGCAAGTGCCTTGCCTATTAATGGGAGTCATTGGTTCCTGTGTTCCACACTGCACAGAATAGAAACGGGTGTTTGCATTAAGGCTCAGTTTACATGTCCATGAATATATATATATATACTTCTCCCTGATAGCCAGATACCAACATTCCACACTGCTCTCCCTCACACCTGCCTCTCACTGCCAGCCAGACACCAACATTCCACACTGCTCTCCCTAGCACCTGCCTCTCACTGCCAGCCAGATGTAAAGATTCCACAATGCTCTCCCTCGTACCTTCCTCTCCCTTCTAGAGAACAGTTGCAAATTAGCCCAAGCTGACCAGCTGAAACTAATTCAATTGCTGTTAAAATGTATCCCACTGAGGTGAGAATAAACCAGTATAGTGGTATAATATTGTTTGTTGCCTACTGTGTAATTCGGTTGCCCCAAAATTGTTCCACTTTTGTTTTATACATATCCCCCAAAGTTGCTCATCACAGAACTCCCATACAGTTACTACTACACAGGAGTAGGGAGAGTAGAGGAAGAAGATGGGGAAAAGGGATGGGATGAGGAGAAGGGCAGGGTTGTAAATGGGAGTAGGAAAGGACCACAATGGAATAGGTACCTTGGTGAGGAATAGCTTGTTATTGAAGAGATTGGACAGCTGTGTTACACCCTATTCCACAGTGCTCCTCCAGCACTCGGGAACCTCCAGGCTCTTCCTGAGGGGGGAGCTGTTGTGTCCTGCAAAGAAGAGCCTCTCTATATAGGTCTTGTAGTCTAGGAAGGAAATTCCTGATACCTCCAGGTCACTGGTAAGGTCCATCATCTTGGTCATTAAGTCTGAAAGGAGAAGATAGAATTTTAAAGAAACCAAATGCTGACATAGGAATTGTTTTACAGAATCCATTACTTTTCAATGAAACCCTCACACCTGATGAGGGTTTGCCCCTACGCTTGTGGAGCTATCTTTTAATTTTATCCAAGAAAGACATTGAACTGCTGATTGATTGTATATGTGGTGTTAAAGGAGCATTATATTGTAGGGCTTTCCTGAGTAAAACCAAGGTATTTTCATTGCAGAAAGATACTCATTTTTTTTTTTTTAGTTCCAGTTCAGGGCTACCTGAGCGACGCGCAGCTGCAGGGGAGCCCTGAATTCCATGACATGCCAGGACCGTCACTGGTCCTTAAATGTAAGCCAGCCGAGGCGGTACTGGCACGGCATTGGACACAAAGGGGTTAATCTCTTTGCCTGAGCTATAGAAATCCAGTTTAAAAGCTGTGACATCTTTCCTTTCACTCTGATCGGCAATATGATTGCTGAAGCAAGTAGAAGAGAAACCCTCCTCTGCGCTGGTCTGACTACCTCAGTGACAACCCATTAATTTACATGTATGACATGTGGCGCTTCTCAAGTGCGAGAACAGCTTTGTGAGTGTGCTCATGTGCTCTGCCCACATGTCTGTCTTTGCATTCTAGCAGTCAAGAGGGTAGGAGAATACTGAGCATGTAAGTAGGTCATGATGTTCCCAAAACAAGAAAAAAAAAATTCACAATCGGCAACAAGAGGGATGGCGCATTGCAGAAGATTAATAACCAAGCATTCTTAGAGCGCTGCCTCTCATGCACGACGTCACACAGATGGCATCGTTTTAGTCTTTGAAACCGTGTAACTTTAAATCTTCTGAAGGTAAAGTATAATAGGCAACTGTAATGATCATACCATCTTCAATTTCACAAGTGAATTAGGGCTAAAAACAATACGCTGGATGATGATACTTCCGCTTTAAAAAAAACACATTTTGAGATGTAATCATTTTTGAATAAAGCCTCTCCAAACAATTCCCATATTTTACCTAACATGGTAAGCACTATAATATTCATGGATTTCCATACTTAAAAAAAAAAAAACTTTACTGAATATTTACACAATAGCTATAACACACTAAATATCCATTAACACCTTCAGAACCATAGGAGTGAGCAATGCATTGCACAGGCCTCTGGTTCTCAAGATATTAAAAAAGCTACTTACTTATAGATTTCATAAAATATAAAGTCCATTGACTTCAAGGGTAGTAAGCACAGGACAAGCAGTGAAAACTCCAGTAAGAACCCAGCAGGAATGACTACAACACAGACATACAGAGCAATGACAATACCACTAAATTCCTTCCAGCACAGATCTCCTACACTGCTCTCCAGGTTCTCCAATTGCACTAGGACCTTCTTGTAATCACGAATAGCCAGCTTACTCTGCCTCCTGCAAAACATGAGCACCACCAAGATCAAGGGTGACTGTAGGACACGGGCCAACAACTTTCCTTCTATGTTATTACATACAGGAGTCAAACTACAGTGGGTAAGTTGTGAAGGGTCCCAAAATCCAAGGTGGCCCACTGGCTCTACACTATCCTGCGTCCACACACATTCATACCAGTTTCCCATCTTAGCTGGTGGCCTCTGACATCATCATTCATGGCCTCTGTCAGCCAATAAGATAAGAATAGTGTCAGTCGCATCCCTTTTTCTTTAATAAGCCTTGAGAACCAGAGAAATTCAGACTTGCTCCATGACTTTAAATAAGGTCTGTGTTGGCTGTTTTTTCATACTTGTTCCTGACAATGGGAGTGGCTCAGCCCCATGGCCACATGATTCTAGTTAATCTCCTAATTACAGAGATACCGTCAGCTGCCTCCTCATTGTACACCCTTGTTCTATCCCAGGGCCTTTTGTTCAAAGAAAACTGAAGGCATTCTGGGGCAAACCAACTGCACTCTATCGGAGAAATGTAAAAAAATCCCAATTGATTTAAAAGGGATTTAAATTTTTGCAAGCTAGAGAGGTAGACAGTGCATTTACCTGTCTAAAATTCAAGTGTTAAGCATTACAGGGATAGCAATGTTTCAAAATAAAAGCAGCTCCAATTAATTTTCATAGTATTTTGGCCATGGAGAGTGTTATTTCGACACTGTCAGAGTTGTAGTACAAGAGTAATTGAATGATAATTTATCCCCCCTCCTGCCCTCAGATGTGGAATCTGGTCTCTTGACTGGACAGATCACAGCCAGAGACAATCTTCTTACTGTGAGAACAATGAAAGCCCTGCCCTCCTTGACAGGTTTTTCCCTTATGCCAGTTGAAGATTGTCCCACTCTGTGATCCATCTGGACAGTCTTGCTGCTCTGAGGTGAGCAGTGTTACAACAGTAAAAGGGGCAGGAGGGGGACACTTTATCATTCAATTACTCTTGAAATACATCTCTGACAGTATTGAAATAACACTCTCCATGGACCAAATACTAAGAAAATTAATTGGAGCTTATTTTATTTTGAAACATTACTGTCCCTTTAAATCAGATTGTTAGGGCTAAGCACAAAGCTGAGAGCATCCATAAGATTGAACTTTCCTGTGAACAAGGATACAGTAATGAGTTAACACAATATTCTAGTTCAGGGCTGAGAAACCTGAAGCCCTTCAGCTGTTGATGGACTACAATTTCAGCCATTCTCAGCTGGCCACTGGACAGCTGAGGATGATCTTAAATATAGGCCAAAAACAGCTGGACAACCACATATCGTTCATACCTGAACCTGTCTATGTAAAGGAAGCAGTGTCTACTCTTCCTCCCGATCCCACTTCTCTCCTTACGCTCAAACTTTTCTTGTAATTATCCCTTTAAAGGGACAGTAATGTCCCTCAAAAAATATTTAGAGTTTTGTAGAGGTTAAAAAAATAAGCTAAATGCCACAAATCCTATCTCTCAAAGTGCTATGGTTTGAGATATAACCTCCGCTAAAGTTCCTCTTCTTTACAGCTGACAGAAGAAGATCCATGTTGGCCGACTGGAGGAGACTCTTCTGCAAAGCCGCAATAATGCGATTTAAAAAGAATTATTTCTACGGAATGGTCTAAAAAGTGTCCTTGCAAACCAGGCACACTTTGTAGACCGTTCCAATGTAGTAATTATTTTTAAATCACACTACTGCGGTTCTGCTGAAGAACCGCTTGTCGGTCCCCGGACCAGGAACTCCTGCTGTCAGCTTACAGCCGACATTGGAAGAAGAGGAAGGAGAGGGAAAATTTAATGGAGGATCTCTCTCAAACCATAGCGGTTTGAGAGATACAATTTGTGACATTTAGCTTATTTTTTAAGCTCTACAAAGCCCTAAACATTTTTTATGGGACATTACTGTCCCTTTAAGTTCCAGAAAGGTATTGAACGCAGTGTTACAATGGATACCTCTCTGGCACTCAAAAGGAAATGTTTTCACCTACAAAATCTTAAAATGGTAATAAGACAATGCAGGAAAAAAATGAATTTCCCAGGGGGTTCCAAAAAATAAGATGTGATAACAGTAAAGAAGGGATTGTCTTCTGTAATACTGTAGCTTTCCAGCTGTTGTTTAATTAGAATTCCAGAAACAAACAGATGATGGGCATTTTAGTACACCACCAAAAAGAAAGAAGCGGATTGCCCACCCTGCTCTGGCCAATCCCCAACTGTTATCTTATAGCAGGACTTACAATGCATGGGCAAGAAGGGAACATGAAATCGAACTGACCATGAATTTCATTAACCCTTTCAGTGCCAGAGGGGTATGCAACGCATTGCTTTGCGCACCCCTCTGGCACTCAAAGAGTTAAATATGATCTTGTTACATTAATCAGACTTTGCTTTAAATCAGCACTGTCCAAGTTCAGTCCTCAAGGGCCGCCAACATGCCAAGGTTTAAAGGGTTAGAAGGTCTTGAATAAATAAAAAGTAATATTGTAAATATTCAAAAAATAAATCAATTGATGCCAGTCCGATCTCTCAGAACTTTATGGTTTGAGAGATATACGGTGACAATGTTCCTCCCTCTCACCCCTTTCAATGACGTCAGCCTCTAGCTGACAGAAGGAGATTTGTGTCGGCCGACTTGAGGCGGCTTTTCAGCAGAGTCGAAATACCGCAAACTAAAAATACATACTTAGTTGGAACAGTCTACAAAGTGTGTTTGCAAGCCAGGCACATTTTGTAGACCGTTCCAATAAATTATTTTTAGATTGTGGTATTTCTGCTCTGCTGAAGAGCCTCCTCGAGTTGGCCAACATGATTCTCCTTCTGTCAGCTATACAGCTGACACCAGTGAAAGGAATGGGAGGGGGGAACTTTATCACCATATATAGGTTTGAGAGACTGGCCTGGCAGCAATGGATTTATTTTTTTAATATCTACAATATTACCTTTTATTTATTCAAGACATTACTAACCATTTAAAGATTTCACTGAGTAAGCACAGGCGAGTTATTCAGTGGGTCGTTCATTGTGACCGACTCATCTGATCTGTACTTAATCACGGAAATCCTAAAATCCTGACCTGTTCGTGGCCCTTAAGGACTGAACTTGGACAGCCCTGCTTTAAATTAACACACACTATATTTTATATATTATGTATGTGTCTATATATATATATATATATATATATATCTCAAACAATTAAGTCCAAGCACTCTCCAAAAAAAACAATGGCCTGGGTGACAAATTCCATGCAAAATACACACAGTTTTGTAGTTCAAGAACCGCATTCACAGGACTTCTACATGATGAAAAAATGTGCGAGATTTATTATCAACGTTTCGGCCCTACCTTGGGCCTTTCTCAAGATGAGTTACAGAAAGAGTGTGAAAAGTGCCTCTAAATACCCACAAAATGGCGTCTGAATGACATCATAGGTCATCATAAAATAAAATACAATGTGCTGAAAAATTTTTAAATTCTATCACGGGAAAAATAGCATCATAACATTTTAAATAAAACAATTATTAAAGAAAAAATATAAAAATAGAAAATCGTTATTCTCATCTGAAAGGCCAACCCTAGGATAAGGACAAAGGTCAGAGGACAAAGTAAATAAACAAACAAAGGAAATAGCAAACATCAACATTAAATAAAATGATAATAATAGAAAATAATATAAGTATCATTGTAAATTAAATCAATGTATAATAAGATGGAAAATACCTAGTACCACATTGTATCGAAAAAAACGCCACACACAAAAAACATTAATAGCAATAGAGCTAGATCGAAACCATCCACGAACCACGTAGAGAGCAAGCGCATTAGGCAGACAATAATGGCATAAACTTACCGCTACCTTGTAACAAAACAATGTTTTATTTCTTTTTTAGTTTTGGCTTTATTTACTGTTGTATGGATGAGGGTGCAGATTTTTCTATGCCTCATTGTTCCCTGTATGTTACTGTGTATCTTCCTGTCCTCCGTTATGCCTATATCCTCTACATTGGGTCTATAAGTGCTTTATATTGTCATTTGGCAGATAATCAAAGGACTCCTGTAGTTACAATCGTTGCATTTAACCAGCTTTGCGATGCAAGGATGATCCGCAAAGTCATATATAATCTATACTGTGGTGATCTGCTTGAGACAATTCCCAGTGAAACTTGGCTATAGACGGGGGGTGAATGGTTAAAATAAAAGTAGGTATTTAATTGTTTATGACCTGTACTGAGTTGTAACCAACAGACCGCATCCGTTATAGCCAGTGACACTATACGTTTTTCCCTTTGTATCATGCTGTCGATTGCTATACTTTGTACAGACGATCTATATACACTGTATCTATTTGTAACTCTCACACTAGGTGTCATTAATTACATTAATTAAACTGTTGGATATCCTATTTGGTGCACTTCGGATCTTTCACCACAGAGGGACCACAAGTAGTCTTTTGGGGGATGATGAGAACTACAGATGTCGTCAGTAATTACGCAATGGACTGTTTTTAGGCGTTTTTTGTATTCTGTATATATAGGGGGATGGTAGGGGTTTGCACTTTGTCCTGATGAAAATGTGTTATTCACATTGAAACGTTGACAATACACTAGCTTTTTCACTTTGAAAAAATCCTGAGTGTGCTGATTCTTTATATTCTCCTACCGGCACCCAGGTTGTAACATTATAAGTGAGAGTGCTTCCCATATGGAATATATATATATATATATATATATATATATTTATATATATATATATTGTAACGGAAGCTGAGAAGGGACCGCGTCACCTTCCACCGTCGTTCCCGGGTCTCTTCTTACTGACGCCAGATAAGCGCTGTCAGATGCACCGGTTGACGTATGGACTGTCACTGAAACAGTCGCAGGATCACTGGAGCAGGGAAACACGGGCAGTAGAGAATGAAGCCTCTACTCCCAGGCTACGAAGAACAGGGAAAGTGTTGCAGGAACAAAGGGTAGTGGTTGCCAAGCCATTCGAGCACTCCGGTGCTCGAATTGAAGGTTCTACTAGAACTGGAAGAAGCAAGGCAGAGTCCACATCACTGCCTGACAGTCCACGAAGTTACGTCGCAGCAGGCAGTCAACGATTCAGGATACTTGGCGCAGATGGGTATCAGAGTGGACACTTTAGACCATAAGCAATACAAGACTCCAGGACTCCTTGTTCACTACAAAACATAACTCACTTTATTGACACAAACTACAGATATTTATACACGGATCTTTACATTGAAGTTGATGGGTGGAACCAGATACAAAAGCCTTAATTCAATCATGTTACACGACACAAAAGGACAACAATAGATGGTCTTAACAGATACAATGACTTAGACAGGATTACATTTCAGATACAAAAGGGTTTGATTGAACAAAGACTTGAGGGGCGTGAATGGATTAACACACAGCAGGGGGTCTAACTGCAGTTCACAATGCCTGGAGTGGCTGCAATACATATTTTAGCCTATGGAAGATATTTGCATGCCTACTCCAGGGTTCTGAGTGACCCAGCTTTCACCTCTTGCCCCCGCCGCCGAACGTTCAATCCGGTGGTGCTGATCACACACACCGTGCCAGTCCCGCCGACTGGTAATTAGTGCGTGTGTAAGCCCTCGAACATACTACATACAATAACTAAAACGTTCAACATACATTAAACATAGTATATGATCCAAAGTCTATGAATTTAAGTCTTTCTCTTAGGGAATAGCTGGCCAGTTTGTACTCCAAGGCACAGAGTCCAAACAGTAATAAATGTCCATAGTCTTTGGATAAATAGTTTGAGGTCCAGACAAGGCTCAAGTAATGGATAAGATCCGTTACATATATATATATATACACACGCAAATAAAAGAAGAGGTCATGTGACTAAAATTCTGTGGCCCAGACGTGCACACTCAGGTGCAACTGTAAGTAGGAGTTATTCAAATCACCTCTATACTGGTCCAGCCACTGGGGCATAATTTTGACAGTATTGGAAAGGGGGCATAGCCCCCTGGCCACTTTTCAAAATCTCTGCAAGGACATGCAGGAGCTACAATGAAAGTACACAATACATAGAAATTCCATACATACAATACTCACAAAATGTACACACACACAAACACACACTCTCGCTGATGGAGAGTTGTGTAACACAGTGCTTTGCAATACTTTTGCACATCTTTTTGGAGCTGAAGGGTCTAAGCACTGAATTAAACATACAGTTGTTAAAAATATTGCCTCATTCCTGGATTTGTCTGGATGTCAGAAGAAAAAAAAAAGTCCTACACTTAAAGGGTTAGTAATACCTAAAAATTACTTACTATCCTGCATCTTGTAACCAGTAATGGAGTTAAATGAGCCCAGCGGCATCTCTCAAGCCTTTATGGTTTGAGAGATGTCCGCTTTCAATGTTTTGCTTTTTGCCATAAAGGCTCGAGAGATGCCGCTGGGCTCATTTAACTCCGTTCTTTACTGGCTACAAGATGCAGGATAGTAATTTTTTAAATATTACTATCCCTTTAAATCCACTTTTAACCCCTTCAGAGCCAGAGGCTCGGGCCATTTCCTGTACCCTGCAGGCCAGACACTTTGTCAGCATTTTTTCTATCCTTCTGTTTAGGCTTGATTTCCTCTGGGGATTTTTAGTTACATATAGAAACCTATATATTGTTTTTTTCAGAACGAATTGAGATCTTTCGTGATACCTTACATGAAGAGAATTTTGCATCATGCAAAAAGCTATGATGTCATAATGACAAAAAAAAGTGAAAATGTACATACTTTGCTAAAATCACATACTATGTATCAAAAACATTTACCTTGATTTCAAAAGTTTCAATTATTTGAAAAAGCCCCGAGTCCTCCGAGTAAAAAAAGACCAAATTTATATAGTTTTACCTACGTCCATGGATAGCGTAGAACCCAAATCACCAGAAGCACAACATGGCATTTTCAATTTTATGAATTAATATGCTCGTTCTATGGTTTTTGTGGTAAAGCTACCCTAAAACAGTGGAATAACTAAATAAAACTATATATTTCTGGAAAGAAGACAACCTGCTGCATCCAATGAGTGGTGACTTGCCTTGTTACCCCAAGCCTGGTGTGCACAAATGCCTCCAGAATTTGGCGCTGATGAAAAAAAAGGCATTTTCTTACATTTCTGTCCCTTCAGATGTCCAGAAATCTGTGAAAACCATGGCATTTCCAACTGTGTTCATTAGCTAGTGCTCTTAGGAGAAAAATGACACCTCATTGGTATGAGTTTACCTACCTCAGGGGGCGCTAGAAGTGCAACTCGACACCTACTACAACCTCCAATTTTTCTAACATTTTCTCAAAAATTACTTGTCTATACAAAAATGGTTATAACATTTACAGAAGTATAGAAAGGGTACACAAACCATGCAATTTTGGAAAGAAGACATCCTTCCGTATCTAATGATGGGTGACTTGCCTTTGTTATCCCAAGCCTGGTGTGCACAAATGCCTCCAGAAGATGGCGCTAATGAAAAAAAAAAGACATTTTCTTATATTTCTGCTTCTTGAAATGTAGTGAAATCTGTGAAAACCATGGCATTTCCAACTGTATTCATTAACTAGTGCACTTAGGAGAAAAATGGCAGCCCATTGGTATGAGTTGACATACCGTAGTGGTGCCAAAAGCACATAACAACACCTACCTGTTTTCTTCTTTGGAAATGGCTGCTTGTACTAAAATGTTCATAACTTTTATAGACATGAAGGAAAGGTATAAAATGTATACAATTTTGGAAAGTAGACATTCACAAGCATCAAATGAGGGGTACTTGCCTTTCTATACCATTTTGGAAAGTAGACATTCACCCACTTCAAATGAGTGGTCACTTGCCTTTCTACTCCCTGGATGAAGTGCACAATTATTTTCAAAATGTGGCACTATAGGAATAAATTCATGTTTTTTTACATTTACACCACTTCAAAGATGCTAAAATCTTTAAAAACCATAACATTTGACATATTGTATGTTATTTCACACAAATGGGCTACCTCTTTTCTCATGTTGGTACCTGCTACCAACATGAGAAAAAAGGTAGCCCATTTGTGTGAAATAACATACAATATGTGGGTGCTAGGAACACTTACCTAAACCGAACACTTTTGTTTTTGAAATTATATGCCTGCATGTAAAGTGTCATAACCATTATAGATATGCAGGAAAGTTAGAGAAACCATACCATTTTGGAAAGAAGACACCCTGCCGCATCTAATGAGGGGTGACTTGCATTGTTACCCCAAGCCTTTTGTGCACAAATGCCTCCTGAAGGTGGCGTTAATGAAAAAAAATGCATTTTCTTACATTTCTGCCCCTTCAAATGTATTGAAATCTGTGAAAGCCATAGAATTTTCAACTGTATTTGATAGCTAGTACTCTTAGGAGTCAAATGACACCCCATTGGTATGAGTTGACATACCTTAGGCGGTGCTAGAAGCAAAAAACTACACCTACTATAACATCTGATTTTTCTAACATTTTCTCAAACAGGACTTGCCTGTAGAAAAATGGTTATAACAGCTACAGAAGTAAAGAAAGGGTAGACATACCATATTATTTTGGAAAGAAGATAACCTGCCGCATCTAATGAGGGGTAACTTGCCTTGTTATCCCAAGCCTGGTGCGCACAAAGGCCTCCAGAAGGTAGCGCTAATGAAAAAAATTGTATTTTCTTACATTTCTGCCACTTCAAATGTATTGAAAAGTGTGAAAACCATAGAGTTTTCAACTACATTCATTAGCTAGTACTCTTAAGAGTCAAATGACACCCCATTGGTATGAGTTGACATACCTTATATGGTGCTAGAAGCACAAAACTACACCCACTTCAACATCTGATTTTTCTAACATTTTCTCAAACACCTCAATCTTGATTTCTTTATGTGCAATATATCAATGGCCTGAAATATTATAGTGGCACTATTGCTACACCACCCTATGGAAGTTTTTGGTCAGCTGACCAGAGCTGTCGATAGGATGGTGTAGCAACGGCGCCAATGTAATATTTAAGGTCACTGAGATATTGCACCAAACACAAAAAAAAAAAAAAAAACGAAAAACACAGCTATAATAACTTTTGAATAAAACATCTACCAGCAGTGGGAGTACACTTGTTTTACTTGGGGTGATAAACCCTAATAGATTGTGTGTGTATATATATATATATATATATATATATATATATATATATATATTTTTTTTTTTTTTTTTTTTTTATTTATTTTTTTTTTTATAATAATAATGGTTACTATCCCGTTAGGGAGAAAAGGCAGAATAAATGTCAGCATCAGCAGGAGCCTTGTGAAAGCGTTGCCATCTTAGTCCGTGGTAGCTCAACCCCCCACCCAATGGTTACTATTCCTTTAAACAATAAAATAGATGAAGATTAAAACGTTTTACTTTACATGTTACATTTGTACAAAAGGTAAAGTACACAAGGAGGTTGACTGTAGCTATAAAAATATTTAAAAATCATGTACTTGTTATTTGTATTAAAACAGTTTGAAAAACTTATCTTATGCAAATCAGATATTAATAGACAGCATGCCACCACATAGCATTCAATATTGTTCTCTCTCCTTACAGCCACTTCCTTTCAGCAGATTAAAGCTGAACTTCCACCCCTTACAAACATGGCCCCAAATGATTACCCATCTAGCTGCTCAGTAGCACTAGTCACCAGAATTATTACCTCGTTAATGAGAATTATATACTTCTCCCGGACTGACAGGCCTCTAGGAGGCGTTGCTAGGAGCCATTCAGCTCCAAAAGGGACTGACAGCGCAGGCGCCACTATGGAAAGATGTCTGCTCTGTTTCCTGTCAGTCCAGAAGCAGTGTATAATTCTCATTAACACAATAATAATTCTGGCGACTAGATCTACAGAGGGGCTAGTCGCCAAATGGGTAATTATTTGGGCCCATGTTTGTAAAGGGTGATAGTTCTGCTTTAAGGCTCCATAGGGCCCTAGGCAAGGCAACAATTTAGGTCCCTACATTCCTTAATCAACTGTTTCTGACACAGATTGCTGCTAGCAGGTACCAGCATTGTGGCTCTAGTGTATCTAGTGAGCAACTGGATGATACTGGTCTCTTTCAACAACAAGGGCATTTGACACAAAATGTTAGAGTCAGCAACAGCAGGGCCCCTGTCTCTGATCCATCACGTGCATCTAGGTCCCCTCTTATTGCCATGGACCTTAGGAAGTAGCCTAGATTGCCGCAATGGATGACCCGGCTCTGCCTTCCAGGTAGTACCAGCTCATCTACATAAGATCACCAACTGAAAATCCTAAATGATGCTCCTACTGAGGTGAAAATGTGGACAGATGACAGTTCCAGTTTAAGTTCACTTCATACATTTGTGTCCTAGAGGTCTTAATTTGCTCCAAAAATATAGACAATGCAAATGATTCCTGTGTACTTGTTTGGTCCTAAAAAGTGAAGCAAATATTGTCTAACTTCCTAGACATAGAGCAAAGAATTTCTACATCTTGTTATGACATAACAATTTCCCTTAAGGTATAGTAATGTTTCACAAAAAAGCAGCTCCAATTAATCTTCGTAGAATTTAGGCCATGGAGAGTGTTATTTCAAAACTGTCAGAGTTGTAATTCAAGAGTAATTGAATGATAAAGTATCCCCCTCCCGCCCATTTTACCTAGTATAAGCCACCTCCCCTCAGATGTAGAATCTGGTCACTTGACTGGTGTTACAGCTTACATTGATTTCAGCATCATTACAGGCGTGAGGCTTCAAGCATGCAGCAGGCCTCTGTTTTATGTGTTTGCTTCCTGTAGTCTCCTCCTACCAACTTCCTCCCACTGAGCTGCTCCTTCTAGTTCCTGTGAGGGGGTTTAAAAAGTAGACTGAGGCCTGACTCAGTTGCCCTTGTGTTGTTGTTCATAGCAGTTCTGTATTTTTTGACACCTGTCTAAGACTTTTGCACAGAACTGTATATGCCCTTCTCTCCTTACCACAACTGCTTTGCAGTTCCCACACACCTCCTGCTTAGCATGAGACCATAGTTTATTACAACCGACCTTGAAATAAAAACACAACACAACAGTTTTGGGGGGAAAATGGATGTCAAGGTTTATTTAAGGCCTATTTAACTATTTAATCACTTGGAACCCTCCCACTGTTTCCTGGAGTGGTAATAGCACTACCGCAAACCTCCAGCCATGGCAGCGACCAACATCCCACTGTACGCGGCACATAACCAGTGAAGCTCTGAACCCTTTAGGCATGCCACACCTGCTCAGTGCCCAGGAATTCAAATTACTGGACCTTGTGTAATCTGAATTCTGTGGGAGAAGTTGTTGGCTTATCAGCGACCTCCGGCTGTCTTCGTGGTTTAGTGGCAATTATTAACTGCAATACAGGTGAGTTTTCTTTGTTACACACACACAAATTCTTCCCCTATTCCCAGCCAACCAAGGGAAGGGTTGAAGGCAGAAAGTTAAGCTTTCTTCCTTCCCCTCCCCTGGTTTTCCAGCTGATTGTAAAGGCCAGGCTCCTTCTCTTTGTCCCAGGACCTGCCTCACAATCAAAAGAAGAAGGTAAGAGGGCCCTCCATCTTACGTGGCTTCAAGTGGACAGGCAACCCAATGCCATCTTAAGCTGTATATGCCCTACCTTCCCTTCTCTCCTTACCATGACTGCTTTCCAGACCCACACATCTCCTGCTTAGCATGAGGCCATAATTTACTACAACCAAACTTGAATTAAAAACACAACAGCTTGGGTAGGAAAATGGAGGTCATGGTTTATTTAAGGCCTATATATATAATGTGCCATTCGTGGTTAACAACACTAACAGCAAACCCCCAGCCAGGTCAGCAGGTGGGAAGGCCTTTTAGGAGACATCCATAGTCCAACCTCCCACTGCCTGTGGAGGCTCACCACTTCGTACCCGCTGGTGTTGTGATTGGTAAATACCCTTTGCCCTGAAGAGCACCCTTGAACTTGATAAAACACCTGTCTGAGCAATGTAACATACATAGTAACATAGTAAATTTGGTTAAAAATGACACAAGTCCATCAAGTTCAACCTTTACCTCATACCCCAGTAAATGAGAATTTTAAAGCTTTCCTACTACCAATTAAATTAGTCTTTATCAGACTTCATGATCAGCCTACTGATAACAGAATAACTCTGTATGTTCCCTTTTGAAAGAAATGTATCTAATCTTCTCTTAAATGTATCCATTGTGTCTGCCATAAATGTACACCCTCCTTGTATGCCATCCTTGTATGCCAATTCTGGATGGTGAATGGTGAAACCCCACAGGAATACCTAAACCTGGACATGGAGGGGTTTCACCTGGATTTTTCTGGCAAGGGGGCCCACACTGTCCCCCTAATCACATTTGCCTAGGTATTGTATTAGACCAAACCAAATGTACCTGTTGACACAATGGAAATATTTTCTGGCAGGTGGCCTGAATATCCAGGATTAAGCAGATGTATTTCAAGGGTGTAAGGTCATTAACCCATGCGTTAACTATTATGATATCAGGGTTCCTTATGCTGCTCACTTCTAATGAATAAAAGGGAGAAGTTCCATCCACCTAAAATACCCACCTAGCCACCTGATTGATGTTCATGCATTCCTGTGGGACTCCTAGCTGCCTACCCCAGGGCTGGCCTCTGCATAATCACAGACCCAGTGACCCAAGTTTGTAGTGGAGCCTTCCTTCCAACTGCAATGGAGGCAACAAAGAGAAATGTTTAGTAAATAACAGGGCTGGCCCAAGACATTGTGCTGCCTGGGTCCAAGGATGAAATGCCCACATAAATGATGTTTTATATATATTAAAAGCCCCTTGGCTCGGTCTCTTTACACACCACCCACATATACTCCACCTCTAGAATAGAAGCATATTACGGTGACCTGCTGTACTTCTTGAGAGGTGACTTTAGATTATGCAGCTCAAGTGTGAATACAATCTGTCATACAGAGCAGATATGTATTGCTAATCTAGCAAAATATCTTCGGGAATCATATTGTAATTGCAGTTTTGATTAACAATTGGAACTTGGATTGATTCAGAGTGAATATGCCAATAAGTGGTTCTAGGAGAGAGATTATATTAACCCTATCAATAGCTACCTGGGATACTTTTCAGACTACAAATATTAAATCATTTTCTACCAGGAGTCTGAAATGTTTCAATGTAAAGTATTACTGTCAGAAAATATGGAAATATACCCTGTGTTCACAAAATGGTTATTTACTATCCAATATAGAGCATTTTTTGTAACTGGGTAATTTTTCACTTGACGAGCTTGTGTAAACTTAAGTACTTGGCTCTCCATTTTATATTTGCCATCAACTCAAAGAAGACTGGTATGAATGTGGCTTGATATGCTCAGGATATGATTCTTCTTAATAGAAGCTGAAAATGATATGACTCCTCATTGTTATTTCAGGACCAGGCTTGTGTAGCTTTCAGTGGTGTAATAAGGCCAGAGTGGGCCAGGGCTACCTTCAATCAATCTCCTATAAAATGATTCACAGCCTCTGACTCTTGCCATGTTCTAATCACAGACATGAGCAGAATGTTTGAAGCTTTCCTGTAGATGCAATGCATTGTGGATATTAAAATTTTATTGTGCCTTTTGTGAGCAAGAGTTTGGCCTCTGTTACATAATCATGTGTGCCTCTCAATGTAAATAAGACTATTTTAGTCTTACCTGTTAAATCCTTTTCTCTTAGTCCATACAAGTTACTGGTAACTCTGGGTAGGCGATCTGCCCCTTTAAGTAGGCAGGCACAATTCTAGAATTGTATGCAGGGGGTGGAGTCTACCTTCCCCTTCTTGGCTGCAGCTAGCCAACCAGCTCCAGAATGATTTGAGACATTCACTACTGACTAGATAGTGAAGGAAAAGAAGACTCCTGTCAGCATGACCCCAAAGGACCCCCACAGTCTGCCACAGGAGAGCCAAGTATGGTCCCTTGACAGGGTGGGAGACCAGTAACCTGTATGGACTAAGAGAGAAGGATTTAACAGGTAAGACTAAAATCCTCTTTTTTCTGTCGTCCAATAGACGTTACTTGTAACTCTGGGATGTCCAACCATTGTGTTTTCCAGAGGCGGGAAGTTAGACAAGGACCAGGCGCAAGGCCCCCAAAGTCACCAGTGCAGATATTAACCATCAGATCAGAGATAGCCCAACAAAAACAACTGAAGTGTCAACGGACACTGAACAGGGGTAACAACACCCCAGGATCTGTTACACAGCACGCTGAACTAGAGCCAACAGGGCTAAAAAGTGAAGGCTAAAAAGTCAAGGAAGCACCAAGAACCGAAGGAAATCCTAGACAGGCAAGACTGCCTATGCAAAGGTATCTCTGTAGAAGAAGATTCAGACGATAAGGGAGACGAAATGGCTCCACCCCAGACAGATCCAGAAGATCTGGAAACCAAGACTGACGAGGCCAATAAGTAGCAATCCAGAACGCCCTATGCAATACTGGTAAGGGAGGAAAGATGTAGGCCAAAGGGAACAACCAAGGAATGGACATTGCATCTCCCGCCAGAGCCAGAGGGTCTCTCCACCGAGAGCAGAACCTCGGTACCTTCCTGTTGTGTCTTGTTGCCATCATGGCGATATAAGGAAGACCCCATTTCTGAACAATGAGGTTGAACACCTCTGGGTATAGCTCCCACTCTCTGCTATCCACTGTGTGGCGACTGACGAAGTCCGCCATGAAGTTGTCTTCGCCAGGAATCTGCACTGCGGATATAGCAGGAACGTGTTCTTCTGCCCAGGACAAAATAACCTTGACCACTAACCAAGTGGCGAGACTTCTTGTTCCGCCGTGCTTGTTGATGTAAGCCATGGCCGTGACGTTGTCGGACTCTACTCGGACCGTCTTCCAACTGAGATGTCCAATGTCGAAAAACATGAAATATCGCCCGAAGCTCCAATATGTTGATCAGAATGAGGGATTCCTCTGGAGAACACCGACTCTGTGCGCTAAAACGACCCAGGATCGCTCCCCAGCGAGAGAGGCTGGAATCCGTTGTCACTGTGGTCCGGAAGGATACCAGAAAGGACTTGCCCTTCAGCAGGTTGGAAAGGTCGAGCCACCATGACAAACTCAGTTCCACATGAAGAGGAATAGAAACTGACATCTTCAGTAGGTCTGGTTGACCCCTGCACACCTGGATCACGAACCCCTGGAGCTCCCTGGTGTCCTGCATGGCAAACGGGACCGCTTCTGTGGTGGAGATGAATTTTCCAACTAAAGAGGATAGCTTCTTGACTGGAACTGGATCCTGAGCCAGAACCATGGAAACTCTGTGGGCGATCTGGTGAGCCACCTGGTCCATGAGGAACACCATGCTCTTCTGAGTGTTGAAGGGAAGGCCCAGGAAGACCAGATGTTGAGATGGGATAAGATCTGACTTGTCCAAGTTGATGATCCACCCGTGATGGCTGAGAGCATGAATTCATTGCTGAACCTTCTGATGAAGAAGTTTCGCAGAAGGGGCTTTCAAAAGCAAGTCATCCATGTATGGAGTAACTCTGATGCCATTCTGGTGGCAGACGGACACTAAGGCTCCCAGGACATGGTTGGAGACCTGAGGTGCTGTCGTCAGACCAAATAGAAGAGCTGAAAACTGAAAATGTCCCCTGTCACAGGCCACCTGGAGGTACTGCCGGCTCTCTGGATGAATGGCGATGTGTAAGTATGCGTCCTGAAGATCCGGATAAGCAAGGAATTCCCCTGGAGACATGGCAGTAATCACCGTCCGTAGAGACTCCTGATGATATTGTGCCTGGGGCACAAGAAATTGAGATCCTTCAAGTCCAAAATGGGACAACAACCGCCATCCTTCTTGGAGACCACAAAGAGGTTTGAGTAAAAACCCATACCCCGTCCTTAACTGGCACCGGCTCCAGAACATCCTTTTCCAGAAGAGTCTGAACACCGCTGTCGAATAGACTGCATTTCTCTGCACCCAGAGGCGTGTGAGAAGGCTGAAAACGAAAGGGAGGAAGAGAGATGAAAGGGATCCTGTACCCTTCTGTCACCACCTGTAAAACTCATGGGTCTGCCACTGAACCCTCCCAAATGCTGTGATAGTGTCACAGACAACCACCCACAGCAGAGTGCGGGCCCGGGTTCAGTAAGTCATGCCGAAGAAGGCTTGGAAATCTTGGGCATGGAGGAGACCATCTGAAAGGAACAAAAATACTGATTACGTTTATGCGGCAATTTCTTCCTGGGAACGAAGGGTAGAAGAGAACTCTTACCCCCTGTGGCCTCACTGATCAGATCCTTAAGAACTGGCCCAAACAAGGAGGTACCCTGAAAGGTTAGGGAGAGTAATGCTTTCTTAGAAGCAGTGTCAGCAGACCAGATCTTGAGCCAGAGAGCTCATCTGGCCACCACAGACATGGTGGAAACCCTAGTCATCAAACTGATGGCATCAAATAAGGCAGCAGAAACATAGTACTGTGCCTCAGAAATGTTGGCGAGAAGTCACAACTTATCCTGACGGACAGCACGGTTGAGTGTTCAGTCCAGACCGCAATGGCCCAGTTCACCCATGCAGCAGTTAATGCTGGATGCATGGCAGAACCAGCAGTGGCAAAAATGGACTTGAGGGAAAGCTCAAGTTTCTTGTCAGTCCAGTCCTTCAGAGCAGAAGCACTAGACTTAGATAGCCTGAAAACAGGAGCATCCACGTTGGGAGAATGAACCCACTGAGTAAGCACGGCTTCAGAAAAGGGATAAAGCTTGGAAAATTTCTTGGACACAGAAGGTTTCTTGTCCGGGGATTTCCACTCCTCAGACACAAGGAAGTCAAGAGTTGGGTTAGGTGTAAAGTAAGTAAGGGGCTTTTTTAGGCTCCTGGAACACATCAGAGGGGTCAGAAGGAACCTCCTGAACTAAGGGAATGTTAAGAGTAGTTAAGGCAGCCCTGATCAGACCCTCAGCGGAGGGTTCAGAATCGGCCTCAAAAGGATACCCAAAAAACTGAGAGAAGCCCAACACAGAACATTCCTCAACATCTGAATCCACCAGCAGTTCCGCTTCAGAGGAATCTGACACGTCAGGTACTCCCTGAGGTTTGGGCAGGGAAGACGTGGCTGGGGAGGGGGCCTGCCAAGAATGAAAGACCCCCTGTAACTGGGATGGAAAGAGTTGCAATATGGACCTAAGGTCCCTATTAGCAGTCTTGAACTCTTGCACCCAAGCTGGCTCTAATGCATAGCTGGGGGTCCCTGGAATGCTGTCAAGGACATCAGAACACTCTGGGCATAAATGACCTGAGAATTGTCTAGGTGGGCCTGAGTGACAAAAAGAGCAATGCGCAATGGGGGATACAGAGACCCCAGCCTCCTTAGTCTTAGGTCTGGTCCCAAGCTGCAGCAGTATAGACATTCTCACAGTGTCAAATAACCTTACTGTATAAGAAAATACCCAATTATAGTGTGTAGGATTAAAGTTTCATCCAGGAAATCTCTAAAATAAACTTATCTGGCAGGTGAAGGGTTAATCAACAGAGGAGAGAAGGAGAGTCCAAGCCCTGCATAGGATACTAGTTCTGGAAAGATCACAAAATGGCTGCTGCGGTGGGAGCCAATCAGAAACATGCGCGAAGCAATCGCTCATGGGAAATGTAGTTTTTCCAGAAAAGTACACCAAACAGTACCCAAAACCCCCTGAGCCCCCCAACACACTAGAAACATGAACTGGATGATAAAGCAAGGGCAGACAAGAAAAATGAGCCATCTCTGAAGTCGCTAGGTTAAACGGTTGCAGAGATATGTCCCAAACAGTACAGTCCTATAGAAGTGAATGGAGCAATAGCGTCTATGCAGTAAAGCGCGCCTTTACTCAAATTTTACAAAATTGAAAGTGTAATTATGAAATGCCTAAGACAGCATTAGAACATGTTAGGACACCCAAAAAACACTAAACCAGTAGGAAAATTGTTAGAAAACCCCCCAAAAAGTGATCGTCCAGAAGCAAAAGGGTTAAGTTACCACATAAACCTGCTCCAAAACACCCAACAGACATACAGATAGACCCAATGAGTGCAGGAGTGTGCAATAGGAACTCCAAATGAAAACACCCCTGTGCAGAGGGGGTACTGTGGGACAAGTGGACCTGCAGCACTCAAAGGGATGCTCACCTTTCCTGCAGATCTTCTATCTTCAGATTACCATGTAGTAAGAAGTAACCTCAGTGGGTAACTCCTGGGAAAGCACCTGGAATCAAGATTTTCCCCCTCAGTGCTTAAGGTCCACAAAAAGCACCTGGATACTGAGCTAGCCACATCTAAGGGCATTGTCAGTTATGGTAATCCACCTAATGGTGGTATTCCATATCTAACCGAAGAGTAAAAATGTTTTTAAAACTAAAGCATAACTCTTCTCTTGCCTGTGTTATCTTCACCAAGGAACAAATCTTTCTGGAGTTGGTTCGCTGGCTGCAGCCAAGGAGGAAAGGTAGGCTCCACCCCTGCATACAATTCTAGAATTGTTCCTGCCTACAATTAAAGGGGCAGATCGCCTACCCAAAGTTACCAGTAACCTGTATTGGACGACAGACAAATTCTGTTTATAATGACAGGAATGATTGGTTTAACTAGCAAGCAGTCTATATATGGCACAGTGGATGAACAATTATGTTGAGAAGTATGGGACAAATTGGCATGTGGATGCTAAAGACGTCCAATGCATTTCTTCGCCCTGGCATTATATGTTTTTTAGGAGTTAGGACTGCATGAGAATATTCAAAATGAAGATTTGGCACCCTCATAAATGCTTACTTTGAAACAGCAAAAAGGACAAAATGAATTGTTCGGTATAAAGGCATTCACATTCAAGCTTTGTTTATCTGTACACCATAAGATCATGAAAGTTGTTTAACATCTTACAAACAGGTGATTTTCTTCAGAGAGTGCCCATTACTTTTCATTTGGTCAGGTTTTGAAAGCTCATGTAATGTCCTTGCCATCAGAAAATTGTGAATGTGACTTCCTATGTCCATAACATGCTTCCGCTCTGTAAAGTCTGGAAATTATGGCACATTTTCATTACAGGTATATTTGATCGTTAATATTGCATATACCACAAGATACATAAAAACCATGACACAATTGGATGAACTTGTAGCATTGCGTTGTGACAAGTTCATTCAGTTGTGTTATATTTTATGTATCTTGTATTATATGCAGTATTAACCATCAAATATACATGTAAATAATGAAAATGTGCCATAATTTCCAGACCTGACAGAGGGGAAGCATGTTAAGGGCATAGTAAGCCACATTCACATTTTTCTAATATGAGGTAATGGCAAGTACATTACCTGACCTTTCAAACTTTGACCAAATGAAAAGTAATGGGCATTCACTGAAAAAAATTACCTCTTTGTAGGATGTTAAACAACTTTCATGATCTATGGGTGTATGCCCGCAGATAATCAGAGCTTAAATGTGAATGTCGTTATGCCGAACAATTCATTTTGTCCTTTTTATCAGCCAAGTACACGTTGTGTGAATTGCTGTCCTACTGTCTGTCACGCCTATTGGTAGCAGCGGTTGACCCAGTATCACGGTGCCCGTGCTCTTTAAGTTACATTCTGTCAGTCTAGACTCCTGCTCTACGCCTATTGGCTGTAGTGTGATTGTCCCGCCCAGTATTGCCTTTTAATACTGGGTTCTGGCACTTCTCTGGTGCCTTTTAGTGGTGTTCCAGTACCAGCGCTTGTTCCTGATTACAGTTTGCTCTCAGTGTATCAACCCGGCCTGCTTGACTACTCCGCATCTCGTCTTCTGTTTGTGTACCGACCAAGACTGCCTGACCATTCTACCTCTCATCTCCGGTGTACCGACCCGGTCTGGCTGACGTTCCTGGTCCGTGCACCGACCCGGCTTGGCTGACGTTCCTGCTCCGTGTACCGACTTGGATTGGCTGACGTTCCTGCTCCGTGTGAACCCATCCGGATTGGTCTGCCACCTCTCTGCACACCCTTACCGGTCTCCGGTTGAGGGTGGTGATCCTCTCTTGCTTTCTTTGACAGCTGTGCAGTTTTGGTCCCGGTTGCCTCTGTGTCGCCCCAGCGACATTCCCATTGCATTGTCTTACTATCCGCTCCAGGCTGATTGCCTCCCAGGGCGAGTTGTTCAGTTGCTCAGTTCCGTTACTTTCACGGCAGTGCTCAGTCACTCACTCCCCATTACTGCCACGGCAGTCTCCAATCGCCTAGTCTCCGTTACTGCTATGGCAGAGTGCAAGCGGCCTAGTCTCCATTACTGCTACGGTAGTGTCCCTGTGGCTCAGAGTCCGTTATTGCCACGACAGAACCTCAGTTGCTCAGTCTCCGTTTATGCCACATCAGTATCTAAGGGCTTAGTCTCCGTTAATGCTACGGCAGCCTCCTGTTGCCTAGTATCCACTACTGCTATTGCAGCGCTCTTGTGGCTTGGTCTCCGTTACTGCTCCGGCAGAGCTCTAGTTGCCTGGTCTCCGTTACTGCTAAGGCAGTGTCCATGTTGCTCAGTCTCCGTTACTTCTACGGCAGTGTTTACATGACCTAGTCTCCATTACTGTTCCGGCAGTGCTCAAGTTGCTCAGCCTCCGTTACTGCTTAGGCAGTTCACCATTACCTGCTATACTTCTTCTTGGGTGTTACTCGTATTTAAGCTCTCTATCCTAGGTGAGCTTCTTAACAAGCCTTACCACACATGGGACTGTTTAGACTCGCTGACTGCTATTAACCCATGCAGTACAGATACACTGGGACTCTTTCAAGATCCGCCTGACCTGTGTCAGTATAATGTGTTATGGACTCTATGCTTATACTGGACCTGTGTGGGCTTACCTATATATAACCTGTCTTGTGGCTGTACTATATTAAGTGTATATTACAGGACATGTGAGGGTTATTGTAATCGTAATTGTTTAATAAAACTGTGTTTTAACCAAACCTACTGTGTCTGTGTGTCAAACAAACCGTTACACCCAGCAGGATTAAGCCGAGACCTCTGTGCTCTCTGTAACTGCCATGTGTCCCAGGCTCGGGGACTGGAGCACTTCCGGAAGAGCGGCGGTCTCATTCCATTGCTCGTGTTCTTCACTGACACTGCACGAGCCGCAGTACTCGGGCATTATTTTTATGTGTTTGAGGGGGAGGCAAATTGCCAGCCCCGTCAAAGTGCCAACTGGATCCAATGGCCCCACCGGGACCCATGTAAGCGCCGTCGCTGGTCATTATCAGAAAAGGTTGTTGCCATTTTGATGGTGGGAGTAATACATTTTCAACAAACTTCCACTGATGCAAATGGGACTTTATTGTACCCCCCCCTTGAATGTTGGAGAGGTCACCAATGCACTGTGTAGGCCTTTCTTGCTTTCAAAGGGTTAAACTCCCATTATCAGTCAATGGGAATAATAATTTACCCCCATTGGTATGGTTGGCTTGATCCAGAATAGCTCATCTTTTATCTTATCTATCTATATACAGATCTAATTTTTTCAGTCTCACTGTCCATCCCTCCTGCAGGGCGGCAGGGGTCAGAGTGTGCTTGTATCAGTGAATTGCCATTGGTAGTGAGATTAAGAGGGGGAGCACTCCTGTGGAAATTGCTGCAACAAGGCTCACCTCCTTTGCGTTCCAGTGCCCCCCCCCCAAAAGTGCACAGAGACCTGAATTCCATGGGCAACTTTGTACTACATTACTGAGAATATATATATAAAGAAGGGGGAGGTGGTAGCAATCACTCTCAAGTAGTTCTTACCCAGATGCACAGTCCCAAATCTGGATGAAAGGGACACTAATGTCCCATAAAAAAGTTGCTTCAAATAATTTACTTTTTTTCATCTACAAAACGAGATTAATTTTTTTTGGGACATTACTGCCCCTCGAAGCATAGAAGCAAAAACAGGGCCACACCCGGGAGTATTTTCAAAAAGATCCACAGGTGCGGTCCTCTTTTATATATATATATATATATATATATATATATATATATATGTATATACACACACACACTTCCATATTCTAATACGCACAAACAAACACACACACTTACACCCACATATACTCCCCAGGATTTGTCTTGGGTCCAAGACGCTGGCACATTAAAGTTTACCTTTTCCTTTGAAAACAAGACCCACTAGTGCTACCTAATTGTTTTGTTTTTATTATCATTAATAAAACAGGATTGTGCACCTGAGCATTTAGGGAACAGTGAAAGTGACAGCCTCCATTATCTGTTACAACACAAACAGTGTGGATCATTTTGAAAGGATTTACACTGCATTACAAAGAAAGGAAGGCACTATAGGATGCCATAATTAAGAAGAAAGAGAGCTTTATTAGGCCCACGGGCCACATGTTTGACCTGAATGCTGTTTCCTGGCATGTGCTAATATTTCTAATTTATAACAATATTTATTTGATTACTTGTAGTATTTTACTGTGGATAATGTCTTCCCTGCTGTACAAGTGCATCACTGTGTATCCTGTAATGGGATTTCTGATGTTGATGCTCTACGCAGTACTATGTAGAACTAGAGATGTGCTGCAGTTGGACCATGTAGTGGAAAAGTGTCCTTAGAAGATGATATAATGTGTGAGTATCTATGTTTGTTGTCTTGTGTTTCAGATAGTGGTTATCAAATTTATTTGTGTTCAGTAGTGTTGAGCGAGCATGCTCGGCCGATGCTCGGATCGGCTCGAGCATCGCTCTGCTCGGCACATGGCGGTACTCGTACGAGTACCGCATGTGCTCGCCCGCCATGTTCGGGTCTCCTCCCCGCACGTTTTGCGGCTGCTGCGCAGCCAATAAACGTGCAGGGAGGCTCTGACATCGGTGTAATGCCAGCAGCCATGTTGGCTGCTGGCATTACACTGATTGGCTGGCCAGAACCCGTGGTCGGGTGCTGTATAGCACCTGACCATCGAGTTCGGCTCAGTCTGAGCCAGGGAGAGCTGAGGATAGGAAGGGAAAGGCAGTGTAGGGAGGAAAAAAACAAAAATTGTGAAAAAAAAGAACCAAAAGTCCTTTTTAGGACTACTGTGTGTGGGGGCAGCAGGTTATTTTGTGTGGGGGGAAAAAAACAAAAAAAACAAAAAAAAAAAAATATTCTGTTTAGTGTGAAAAGTTGCAGATTAGAGCACATTCTGTTTAGTGTGCACAGTTGCAGATTAGAGCACATTCTGTTTAGTGTGCAAAGTTGCAGATTAGAGCACATTCTGTTTAGTGTGCAAAGTTGCAGATTATAGCACATTCTGTTTAGTGTGCAAAGTTGCAGATTAGAGCACATTCTGTTAAGTCTTCAAACTAAAATATCAAAGTCACATATTCCATTCAGTGTGCGTCGCCGCAGTTTAGCAGCACATTCTGTGTACTGTGCAGAGTTGCAGAATAGGAAGAAATACTGTTAAGTCTTCAAACTAAAATATCAAAGTCACATATTCCATTCAGTGTGCTTCGCCGCAGTTTAGCAGCACATTCTGTGTACTCTGCACAGTTGCAGAATAGGAAGAAATACTGTTAAGTTTTCAAACTCAAATATTAAAGTCACTTATTCCATTCAGTGTGTGTCACCGCAGTTTAGCAGCCTATTCTGTGTACTCTGCACAGTTGCAGAATAGGAAGAAATACTGTTAAGTTTTCAAACTCAAATATTAAAGTCACATATTCCATTCAGTGTGTTTCACCGCCGTTTAGCAGCCTATTCTGTGTACTCTGCAGAGTTGCAGAATAGTAAGAAATAGTGTTAAGTTTTCAAACTCAAATATCAGTCACATATTCCATTCAGTGTGTATCACCGCCGTTTAGCAGCCTATTCTGTGTACTCTGCACAGTTGCAGAATAGTAAGAAATACTGTTAAGTTTTCAAACTCAAATATTAAAGTCACATATTCCATTCAGTGTGTTTCACCGCCGTTTAGCAGCCTATTCTGTGTACTCTGCACAGTTGCAGAATAGTAAGAAATACTGTTAAGTTTTCAAACTCAAATATTAAAGTCACTTATTCCATTCAGTGTGTGTCACCGCAGTTTAGCAGCCTATTCTGTGTACTCTGCACAGTTGCAGAATAGGAAGAAATACTGTTAAGTTTTCAAACTCAAATATTAAAGTCACATATTCCATTCAGTGTGTTTCACCGCCGTTTAGCAGCCTATTCTGTGTACTCTGCAGAGTTGCAGAATAGTAAGAAATAGTGTTAAGTTTTCAAACTCAAATATCAAAGTCACATATTCCATTCAGTGTGTATCACCGCCGTTTAGCAGCCTATTCTGTGTACTCTGCACAGTTGCAGAATAGTAAGAAATACTGTTAAGTTTTCAAACTCAAATATTAAAGTCACATATTCCATTCAGTGTGTTTCACCGCCGTTTAGCAGCCTATTCTGTGTACTCTGCACAGTTGCAGAATAGGAAGAAATACTGTTAAGTTTTCAAACTCAAATATTAAAGTCACATATTCCATTCAGTGTGTGTCACCGCCGTTTAGCAGCCTATTCTGTGTACTCTGCAGAGTTGCAGAATAGTAAGAAATAGTGTTAAGTTTTCAAACTCAAATATCAAAGTCACATATTCCATTCAGTGTGTATCACCGCCATTTAGCAGCCTATTCTGTGTACTCTGCACAGTTGCAGAATAGGAAGAAATACTGTTAAGTTTTCAAACTCAAATATTAAAGTCACTTATTCCATTCAGTGTGTGTCGCCGCAGTTTAGCAGCCTATTCTGTGTACTCTGCAGAGTTGCAGAATAGGAAGAAATACTGTTAAGTTTTCAAACTCAAATATTAAAGTCACATATTCCATTCAGTGTGTGTCACCGCCGTTTAGCAGCCTATTCTGTGTACTCTGCAGAGTTGCAGAATAGTAAGAAATAGTGTTAAGTTTTCAAACTCAAATATCAAAGTCACATATTCCATTCAGTGTGTATCACCGCCGTTTAGCAGCCTATTCTGTGTACTCTGCACAGTTGCAGAATAGGAAGAAATACTGTTAAGTTTTCAAACTCAAATATTAAAGTCACTTATTCCATTCAGTGTGTGTCACCGCAGTTTAGCAGCCTATTCTGTGTACTCTGCAGAGTTGCAGAATAGGAAGAAATACTGTTAAGTTTTCAAACTCAAATATTAAAGTCACATATTCCATTCAGTGTGTTTCACCGCCGTTTAGCAGCCTATTCTGTGTACTCTGCACAGTTGCAGAATAGGAAGAAATACTGTTAAGTTTTCAAACTCAAATATTAAAGTCACATATTCTGTGTAAGATGAAGAAGGCGGGTAAAAAGGGACGGGGAAGTGGACGTGATCCTGAAAGTTCAGGGCGCGGGTCAGGACGCGGAGAAACTGTGCCTGGTGCCAGAGCACAAGAAAGAAAGACATCCACCATACCTAGCTTCATGTCTAATTTTACAGGGCGTCGCAGGACATCACTCTCGAGGTCCGACCACTGCGAACAGGTGGTCGGTTGGATGACAGCTGATACTGCTTCCAGTCGGTTAAGCACCACCCTGTCTTCCACCAAGTCCACTCTCAGTAGCCAAGAGTCTGGTCAACATAATCCTCACTCTGATCATCCTTCCTCCCACCATACACGGTCTGGTCAAAGAAGTGATCCCACACTGGGATATAGTGAGGAGCTCGTCTCATCACCAATCCTTCATTTGACCCTCTCTCCAAGCACGCTTGCAGAGGAACATGACATCTTGTGCCCTGATTTACAACCTCTAGAGGCTACCCAATCACAAGAAGATGACAGATGTGAACGGCATTTAAGCTCAAAGGAAGTAGTGGATGATGATGATGATGATGAGACACAGTTGCCATTAAATCAACCACTATTTCCGTCTCAAGACCTTGTTGAGGAGAATGTTATACAGTTGTCAATGACTGAGTATGTGGTGGGATCAAGACTTGAGGAGGATGATCAGAGTGAGGAAGTGGAGGAGGACTTGGTGGACGATGAGGTGACTGACCCCACCTGGGAAGGTGTAGAGCCGAGCGATGTCAGCAGTCCTGAGGGTGAGCCATCTGCAGCACCGCAACAGGCTGGAAGAGGCAGTGGTGTGGCTACAGAAAGAAGGCGGACCGCACCAAACCGGCCCGCAAATGTTCCACGGAGCACCCCCTTGCGTAAATCTACCTTGCCAAAGGGTAGGTGTTCCGCGGTATGGCGTTTTTTTAAGGAAAGTGCGGACGACAAAAGAATTGTAGTTTGCAACCTGTGCCACACCAGAATGAGCCGAGGCATGAACACTAGAAACCTCACCACCACCAGCATGATCCGACACATGGCATCCAAGCACCGTAGTAAGTGGGAGGAACGCCTGGATCGCCCATCTGTGTCTGCAGGCCACACCACTGCCTCCTCTTCCCCTGTTTTCGGTGCCGGCCAATCGCCTGTCGAAGGCGCAGGCCCGCATACCTCCCGCCCTGCACCTGTACCATCTGAAGCACCATCAGCGACCACATCCACTTCCCTGTCCCAGCACAGCGTCCAAATGTCGTTACCCCAGGCATTTGAGCGCAAGAGAAAGTACCCAGCCACCCACCCACAGGCCATAGCACTAACCTCACACCTTTCAAAATTACTGGCCATCGAAATGCTGCCATTTAGGCTTGTGGACACTGAGTCCTTCCGCAGCCTGATGGCAGCAGCTGTTCCTCGGTACGCGGTCCCCAGCCGCCACTACTTTTCCCGGTGTGCCATCCCCGCATTACACCACCATGTGTCCCGTAACATCACCCGTGCCCTGACCAACGCAGTTACTGGGAAGGTCCACTTAACGACTGACACATGGACAAGTGCTTGTGGCCAGGGACGCTACATTTCCCTGACGGCACACTGGGTGAATGTCGTGGAGGCTGGGAGCGACTCGGACCCTGGGATGGCACGGGTGCTACCCACGCCGAGGATTGCGGGCCCTACCTCCATCAGGGTTTCCACCAGCACCTACGTTATTGGCTCCTCCTCCTCCGTTTCCACCTCCGAATTCTCTACACGCAGCGCCACTCCCCCATCAGCCAGTAGCTGGAAGCAGTGTAGCACTGCAGTGGGGAAGCGTCAACAGGCCGTGCTGAAGCTGATCTGCCTTGGGGACAAACAGCACACGGCCTCAGAGCTGTTGCAGGGGATTAGTCACCAGACCGAGCAGTGGCTCTCGCCACTCAACCTGCAACCAGGCATGGTTGTGTGTGATAATGGGCGTAACTTGGTGGCGGCTTTGGAGCTCGGCAAGCTCACACACGTACCATGCCTAGCGCATGTATTTAATTTAGTGGTGCAGCGATTTCTAAAAACCTACCCCAATGTGCATGATCTCTTGACCAAGGTGCGCCGCGTGTGTGCACATTTCCGTAAGTCATCTACAGCTTCGGCCGGCCTGTTGAAGCTGCAGCAGCGCTTACAATTGCCAGCTCACCGGCTGCTGTGTGACGTGAGCACGCGCTGGAACTCCACCTTCCACATGTTGGCCCGGCTTTGTGAGCAGCAGAGGGCAGTAGTGGAGTACCAGCTGTTACACGGTCGTCGCCTCTCCGTTCAACTTCCTGTAATCAGAAGTGAGGAGTGGGAATGGATGTCAGACCTCTGCGAGGTTTTACTCAATTTTGAGGAATCGACACAGATGGTGAGCGGCGATAACGCTATTATCAGTGTAACCATCCCACTTCTGTGTCTACTGAAACGCTCGCTGCTCACAATTAAAACCGACGCTTTGCATGTGGAAGAGGTGGAAATGGGGGAGGAAGAGCTTACACAAGGTGATAGCCAGAGCACCCTCACTTCGTCTTCTCAGCGACAATTGGAGGAGGCGGAGGAGGAGGAGGAGGAGGAGGAGGAGGAAGACACCGTTGCCTCCGCTACAGAGGGTAGCCATGGAACTTTAGTTCCATCTCTTCAGCGTGGGTGGGCAGAAGAGGAGGAAGAGGATGAGGAGATTGAGAGTCATCCTCCTGGTGAGGACAGCGAAATCTTGACTGTTGGTACTCTGGCACACATGGCTGACTTTATGTTAGGCTGCCTTTCCCGTGACCCACGCGTTATACGCATTTTAAACAACACGGATTACTGGGTGTTCACCCTTCTGGACCCCCGCTACAAAGAGAATTTCTCATCTCTCATTCCTCCGGTGGAGAGGACAAGCAAAATGGTGCAATACCAGAAGGTTCTTGTTGAAAAATTGCTCCAAAATTTTCCATCTGACAATGCTGGCGGCAGAATACGTGCTACCTTGGCCAACCGAGAAGGGGAGAAAAGGGGAGCACACAGCAGTTCCGAGAAAGGCAGGGCAACACTCTCCAAGGCGTGGGACACCTTCATGACACCCCGCCAGCACCCTCACCCTGATGCGCAGCCTAGTGTCACAAGGAGGGAAAAGTTTTGGAAGATGGTGAAGGAGTACGTAGCAGACCGTGTCAGCGTCCTCAATGATCCCTCTGTGCCTTACAACTACTGGGTGTCCAAGCTGGACACGTGGTATGAACTGGCACTCTACGCCTTGGAGGTGCTGGCCTGCCCTGCCGCCAGCGTTCTGTCTGAGCGGGTATTTAGTGCTGCTGGTGGCATCATAACAGATAAGCGTATCCGCCTTTCCACCGACAATGCTGATAGGTTGACACTTATAAAAATGAACAAGGCCTGGATTTCCCCTGACTTCTCCACTCCACTGGAGGAAAGCCCCGGGGGAACATAAACTCACTTTATATATGTTATTTACAATGATGGGAATACTCTGTATTCCCATTCACCCCTTCCACCCAAAAAACGGGTATATGATTGACTCTTAATCTTCTCATCCTCCTCCTCCTCTTCCATATGCCCTGGGATATAATTTTTATATAGGGCCAGCTCACCAGCGGGCCCTGTTTGACAATTTTTATATAGGTCAGCTCACCAGCGGGCCTTCTCATATAATGTTTTATTGGGTCAGCTCTCTAGCGGGCCCTCTCATATAATGTTTTATAGCGTCAGCTCACTAGCGGGCCTTCGCATATAATGTTTAGGATGGTCAGCTCTGCAGCAGACCCTCACCCATAATGTTTTAGATGGTCAGCTCAGCGCACGTTTCCCTCTTAATCATGGCCTCAGTTCTGAAAATCAAGGAAATTTTTGGGAGAATTTGCCTCTGCGCACGTTTCCCTCTTAATCATGGCCTCAGTTCTGAAAATCAAGGAAATTTTTGGGAGAATTTGCCTCTGCGCACGTTTCCCTCTTAATCATGGCCTCAGTTCTGAAAATCAAGGAAATTTTTGGGAGAATTTGCCTCTGCGCACGTTTCCCTCTTAATCATGGCCTCACTTCCGAAAATCAAGGAAATTTTTGGGAGAATTTGCAGATGATATACAAGTAAATATACAGCAAATATTGTTTGGTAACAATTTTTCGCCTAAAGTCGTTTTTATTTTCCTTTTTGTGTGTTTTATGGTCAGTCTGTAAAAATGGCGTACTACGGGCGAAAGATCGTTCCCAGCAGCGATGTTGGAGTCCAAGATGCATCCAGACATCCTCCCTATGCTGTCCCTGAACCATTTCTGTAGTGTTTCCATCTTTTTCTGCCCTTTTCCTATGGACCAGGCACCCTCCCCTCATCAGAGTAGGGGGTGCCTGGTGTAATGCTCGAGTCCTCCCATTGACTTCAATGGGGCTCGGGTGCTCGGCCGAGCACTCGAGCCTCAGGGGGTGCTCGGTCAGAGCACCCGAACACCCGAGCATTGGGGTGCTCGCTCATCACTAGTGTTCAGGGAACACCCCTAACATTTTCTGTATCATTTGTCAATGGTGTTATAAAGGGTACAAATAAGTAATATACAGTCATTCTTGGTTCTCACAAAAAAAAACAACCAAAACTAACATACTGTGCATAAAATTTACAATAAGTATACATCTAAAACCAAAAATTCTAATTTATGGTTGTAGAATGTAAGGGACACACAAAGAGGATGCCAGAGGCACACCAAATTTGCATGGGACCCTGGTTGACAATCACTAGTCTAGATAAATCTTCACTGTAATGGTTCAGTCCTGTGACCATGCTTGTTATATTCCTAAAAACCACATTAGAAATGGCACTTCAGAAACCATAGATCAAGTAATAGAAATTAAGGGGTAGTAATACTTGATATGTAAAAAATATATCTATATATTGTAGTGTTTATTCCCCTGAGCAAATCAAGGGTACTCCCACTGCTGAAAGTTGGTTTATTAAAAATGTATTACAGCTCATACTTGAATTTTTTTCAGTGCAGTATTTCAGTGGACTGAAATTGTACAGTTGTACTCTTGCTACACCTTCATTTGGACACCTCTGGTCACTTGATCATAAATCTTCATAGGATGGTGTACCAACAGCCTCACGCTAAGATTTCAGGCCACAGTGATACTGCATCTAAAAAATGTCAAGTATGAGCTGTGATAACTTTGAATAAAACACGTTTCCGCAGTGGGAGTATAATTGTTTTACTCAGGGGTATAAATTCTGCAACATATTGTTTTTTACATTTTAAGTGTTACTGTCCCTTTAATTCCAAGGATGACATCACTGCATCCCTGATGTCACTGCTGTTGCATAGGAGAGAAACCTGTTTCAGTTCAGAGCGAATTCGGACCTTCTACAGTGCTGCAGCGGACTTCTGGATTACTTATTCTAATTTCTCATTTATATTTATTTCCAAGTTTACCCCACCCCATTTATATTACTAATAGTTATAGATAGTTGTTATTGTTACTGTTCGTCTGTTTTTATTCACAGAATACACGTTAATATCAGGAGCCGATTATTACCAACCAGGACTCGGCAAGATGTTCAGGAGGTGAGTAAAAAGAGAAATCACTACATGGGGAGGGGGTACAGAAAACAGGGGTGCAAATTAGGGTGTAAACTGTCACTTTATTATCCAGTACTATTTCCTGCACTACATCTATATCAACCAGAACATAGATCAGGACTTCCATTTCCAACTGTCATTTCACTGGGGCCTTATGTTCAAATGAAAAGGGCAGTAATTCTGGGGAAACCAACAACACAGTAGGGATCATATATAAATTCATCAAATCCCCCTTATGTAAATGGGGTTGTAACCCTTTGAATGTATCGGAAACCTCCCTAGCATTCGAAGGGTTAAAATTCCCATTTAAATCAATGGAAAGTTTTACTTGTCCACTATAGTTCAGTTGGTTTACCCTAGAATTGCTTTGTTTATTTTTTAACATAAATCCCCATAACAATCCCAACTTCATGTTGTTTTTTACTGCAGCCTCATTCCCAACTCTCAGAAAGTGACAGTTGGAAGCCATGTTGAAACAAAACTCCAATGCAAGTCTATGGGGGAAAATGTTTACAAAAATAGTAGAGAGATCCTTAAACAAAACGGCCACACCATAGGGTGCAAATAAACAATCTAATTTATTTAAATGGGACATTTAACTCATTTTACGTTATATGGATCTCCTTTACATTGCAAAGCATTCAGACAGTTATACTTTCCTTTAAAATCAAAGGGAATCTTTACTTATTCCCTATAGTGCAGTTGGTTTGCCCTAGAATTGCCATTTTTTTATTTTGAACATAAATACCCAAAACAATCCCAACTTCATGTTGGTTTTACTGCAGCCTCATTCCCAACTGTCACAAAGTGACAGTTGTAAACCATGTTGGAACAAAACTCTAATGTCTACTGGGCTAATGTTTAAAGAAATTCTGTAACAATTCTGAAGTAAAACAGCCACACCATAGGGTGCAAATAAACAATCTCATTGATTTAAATGGGACATTTAATGTCTTTAATGTTATATAGGTCTCCTATAGATCACTGTTCACATTTAAATGAATGGGAGTCTTTACTTGTTCCCTATAGTGCAGTTTGTTTGCACCAGAATTTCTCAATTTCCTTTTGAATAGAAAGCCGCAGTACAATCCCAACTTCATTTTGGGGTTTACTGCAGCCTCATGTCTCATCTGTAACAATGTGACAGTTGGAAGCCATGCTAGTATAAGTCTTTAATGAAATTCAATGGCTGGCTGGGGATGAGAGGAGTGTTAGACCCCAGCAGCCGGCATGAGGTCTACTAAGGTATGATAAAGATGAGATACATTCTCCAGTAAAAGAAACTATCCGGTTCCTATGTTATTCTGTGGGAGAGCTTTAGTTATAGGATATTAATACATAATATCTAAAAAAAAAATATGTTTCAGGGTTATCTCCTGACTAAAACAAGGTACAACCACTTCTGAAATGTGTTTTATTCAAAAATGATTACAGCTCAAACTTGAAATGTTTAGGCGCAGTATCATAGTGGCCTGAAGTGTTACAGTGGCGCTTTTGTTACACCATCAGTTGACCAGAGCTGTCCATAGGATGGTTTAGCAACAGCACCACTGTAACATTTCAGGACACTGTGATACTGCACCTAAGTTTGAGCTCTAATAACTTTTGAATACAGCACCTTTCAGCTTTGGGAGTACTTTGTTTTATTCAGGGGGATAAACACTACAATATATATAGATATATTTTTACATATTAAGTATTGGTATCCCTTTAACAAGCAATTATCATGTTTTACTAAGTCTGCTGCAATTGGAGCAGGCTTAGTAAAAATGGATACTATCGGCCAATTGGGGGGCCAGAAAAGTGACCCCTTCATCTGGAACACAATCAGGTTGACGTTGGTGCTCAGACACAAACTCTAGGACTGAGTGTGCATCGCCCATAGACCCGCTGGGTTGTGCTGTGACGCCTGATGCAGCAGGTCTATGGGGAATTGTATCGCTCAGGATTGTCCTGTGTGATCAAAGCACCGATACACGGAGGGGACATGGGGAGTTCCCCTTTCGGATCCCTGATCCTGCTCTCCTATTGGTTTGCCGGGGTTCACAATGAAGACCAGACTTTTTAACCCATTTAATGCCAGAGAAGAATCCAGCAATCACGGGGTAAAGCTCCATTTAAACAATGGAATGTTTCTCTCTTATGGTGCAGTTGGTTTCAACATAAAGTTATATTTTGCCTTTATACATAAGGGTCATAGGTTTTTTGTAACCAAAATTCACCTGGTTCTAATTGTAAAACAAAAGTAGATTGCTGTACTGTAAGTTTCATCTCTTTTATTCCAGGATTCCGGTAGTAAAGGCCTCCTCCCATCACCGCCGGCGCGTCACCAGGAAGCGCTGCCTCGAGGAGAGTCAGTAAGTGGAAATAGATTTATTTACAGTAGATATGGTATTAATGGGAAAATATATATATTACAATCAATGTGATAGGAGGGCCCCATAGACAGCAATAGCATCATCACCACCACTTTATAATGGAAATGCCATAAAAGTACTACACCCACCCATTACACAAATGCTTATGTGCCCTGTAGTAAATTTTAATGAAGCATCTCCAGCAGAAGAAGTATCCATTTTATTCTCCTGAGGGAATCCCTACTATAAATCTATTTCATTATATATATTCACACATATACACACTAATGTAAAGCCTATGTACTCAGGCCAAGGTCCGGGTGATATTAACTCTTTGAGTGCCAG
Organism: Rhinophrynus dorsalis; assembly: GCA_037306005.1. Lineage (NCBI taxonomy): Eukaryota > Metazoa > Chordata > Amphibia > Anura > Rhinophrynidae > Rhinophrynus > Rhinophrynus dorsalis. The sequence goes on from CM074720.1 coordinate 209,323,311, forward strand.
AGAGGTACGCAACGCATTGCGGAGGGGACATGGGGAGTGCCCCTTTCACATCCCTGGTTCTGCTCTCCTGTTGGTTTGCCGGGGTTCACAATGAAGCCCAGACTTTTTAACCCATTTAATGCCAGAGAGATTCAGCAATCAGGGGGTAAAGCTCCATTCAATCAATGGGAACATTTCTCTCTTATGGTGCAGTTGGTTTCAACATAAAGTTATATTTTGCCTTTATACATAATGGTCATAGTTTTTTTGTAAACAAAATTCACCTGGATCTTATTGTAAAACAAAAGTAGATTGCTGTACTGTAAGTTTCATCTCCTTTATTCCAGAGCTCCGGTAGTAAAGGCCTCCTCCAGTCACAGCCAACGCGGCACCAGGAAGCGCCGCCGCGACGAGAGTCAGTAAGTGGAAATAGGTTTATATACAGGAGAGATAGTATTAATGGGAAAATACATTTATTACAATCAATGTGATAGGAGGGCCCCATAGACAGCAATAACATCATCACCACCGCTTTATAATGGAAATGCCATAAAAGTACTACACCCACCCTTTATACAAATGCTAATGTGCCCTGTAATAACTTTTAACAAAGTATATCCAGCAGAAGAAGTATCCATGTTATTCTCCTTAGCGAATCCCTTTTCTAAATATATTATATATACAGTGCTCAAAATTTCCACTCGCCACTAGCCAATGGCAAGTGAAAATTTAGCCCTGGTGGGTATGTTATGGTTTGCAGTGGCGAGTAACTTTTCAGGTCTGGCTAGTAGCAAAGGACTTCAAATTTTAAGTCCTGATATATATATATATATATATATATATATATATATATATATATATATATATATATATATATATATACCATACACACATATACAAACTAGTATAAAAGCCCATGTACACGGGCCAAGGTCTGGGTGATATTAACCCTTTGAGTTCCAGCGGGGTATGCAGAGCATTGCAGACGGGACCTGGGGAGTTCCCTTTTCAGATCCCTGGTTCTGCTCTCCTGTTGGTTTGCCAGGGATCACAATTAAGCCCAGACTTTTTACCCATTTAATGCCAGGGAGGTATCCAGCAATCAAGGGGTAAAGCTCCATTCAATCAATGGGAATGTTTCTCTCTTATGGTGCAGCTGGTTTCAACATAAATTTATATTTTGCCTTTATACATAATGGCCATAGTTTTTTTGTAAACAAAATTCACCTGGTTCTAATTGTAAAACAAAAGTAGATTGCCGTACTGTAAGTTTCATCTCCTTTATTCCAGAGCTCCGGTAGTAAAGGCCTCCTCCTGTCACCGCCGGCGCATCACCAGGAAGCGCCGCCGCGAGGAGAGTCAGTAAGTGGAAATAGATTTATATACAGGAGATATGGTATTAATGGGAAAATACATTTATTACAATCAATGTGATAGGAGGGCCCCATAGACAGCAATAGCATCATCACCACTACTTTATAATGGAAATGCCATAAAAGTACTACACCCACCCTTTACACAAATGCTAATGTGCCCTGTAATAACTTTTAACGAAGCTTCTCCAGCAGAAGAAGTATCCATGTTATTCTCCTCAGGGAATCCCTAATCTAAATCTATATCTACACATATATATATATATATATATATATATATATATATATATATACACACACACACACACTACTGTCAGAGCTGGGTGATATTAACGCTTTGAGTGCCAGAGTGGTACATAATGGCCATAGTTTTTTTTGTAACCAAAATTCACCTGGTTCTAATTGTAAAACAAAAGTAGATTGCCGTACTGTAAGTTTCATCTCCTTTATTCCAGAGCTCCGGCAGTAAAGGCCTCGTCCCATCACCGCCGGTGCGTCACCAGAAAGCGCTGCCGCGAGGGGAGTCAGTAAGTGGAAATAGATTTATATACAGGAGAGATGGTATTAATGGGAAAATACCTTTATTACAATCAATGTGATAGGAAGGCACTATAGACAGCAATAGCATCATCACCACCACTTCATAATGGAAATGCCATAAAAGTACTACACCCACCCTTTACACAAATGCTAATGTGCCCTGTAATAACTTTTAAGAAGCATCTCTAGCAGAAGAAGTATCCATGTTATTCTCCTCAGAGAATCCCTAATATAAATATATTGTGTATATATATATACACATATACACACATATACACACTAGTATAATAACCCGTGTACACGGGCCAAGGTCCGGGTGATGTTAACACTTTGAGTGCCAGAGGGGTACGCAACGCATTAAGTACCCCTCTGGCACTCAAAGGGTTAAGAGGCAGGTCCTGCTCTGCATACTGCCGCCTCCGCACTGGCTGTGCACGCAATATAGTCATGTGCTGTAGAGACTGCCTGAATGCACAGAATGCTCCCAGCATTCTTACACCTCCCAGCATTCTGTGCTTTCGGGCAGTCTCTACTGTGCCTAACTGCTTCGGGCAAACCTTCTAGCATTTTATTATATAGGATATGTGCTGTATATAACTAATTCTTCTTGATTAGATTTAATTTTATGCTGTGCATTTTTATGACAGACTTTAGATATTCCTCAAAGGGATAGTAATAATTAATAAGTAAAAATATATATTGTAGGGTTTATCCCCATGAGAAAAACAAGGGTACTCTCACTGCTGAGTGGTATTTTATTAAAAAGTTATTACAGCTCAGATGAAGTTTTATAGGTGCAATGTCACAGTGGCCTGAAATTGTACAGTGGCGCTGTTGTTACACGATCCTATGGACATCTTTAGTCGTTTGGCCATAAACATCTATAGGATGGTGCAGCAACAGCGCCACTGTACAATTTCAGGCCTCTGTGATACTGTACCTACAAAAATTCAAGTCTGAGGTATAATAATGTTTGAATACAACACCTTTCATTAGTGGGAAACTCCTTGTTATACTCAGGGGGATAAACACTATATATATTTTTTTATTTTTCATTTTAAGTATCCCTTTAAAGGAGACGAAAACATTTTATGAAAAAAGTATTGTAGGGATTTTCTTTCCATTTAAGGGATAACAACTTTATTTTAACTTTATTTGTTCTGCAGTCACATATGGCGTAAAGTTAAGTTGTCTGTACTTGCAGTGAGCTTTCTAGATCTTTTCCAGGAAGCTTCCTGTTAGGGTTGGTGATAGCAGGTATCAGTGATGCAATGTAAAACAGATACAAAGTACAAATGATAACATACAGCACCTAGTGCTGCAGGGAGACTGTTACATTGTATCACTGACCAGACAAGTTTAGGATTATATTTTAGGGATGTAACATGTGAATGATTAAAGCGGAACTTTCACCCCCTATAAAGTTGCCCTCCAATAAATAGGCATATGGCGACTAGCTTCATAATAGTGCTATTAACGCTCAGAATTACCCAGTTCTGAAGTCATCCTTAGTCTTCGGAGTCTGACGGCCAGGTTTCTTGCTTTAGTGCCGTCTGCATCGTCAGTCCCTTCCGGTGCCTTAAAGCACAGTGCAATGCCTCCTAGAGGAGACCTGGGACTGACAGCGCATGCATCTCTAAGACACGATGTCTGCGCTGATGCCTGGCTTCCGGTCTCAGAAGATTAAGGATTATTTCAGAATCAGGTACTTCTGAGAGCTCATAGAACTATTATGAAGCTAGTCGCCATATGCCTAATTGTGGGTGACTTTATAGAAGGTGAATGTTCCGCTTTAATCTTTACATATACCAGCTTTAAGTACATTATATTTATATGTATAACAACCTATTTAATTTTAAGCTGTAGCTGTTCTTTGTGTCATTCTGGAGAAACCCAATTGCACCATAGGGGAAGAATGAAAATTCTCCAAATTCCTAGTGTGTAAATTGGGTTTTTAACCCCTTGAGTGCTAGAGAGATCTCCAAAGCATTGCAAAGCCACGCACTGGAAACTTCTCTAGCAATCAAGGTAGATGGGGATATTAACCTTCTGAGTGCCAGAAAGGTATCCAACGCATTGCATTGAATACCTCTCTGGCACTCAAAAGGTCAATTCCCCCCATGTAGTACAAAATTGCACCTCTTTAGCCGATGAATAAAGCCCTTAGTGTCCGTACTGGTACAGAGACGCGATAGTAAAGAGAAGACCTGTGAGGTTTGTTCATGTGGCATCTTTCAGATTCTTATATCTTCTCCCTCCACAGGGATCCACCGGAAGCCCCAAAAATAAAGATGGGCTGCATCACCGAAGAAGAGCGTCAGATCCATAAGCGCCTGGCATTTCAATGGCTTCTGGGTAAGATGATCAGCTCTGTACATAGATCACTCCAACAGGAGGCTCTCCCTGCGCTTGTGCCTTGTGTAATGGACACTTTATGGCCCGTATTCATCACACATAAAGAGAAACGAGATGCACCACAGCTAGAGGAATAGAAATCCTCAGTAATTTTAATGGAACTTTAAAACCATTGAATGCTACAGATCTCTCTAGCATTGAAGGGGTTAAAATCCCCCATTTAAATCCCTGGGAGATTTGGGGGATGTATTTCTGTACCCTGTGGTGCAGTTGGTATGCCCCAGACCTGCAGCTAGTTAGCGGGATGAATACAGCCCTATATGTCTACCTGTCCCCATTCATTTTCCTTTACTGGGGAAATGGACGGACGTTTTGTGGTTGTGAAAACTGATCAGTAATTTAGTATTTACATCAATTAAGGACCTTATGTTTAAAATAAATATGGAAAATGTCTGGAAGACACCAATTGCAATATTAGGGAGCAAATACAAATGGTCCAAATTATCCTCAATTTCAATGGTGCTTTTAACCCTGGGAATGCTAGGAAAGCCACATGGGCATTGCAGAGCTATACCTGGAAGCCTCTCTAGCATTCAAGGGGTTAAAAGGCCCTTTTAAATCAATGGGAATGTTTATATCTGCCCTGTTATGTGGTTGGTTTGTTCCAGAATGTCTCTATTTATTTGTGCATTAGTGAAGAGTTAAAGGGATAGTAATATTTCATAATAAAAGTAGATCTAATTATTCATCATAGTATTTGGAATTTGGAAAGTGTTATTTCAATTCTGTCAGAGTTGTAGTTCAAGAGTAATTAAATGACAAAGTATTCCCCTCCCTCCCCTTTTACTGATGTAACACTGTTCAGCCAGATCAGAAAGGAGGTGCCCAGGTAAACTGCAGAGAGGGACAATCTTCAATTAAGATAAGGGAAAAACCTGAAAAACTTGTCAAGGGGGTCAGGGCTTTCATTGTTCTCATAGGAAGAAGAATGTCCCCTGCTGCTATCTGTCTGGTCTTACAACCTGATTCCACATCTGAGAAGAGATGGCTTACACTAGGTAAAAGGGGTGGGAGGGGAAACTTTGCTTGTAAATATCTCTCAAACCATAAAGGTTTGAGAGATAAGACTTATATCGTTCATCATGTTTTTTTAATGCCTACAAAATATAATAAATATAAAATGAAGTAATAATATCCCTTTAAAGCGAGACACACACCCTGTAATCAGTACTGATGTGTACTGTCTTTCTGTCTGTTCTCATCTTACAAAATTCCTACATGGGGAGATAGTGGTAACTCCTCTGTATTTCACATTTGCGATGCGAGGGATTCCCAGCAGTGTTTCCTGTGTCTCTCTATGTGTAATAGTGACGTTCCATTATGAGGGAGGAATTCCCAGGATTGGAGCTGGAAGTGGTAGGGGAGGGGAGACACGTCAAAGTGAGGGGTGAGGAAGACTGGTGACCTTATGGACTGGGGAGGAGGGAGTTTGGACTGGAGGTAGATCCTCTAGTGGCAATTTTTGGCAGTAGAATAGAGGGTTCATGTGGAGTGACATCCCACCTTCATTTAATGTGGTTTATGTTGTTTGTCATAGCTTCAGCAATTGATCCTTACCAATCAGGTAGGGTGAAACTCATTCATAGTGACATTCTTAAGTCAAGTGTTTTAAACGGTCAGCAATGTCCCCTGAAATATTTAGGGTTAGGTAGAGGTTCAAAAAAGAAACTAATTACCACAAATCCTCTCTCTCAATCCGCTATGGTTTGAGAGATATAGGCACTGAAAGCTCCTCCCTCCCCTTCTCCTGACGTCAGCACTGTGCTGACAGCAGGAGATCCCGGTCTGGGGATCAGCCGGAGGCTCACAAGCAGAGCCAAAATCACGTTATTTCAAAATTATTACTTTGTTGGAAAGGTCTACATAGTGTGCTTGGTTTGAAAACACACTTTGTAGACCGTTCCAATGAAGTAAGTCTTTTGAAATAACACAATTACGGCTCTGCTGATGAGCCTCCTCGAGTTGCACGACTTGAATCTCCTGCTGTCAGCTTTACAGCTGACATCAGTATAAGGGGAGGAAGGGGGGAACTTTCAGTGCAGACATCGGCAGCAGGTTAACTGTCCGTACCCATTGGGTTTTGGAATGTCCAACCAATGGAGTACTGAGGAAGATGGTAACCTGAAAATTTGAGTACAGGATTTGATACAATAAAATAATTGAGGTGTTAGTACCCCAAAGCTGGCAAATACTTTGTGAATTTTATAGGGAACACATGTTACATGTTATTTCAAATAAAGCTGTGGCCTTTTATATCTAATTCTAGAGTGTGTGAGCGTTTTTTTACTCGTTCCCCCGAATACTTAAAGGGATAGTAATACTTCATTTTAACTTTATTTTATTTTGTAGGCATTAAAAAAACATGAAGAATGATATAAGTCTTATCTCTGAAACCTTTATGGTTTAAGAGATATTCACAAACAAAGTATCCCCCCCCTGTTCAACCAGATCAGAAGGGAGATGCCCAGGTAGACTGCAGAGAGGGACAATCTTCAATTAAAATAATGGAAAAAGCTGAAAAACTTGTCAAGGGGGGAAGGGCTTTCATTGTTTTCATACAAAGAAAATTGTCCCCTTCTGTTATCTGTACTGTCATACAACCAGACTCACATCTGAGAAGAGATGGCTTACACTCGGTAAAAGGGGCCGGGAGGGGAACTTTGCTTGTGAATATCTCATAAACCATAAAGGTTTGAGAGATAAGACTTATATCATTCTTCGTGGTTTTTTAATGCCTACAAAATAAAATAAAGTTAAAACGAAGTGTTACTATCCCTTTAAGTAAGACATGATATACATAGAGGAAAATATAATTGGTTTATATATAATCTATTAGAGGCCTCCTTCCAAAGCAAAAACGATAAATTCAATTTATCCCCTCGAGTGCCAGAGAAGTATCCAATGCAATGCATTGTATACTTCTTGGGCACTCAAAGGGTTAGAGTATTCATCTGACTCACAATGAAAAACATATTGGATTACTTTTAAGTCGGACTTGTAGCTTAAATGTAATATATAGTTTGTGGTTTTGAAGAAGGGAGCTGGGGGTTATATATGACATTTTAGAGTATTTGGAAGCAAGGTGAGGTAACTATTACTGTATCAAACAGCTCCCAAATGTGAACTGATTTATGTCTTGTTTTGTGATATAGTCAGGTATACTTTTGTAATTGTTAATTCATCTCTTTTTTGATTTTACATGTTCACTAAGTGTATAATATGTGGTCAACTTCATTAAACATTTTATTTCTTTAACTTCATCTGTTTTTTTACTAGTTTATGTCCTTTAAAAGAAGGCCTTCTGAATCTGAAACCATGTAAAAAAAAGATGCAATGTTCAAAAAAGATAGCGATGCAATGTAAAAAAGCCTCCTTCTACAGGTGGGCTGGGCAACGTGAGGAACTCCAGGTATTTCCTGACGATAACACCCATATGCCCACACCAGATAACAACAGCTGGTGGGGGACAATGGGATTTTTAGTCTTGCAACAGTTGGAGAACCACACATTGCCCACCCTTATTCTACAGCATACACAGCACTCAATGTTACAGACATAGTGTTACTTTGTTGCTCTACCACTGCTTTCACATTCCCTGATAGAAAGCTCCCTGGGAAAAGAAGTTTAGTGAATTTATTGTCAGAGACATAAAAGTGTTAAAAAATTAAGTGACGATGAAAGAAAATATAGGATTTTTTACATACTGCTAAATCCTTTTCTCTTAGTCCACTGGGGGATGCAGGGACCATGGGGTTAAACAGCGTGATTATAGGAGGCAGGGCATGCTGCTTAACTCCATGGCCCCTGCTTCCCTGAATGACACTAGAGAGAAAGTGTTTTTGTTAGTGTTTTCCCTCTATTGGTGCAGATCATTTATGTGATTTTATGGACAGAATTGTTCCCCACCTAATAGGATTGTCTGTCACTTCCATCAGACATGATCTGGGTCTCACTGATATTATTTGTACTATTTCATATAGAAAGCAAACCCGTCCAGCGATTCCTGCACCAGGACATGTATCTGTACTCATCAGATAAGGTATTTATTTGTGTGTTATATGGGTCAGAGGGGTGGATTGTGGGACAGATCCCAGGTTCTTCTGTCTGTACATTACTGGGATACACAACTAAAATAAATAGAGCAATTACCACAGACGTCAACCTTCTTGGAGTAATAATAAGGGCTGGGGATAGGAGTGACCAAATAATGTAGGGAAGTAGGTGAGGTTACTAGGGAACATTCCAAGCTAGAGAATCACCCTCTGTCCCCAGAGACCTTCCCAGTATGCAGATAACTAACCTGTACTTGTATCTCTGTGTCCATTCAATCCTATTTTACAATCCTATAACTTCTATTGTCCCTCTAGTATCTGCTGGCAATGGTGCAGTGCTATTTCCTGCGAGCTGGACTGTCCACGGCAGAGTACACAGTCACAAACTTTTTTGCTGCCCTGTAAGTGATCTTTACTTCTACCCAGAATAGACCCGATAAAAGATACTGAGGTCGGGGAGCTATGTACAACTTGGAGAAGATTCAGTAAGCGGTGATAAAGAGGTGATGAAGTGGAGATGACTTCTCCAGTTTATCACTTCTCCAATTCCTATGTTATTCTGTGGAGCATATTCAATAATATTTCTTCAGCTTTGGAGATCTTAGTGCATAGGCTCTATACAATAACATAGGAACTGGAGAAGTGATATTAGTGATATTACTGGGGAAGTCAGCTCCACTTTTTCACTTCTTTATCACGCATTTATGCAACACCCCAGGAACACTAACCCCTCCAAATGACATCCCACTCACCATACTATGGCCGGAAAATCCTAATGGCCATTGTGGGTTTTGTCCTTGCCCCATTTTTCAAAACAACATCATCACTCAGTCCTGAATGTCTTCATGTCCATGCAGGTGGCATGACAGTTGCCAGCAAGCTTAATAGACTTCAAACTCCATCCACTACACATGCCCATCTCCTGCTGGCTTGTGCCCTCTGGAAACTTCAGTATGAAATATAAAAAAGGAAATTCCTGTGGGTGGAGTCTGGGGACCTGTGATCCAGCTACCAACTGTCATGTCCACCTCCATCAACAATAACTCAGGATGGACTGAAGATGTTAACTTGAATTCATGCACATGGATAACATTTACAGAGGCCATTAGGATATCCTGGTCTTAGTCATGCAAGTTGGGAGGTTTTTATTGGGAGATATTAGTTTTATTTAGAATTTCTAGAGATGCATCATCTGTCTCTTACACATTGCTCCTTGTGACCACAGGTCTTTGGCCATCGGTATGGAAGAAGATGGACACCATCAAATAACTCTTCCTTTCTGGGCTGGTCTTTCAAGAAACCAGCTCCACAAGAAGAGAGATCTTCTGCTTGTCAACATGGAGTACAGAGGCTATGTATCCAGAGAGGAGTGTGATCAGGTATGTAAGACCACAGATAACTAATTGTAGTCCTTGTGTCCAACAGCTTAAGTGTTAAAAGTCTAGATATGGAAAACAGTGATTGAAACGTAGTGATTCATCCACTGACACAACTTTGCACAAATACAGTGATAAAATTATGACCTGGTTTTTTGGGCTAAGCTGTAGCATTCAATACCAAGCACAAACGAGTTTTAAAAGTTTTGTAACACTAATGCAAATGGGGATTTAAATAAAATAAAATAAAAAAGGTTTCACAAACAATATGGTTAATAAGGCCGTGCTCCACATGGATTTTGGTTGCTGAGAAGTTTAAACTGTTACAGTTTAATACAACCGTTTTTTGTTCTCTCTTAGATAATGGCCGAAGATTCAGCATACTGGGCCTGGACCCGCCAACGGACGGAGGAGTCGTCGGACAGCGATTCTGACTCCGTGATTATCCTGGACTGAGGTTAGTTGTAATCCTGTACATAACGTGACTAATGTAAAACAGGTTAAGGAGCAGCAAGGAGCAGGGGGATTCTGTTCCCTGAATACTATAGCATTTTACTAACAACATTTTGTAGCAGTGTAACCCTTTAAGGACCAGAGGGGTGGGGTAACAGACCCAAAGAAGACTTCTCTTAGATACAATTGCACTGTACATTGTTAATGTCACATGTTGATGTCTTGTGTTAATGTGCATCTGTAGGGAGGGGTAAAGAGATATGCACAAGATAATTTCCTCCGTGCACAATGTGAAAATCTGTTCTATTGGTCACCTGGACAATCCCCTCTGCTAGAGAGAGCCAACCAATATACACTGCTTCACGATGCATTTTGTACCCACTGGTTCTCAAAGTGATAAAGTCCTACAAAGACAGTTTGTACTTCTATGATTCCACTCTATACCGGGCTTTGGAAGTAATTTTAGTTTGTGAACTAGAGAGAGAGAGAGGCGCAGAGAAGAGAGATGGTAAAACATGGGAAATGGATGTGGATAAGAAGACCATTGTATCTCGGCCTAATGCACCATAAGGGGCGACTAAAATTCCCACTAATTTAAATGGGGCTTTAACCCCCATTAATGCCAGACAGGACAGAGTGTTGGAGACGTACCTAACATAGAAGGGTTTAAATGCCCCATTTAAATTAATGGGATTTGTTTTATTATAGATTCTCTGGGTTGCAATTGGTTTGATCCAGAATGACTACGGTTCTTCTTAGAACATCAGCCTCCATGAGGGGACGACAGGGTTAAGCAACCTCTGGCCCTCCAGCTTTTGGGGCAGATGATGATGATGCGAGTTATAGGCCCCAACGGCTGGAGGTCCAACAACTGCCCCTGTACTAAGGTAAAGTGAGCAATTCCTGGGCACAATAGGAATCATGTAATAATTCCCATTGAATTAAATTGAGCTTTTAACCCCTTGAATACTGCAGAGATGTCTAAAGCATTAAGAAGCATTCAAAGGTTAAACCCCCTTTTAAATCAATGGGAATTTCTTGAATTTGTGTTTGCTTTATAATGTGTTTGCTTTATAATTGCCACTTTTTCCTTAGTATAGGGGTGTCATCCTGTGGCTCTCCAGCTGTTTCTGGCTATAAATCCTGCCATCCACTGCCACTGGCAAGTTGGGGCTGATGGGAGTTGTCGTCTCAAGTGACTAGGGAGCCACAGGTTGTCTAGTACATCAGCTGCATTGTGTAAACGTAGCCTGGAAAACACCCCGTTATTAACAATTGTCTTATTTCTTTCTTCTTTTATAAAAACAAACGAATCAACAGCGATCGCCTGAAGCAACACGAAGGCCTCCTGTCATCGGACTCCTACACCTGCATGCACACACATACACACACATCACTGTACAGTTCCCCCGTGTAGTATGCCCAGAAGGGGGCAGTGTGGCAGCCATGGATCCTCACAGGTTTCCTTCACAGGGGGTTTTTCCTGTCCTGAGTGCTGCTCACACTTGGGGTCCTTACAAACGAACTGTACACATCACACTAGTTAGTCTAGATACTTGTTATACACATTACATTTATTAATAAGTTTGTAAATATTATCTTCATATAGTTCTATATTCTATATTTAGTAATAAGTTATATTTTTAAATAATATCTTATATATTTATAGTATATTTAATAAGTTATAGTTTTGTTAAGTTATCTTAATGTATTTCTATATTTATATTAGATTTAGTAATAAGTAACATTTTTAAATATCTTAATATATTTATATTAGATTTAGTAATACGTTATATTTTTATTATATTTATGTTATATTTAATAAGTTATATTTATATATTATCTTAAATTTATATCAGATTTAGTAATAAGTAACGTTTTTTAAATATCTTAATATATTTATATTAGATTTAGTAATAAGTTATATTTTTAATTATATTAATATATTTATATTTAATATATGTTATATTTATATATTATCATAAAATTATATTAGATTTAGTAATAAGTAACGTTTTTAAATATCTTAATATATTTATATTAGATTTAGTAATAAGTTATAGTTTTAAATATTATATTTACAATAAATTTGTCCATATCCTATATAATAATTCGCTAAAACGTGTGTAACTCCGCGTCATGCGCAGTAGACACTGCTGCGCGTGCTGCAGTCATGTGCAGTAGAGACTGCCCGCGCCGCAGCTGATACAGAGCGGGCTCTGTATCAGCCGCGGCGCGGGAAGTCTCTACTGCGCATGACTGCCCCGCGACCGGGTGGCAGTGGCACTGCGGCCCGTGTAACGGGCTCTTCAACTAGTAGATATAAATTTTAGTGTTAGATTTAGACTATAGTTAGTTAGAATATTAAACATAAGATAAAACTTATCTATATGTCTCTGTGTCTTTATTGCGTTTTTATTGTCTGCTTAGATACCAAAGCTGATGTATTAAGGAGCAAACCAACTGCACCATAGGGGACAAGTAAAAATACCCACTGATTTAATTGGAGCTTTTAACTGAGTGCTGGAAAAGAAGCAATGCATTGGAAAGTACTGTAGCATTGAAGAAGTTAAAAGCCAGGTTTCATGCAGCGGGAATTTAGGGAATTTTTACTGATCTCCTATGGTGCAGTTTGTTTACTCAGACATACTCTACTTTGCTTTGTATATCAGCCTCACTGTATCACACTGTATAAGAGTAATCGTAGAGAAGTTGAGCAACCTGCGTGGGATTGCAGCACGCACTTCCATCACCCTCAGTGTACAGCCTCACACTACACAATGAGACCTGTATGTATAAAAGCAACATCGGGCAATTCTGGGGCAAAACCAGGGGATATGTGAAATTACACATATGAGTTTTACCCTTTGAGTCCAAGAGGGGTACGCACTGCTTTCAAATGCGTTTGATACCCTTCTGGCACTCAAAGTGCTACAGAGGAACTTTCACCTTCTATTAAGTCCCCCTCCAATAATTAGGCATATGGCAACTAGTTTCATATTAGTACTAATAGATCTCAGAACTACCAGACACTGAAGTAATCCTTAATCTTCGGAGACCGGAAGCCAGGCATCAGCGCAGACATCTTGTCTTAGTGATGTCTATGTGCAAATGCCGTCAGTCCTGGTCTCCTCTAGGAGCCATCGCACTGTGCTGAAACGCACTGGAAGGGAGTGACTGCGCAGGCGGCACTAACCTGACCGTCAGACTCAGAAGATTAAGGATTACTTCACAATCAGGTACTTCTGAGATCTAATAGAACTATTATGAAGCTCGTCGCCATATGCCTAATTATTGGAGGGCAAATTTATACAATGTGAAAGTTCCGATTTAACCCTTTGATCACCAGATCTCCCAACATATTGCAAAAGCAGAGGTGGACAACAAGAGGCCCTCCAGCTGCTGAAAGACTACTACTCCCATCATTCTGAGTTGCTCCGATTCATCTTTATACACATTACCCATTGATGCATATGCTGCATTTTGATACACGTGTCTGCTCTCACTATTAGCGGTATTTGAATACAATAAGGCAGAAGGATTAGACTGGAAGGGAATCACTAGTTTTCATCTGTATGTGTGATCTCCTGCAGGAGTTGAGCCCTTTGGTTTGAAATGGTGCAGGACTTACACGAGCACTGACTGTAGCTAAGGTAGAATGAGTCGAGGTTTACTTCATGACTTACAGATGCAAGATAAATTAGAACATGCTGGGTGAAAGGGGAACTTTCACCTCAATAACACTTTTGCCATGTGCTTACAGGGATAGTAATACTTCATTTTATCTTTATTTTATTTTGTAGGAATTAAAAAAAAAACATGAAAAACTATATAAGTCTTATCTCTCAAACCTTTATGGTTTGAGAGATATTCACAAGCAAAGTCCCCCCCCCACTTTTATCTAGTGTAAGCCATCTCTTCTCATATGTGCAATCTGGCTGTAAGACCAGATAGCAGCAGGGGACATTCTTCTTCCTATGAGAACAATGAAAGCCCTACCCCCTTGACAAGTTTTTCAGGTTTTTCCCTTATCTTAATTGAAGATTGTCCCAGTACAAAGGGAAGCGTGAGCATGCTCCCAGAAACAGCTGGGAGGAGAATTACAGGACTGGGAAGTCCTGCGCCACTGCGCCGAAGATACAGTATGCTGCAGAACGCGGAAGTGCCCAGAAAGAAGCGTGCATATCTTGGAAAGTATTTATGTAAATGTATGTATATAAATACCTACAGAATTCAAAATACTTTTATTAAACTATTACTATCACTTTAAGCACATGGTACAAAGTGTTGTTGAGGTGAAAGTTCCCCTTTAAAGGGATAGTAATACTTCAAATGTAAAAAAAAAAAAAAAAATACATGCTGTAGGGTTTATCCCCATGAGTAAAACAAGGGAACTCCCACTGTTTATTAAAAAATTATCACAGCTCAAACTTGAATTTTTAGGTGCAATATCACAGTGGCCTGAAAATTTACAGTGGCGCTGTTGCTACACCATCCTATGGACTGTTCTGGTCTGTAGACCATAAATTTCCATAGGATGGTGTAGCCACAGCGCCACTGTAAATTTTCAGGCCACTGTGATTTTCCACCTAAAAAATTCAAGTTTGAGCGGTTATAATTTTTTAATAAAATCTATCCCTTTAAGTACAAAGTATAACAGACTTGGGCAGGACCAAAATGTAATGGGTTTGGTACACCATGAGCACATCTGGGAACTTTGTCTTGTGGGAGTTCTGTGGAGTCGCTAGGGGAGATAAATTAGGCGATTTGTGTCAAAAAGGGGCAGGGATTATTTGCAAATGGGCAAGGGCTTAACAGAGTGGAAAAAGTAGGAGGAATAGGCTGGGGAAGGAGGAGAAGTGGGGGGGGGGACAGAATGGGAAGGAGGCAAAGTGAGTGGGAGGAACAGACTAGGAAGGAGGTGAAGTGGGCAGAGTTTCATTAAAGAATCTGTCCCCAGAGACCAGGAAATTAGCAGCAAAACCCAAAGTCTCCGGTGCAAATCCAGAGAGTTTACTGCTACGACAATGAGACAAAGTAAATCAAGATCAGAATATCCGGTACAAATAAATAAAAATGGAATACTTCAGTGGTTTCTGCATTTTTTTTTGTGTTGGCAGAATTCTTTATTTTGGTTTCACATTAAACCCTTTGTGCTACTATGCTCAAGGTTCCACCTATTCTCCAAACAATCCCACCCAGTCCCATTAAGTCACGTTCACAAGACTAATTGCGTCATTTGGACACACCCAGCGCCAGCTGTTGACATCAAGGTTTCAGGTATGCACATGCTCTCCGGCCTCTCTTAGAGATACAATTGCTGTGGGAACGCAGGTTCAAACGCAGGTAAGCACACTGGTGATTTGGACAGCTTTCGTCTGCACTGGTCTTCTCTCAGGCACTCAAAGGGTTAACAGCCAAGATAAGATAGGCCTAAATAAGGCCCAAGGACTAATGTCTGGTAATAACGGGGTTAACAGCCCCATTTAAATCAATGAACATTTTAATGTGCCACCCTTTGATGCACACGTTTGGTTCCCTGGCATTGTTGCAGCTGAACTTGTAACAGACTAATTTATGTCAATAATTTCCCCATTTTGATGTTTAAAATAAAACCATCATCACTACACATTTTTTTAAATGATAAGCAACATGAGACTAGGATATCCAACTTTCTGTCAAAAAAGATATCTTATTTTCAAAATAATAATAAGGACAATAAACACAGTTATGTCTATTTACAGATTTTTGCATAAGTTAGAAAGAAGCTATATAGGCTGTCTGGACACAGACAGATCAATTCAGTGTGTTTCAACCATAAAAGTCCCAATTTAGCTCCAGAAATGATGCATTCACCCTGGTACCTGACCAGCAGCAACCCCGGCCTAGTATCAAATGAGCATTAAATGGACATCAACACTTCATATGTCTGAAAAAGGTACTCCCATTGCGGAGTGTTGTTGTTTTTTTTGTTTTTTTTCAAATATTATTGCAGCTAAAACTTGTTTTATGTACAATCTCTCAATGGACTGAAATGTTACACTGGCTGTGTTGCTACACCATTGTATAGAGGTTTATGGTCAACTCACCAGAGATGTCCAATGATGGGTAGCAGCAGCGCCACTAACACTTTAGGCCACTGTGATACTGCCATTACAAAAATTCAACTTTGAGCTACAATGCCTGAAACTACATCCTAATGTCCTTCCTCTACTAGAACAGTCAAGTCTGTCAGTGCAGGAATTTAATTCTTGTGCAGACCTTACAACACGAAGAGCATGGACATATTGGCGTCATTGCACCATGAAGTCTGTTTGGTTATTCAACTTACACACCCAAAGCTCCACGCAGAAGCACTGTCACTCCACTGTGGTTACAGCCAGGAAGTGACAGCCAAAGGACAAACTTGAACACTGAGAATAAATCAGATTGTCTGTTACAATAAGGCACCACGGAGGTCACCAGTATATTCCTTGACTAGCCTTATAAGAGCCAAAGTGTTCTGGGTAGAACAGGGCAAATTGATATCAAATGTGTAACTGGGGACTACTCCCATATTCTAGTAATTAATAGTCCAAGAACATGGTGAAGCGATCAACAGATCAATGTTCTGCAGTAAAGAGTCTTTGAAGAGCGTTAGTGAAGGGAATGTCCCAACTGAAGTCTTCTTCCACGTGGATTCAAATTGTGGATTCATGGGGTGTATGATGAAGACCATATCCCAAACTCCAGCTTAAGCCTCCCTCATCCTGGGAGTTGAGTTCTGTTGACTGGATCTGGACAAATAAAGAGAAGCATCCCTCATTTAAACAGAACAAAAGAGACAAAAAAATATATATTTGCATTAAAGGAATAATAACAGATTTTATAATTAATATATATTCTACTGTTTTTCAAGTAAAACAAGGGTGACTCCACCACTGAGATATTTTTTTATTAAAAAATATATTACAACTCAAGATAATGCTTTCCTCTTTCAGTGTTTGAGGAGATTTACAGTCTATTGACAGACATTGCCCATAGGCACTAATGAAACAGCACCAGCTGGTGGACAAGTCAGTTCATTTTGTTGAATACTCCTCTGAGAAAGAGAGAGAAAGGAGAGAAAGAGAGAGAAAGAAAGAGAAAAAGAGGGAGAGAAAGAGAAAGTAACAGAGCGAGAAAGAAAGAGTGAAAGTGCGAAAGCGAGAACAAGCGCAAAAGAGAAAGAGCGGGAGAGAGAGAGAAAGAGCGGGAAAGAGAAAAAGAAGCGAGAGAATGAAAAGAATTAAAGAAAGATAAAGCCAGTCTGAGTTGTAATAACATTTGAATTAACTATCTCCCAGCAGTAGGAGTCCTTGTTTTTCGCAGCATAATAAACCATCCCTACGCATTTCAAAGCAGGAAGGCATGTTACCTAATGAATCAGTCCACGTATCACACAGCAGCATTCCTTCTTTCTATAGTCTGTAGGCACACACAGAGTCACACCCCACACGCAGTGTCACACACAGAGTAACACCCCACACGCAGTGTCACACACAGAGTCACACCCCACACGCAGTGTCACACACAAAGTCACACCCCACAAGCAGTGTCACACACAGAGTCACACCCCACATGCAGTGTCTCACACAGAGTAACACCCCACACGCAGTGTCACACACAAAGTCACACCCCAGACGCAGTGTCACACACAGAGTCACACCCCACACGCAGTGTCACACATAGAGTCACACACAGCTTTTCACGCACCCACACACAGCGTTACATGCACCCACACACCCTTTACCCCCTAACTCTTTTTTTTCTGCCTTAGCATACAGGTACACTTACACTTTTAGAGGCCTCACTAGCATCCAAGGGGTTAATCTAAGTTTTAAAACCCCTAGTAGAATTTTTGTCCATAACACGTGACCCTATGGTGGGCCTTAAGGTCAGGTATGCACCTTTGGGGTGAATTTGGGTGACTGTCACTGTATTGTCAACTGTGTAGAAACTGAAACCACTTTGGTAGCTATATTAAAGGGCCATAGATACAAAGATATGGGGAAAATCAGCTAAACCATGGGGACAAATAAAAATTCTTATCAATTTAAATCAGTAATTTAAGCCCCTGAATGCTAGAGGTCTCCAAGGCACTGCAAAGCGATGTACTGGAGAACTCTGTAGCATTCAATTACAAATCCCAGTTAAAAGGAATATCAACATTCAAATATATTGCTAGGCTTTTCTCACTGAAAAAAAATTATTCTCACTACCAAGAGCATTATTATTCAAAACGTATTACATCTCGAGATAATATGTCTTTCTTTTTGTGTCCAGAGAGCATGGTTAAGCAATAAAAACTATACACGGGAACTAATGAAACAGCACCACCTAGTGGTCTCTTCTAGAACTATTGCAATACAAATAAAAGGACAAGAAATCAAGACGTTTGCGCTATTATAAAATTTGAACGACGTCCCAACAGAATCATTGTTTTAAATGATTGTCCCATCAGTGTTAATTTTAGGAATTTTTATTTACTTCTTATGGAGCAGTTGACTTACCCCTGAATTGCTGCATATCCTGTTTGAGCTTACGGCCCTAAGACTATTCTGCTCATATTGGTGAGAGAAATTGCAATGTTTTCGTCCTGGTAAAACATTTTTATTTTGGGGTTGGATTCAATTATTTTTCCACTAGTTGCTTGTAGTGTGGAATTTCTCTTGTGTACAATAGTTTGTTGACAGGTGAGTCCTATAAGAGAAAGGTACAAGTGATTTTGGATTATTTGCTTATGGCTTTTCTAGGGGTGTGCTGTACCTTCTCCCAAAGGAAGAGATTCTGCAGAAAGTAAGGCCTTCCCACAACAATTCCCCTTTCTGCTAACCTATTTTGTGCAGAGAAAATGAGTAAGTGTTAATGTGTGGGTTTACTATTGAAATGTCACCCTCTGTCAGCCATCAAAACACAGATATCAATGTCGCCTGCATCAAAAGGGCAACATTCTGATGTCGCACACTTAAATGTCACCAAGAAGATAGAGCAAATCTGCTCCAAGTACCTCCCATCTGTGGATGCTTAAGTATCGCTCAAAGGGTTATGATACCCTATTCCAAGTACTGTTATGCCCTTGGAAGAGGGCATCTTATCCCTTTGAATGACACTTAAGCACACACAGATGGAGGATATGCATAACATTACTTGGAAGAGGGCATTGGAGACAGCGGCAGCAGGATTTAAGTTTTTTTTTAATAATTTTATTTCATGTCTTTAGGTTCATGGATAACCAATAACCCTTTGAGTGCCAGAGGTGTCCGCAACAGACCCCTCTGCCATGAAAAGGGTTAAAGCAGAGATGGAGGGTACTCAGAGCAGATCTGTGATATTTTCTTGGTGACATTTATATGTGTGTATATAATTGTGTGTATAAGTTGAAATATATATATAATTTTTTCTCTCTCCTCATTTCATATATCCTTTTTTATATAGTTTCATATTTTCCCAATATGTATGATAATATCTTTTTGTATGTGGTTCTTTGAAATACATGCTTTATGTCTGCATATGCCTGTTAATAACCTAAAAAAATATTATGTAAATATATTTGTATGTTTTATTTTGATTTTTATGTTTGATTTATATTATTATCTTTTTTATTTTTGCTCTTGCAGCTTACACTATCCCATATGCAGTTGTTGCACTGTTGGACGAATTGATGTCTTATTATAAATTTTAATGTGTCTGATGTCTGCTGACATTCACATATTTTTTAGGTATATGATACGTTTATTTATTTGTTTAATCTTCCCCTCTTTGGGTTTATGCTTGTATGTATTACTTCTGACGTTCATCTTTGAGTGCAGCCTTTATTTGGTTTCACTATGGTAGCGACGATAGCAATCGCTGGTGGAACGCGGAAGTATCTGGCAAGTTTTCTTCTCTCTCTTTTTCTAACTTGTGCGCATGAGCGGAAACGTCTGCGCTTCAACGGTGGACCGCAGCAAGACACCGTAAGATACAGCTTGACAGCACCAGCGGAATTATTCCCGCATAGTGGAACGGTGCTTTGTAAGATGTGCCAACTGTATATGGTATAAAGGTAAGGGGTTACTGTATGTGTTATTATTTACTCCTGAAGAAGTGACCTTAGGTTACGAAACGCGTTCAGCCATTTTTGAGGATTTATTTTTATCTTTATTTTAAGATTACAGATCTGTTTTTTAAGGACTTTATTTATATGAATCTGAATAAATTTGCATTCGCAATTACACCATCCAGTTGCTCTTTGATTGTGATCACTCAAGGTGCTATTTTCATTTATTGTACTATTAAGCATTCTTATTTCTAAGAAGCTTATACTGAAGACACCGGATTCCCCTATTTCTTATGACCAGAAGGTCATTTTATAATTATAAGAAAAGTGGGAGAGCTACAGAAGAGGAAGATACGTACTTAAGACCTATCTGGGGTTTATACCAGACGAGCGATGTATACTGAGAGGCAGTATTTATAACCTCTTGAACAAGTGAGTGTATCTACATAAGAGCACAGGGTGTTGGTGAAGGTTTTCACTGATTTAGAATTACTACGCTTAGAAAGACTTCTGTGCTTTTTGTTTTTTCTGTTTTTCATAGAATTCATCTTTGGGGAGCCCTTACCCTATCCTCAAGCTGCGAAGGACTTATCTGAGCATATATGTATTGTTTTGGTTTGTAATTTATAGTGTGCATTTTCATATCTCTGTGATTGTTGTGCAGTGCTTGTATTTGGTTTTATTACTGTACCTATTTTTATTGTTGTCTGCCGCTTATATCCAGTCCTACTGTGTTATTTTTATAGAGATTGAGGTAGCGCTCTCTTTTCTTTGGTATATTTGGAAAGCAACACATTTGTGCTAACTGACCTAATACCTGTAGATATATTTTGTAATATATATTGGGGTTTTTGAGAGCTGCCTCTCTCTATATATATATACTTTTCAAAAAATGGTTTGTGCTTCTGTACAATCAAGGATACAAAGGAAGAAAAATATATATCAGTATTTTAATAAAGAAGTTAGTGGAATGGAAACACAAAGTGAAAATAATAGTACAGAAATAAAAGAAATGAAAAAATGTTTTCATGAATTGGAAAATATGTTGAGTGCAGAGTTAAAACATTGGTGGGACTGTCTTCTGTTGGAACAATATATAAAACAGAACTTAGTGCCCAAGGGGTTAAAATTGTTTAAGGCCTCTCCATTCCAGGACCCAAAATTCATTGAGTCATGGAATGATGTCTTGGATAATGCCTCACAAAGTCTAATGAAAATTATAATTGGCTATAGGGAAGAATGTCTTAAAAAATTGGAGTTGGATATTGAAAAAATGAATAGTAAAGTTCTGCAATTTGAACATATTGAATCATTTTCTGAAATGGATAAAAAAGTGAAAACTAATATTGACCGATTAGAAAAAGAATTGAAAGAAAGGAAAGAAAATAAATTGAAGAGAGATATAATAGAAAAAACAGGTGGGACTAATAATTATAGTAGGAGAGGCAGACAGAATTTTAAATATAATAGAAATCAGAGTAGTAAATATAAATATTTTGGAGAGGCTTATCAAAAGAAAGGGAATAATAATTATAAACAAATACAGGCAGATGCGAACAATAAGGATAAAGAAAAAGAGGAAGAATGCATAACTGTACCTACACAAAATAGATTTACAGTATTGGCTGATATAAATCCTGCAATAATTAATCAGGAATTATTAAATAAAACATACAAAGAATTGGAGACAGAAATTGTAGAGATAGATAAATGTCTACAAGATTTAAATAATGGGGAAAATAATAGCAATCCAGTGAAATCTTTTTTGGAGAGGAATTACAGGAAAACAGCAAAAGAGAAAAAAGAAGATACACCCAGAGGAAAGCGGACAAAAGACTTAGAAATAGAGGAACTAGAGGAGGTAAATTTGGTACCAAAAAAAAGCAAGGTTTCACTATCCCCCCAGGAACAGCTGTAGGAGGCATATACAATTTATCAGATACCACTTTAGAGAAAAATGAAGTGAAATTACTTATGAAAGGGTTAAAATTTGCTCCTAAAAATAATAATAATGATTTTGATTTCTTTGTAGATTTCAATAAGTTTATAAGAAAATTAACGTTAAAAAGATATTTTGATATTAAAGAATCAAAAGAAGGAAAAACAGAGGTACAAGATAGGAATGAAGAACTTGATGTTCTTGTGGACCTGTTGGAAGAAGAACAGAGAAATCAGGAATCAATAGTTACTACTAATTTGAGAAATAATATAGGGTCAAGTGTAAGTTCAGGTTTAAAAAATAAGTCCAGATTTTACCCTTTAAATTATAAGGGCCGTTATATTCAGACTTTCTATAAATTGGTACTAGATGAGTATAATAAGACGATCAAAGGGAAAAAATTCAAGAAGGATAACCTCACTAAGGAGGAAAGAAGAGCTTTATTGAGTTTATCCAAAAATAAAAATCTCACCATCCGAGAAGCAGATAAAGGTGGAGCTGTTGTAGTGCAAGGGACAGAGGAGTATATTAAAGAAGGTTATAGGCTCCTTCAGGATGGTGATTTTTATAGAAAGCTTAAGGAAGATCCAAGCTGCTCTTTTAGTAAAAAATTGGATGCTTTGATTACTGATGCCTTAGAGAGAAATATAATAAATAAATCAGAATATGATTTTATTAAAATTAAGAACCATGAACCCGCCTTTTTGTATCTACCCAAAATCCACAAGTCAGTTACAAATCCACCTGGGAGACCCATTGTGGCAGGGTTAAATTCTATGACTTCCAACCTATCCAAATATGTGGACCATTTTCTCCAACAGTACGTAGTGAGTTTACCTAGCTATATTAGGGATACTCAACACGTACTGGAGTGTATGGAGAATATAGTATGGCAAGAGGATTATTTGTGGGCCACATTAGACGTGGTATCTTTGTATACGAATATTCCTCATAATTTAGGTCTTCAAGCTTTAGCACATTTTTTGGATAAAGATACTACTAAAACACTGCCACACATGGAGTTTCTCTTGAAGAGTACTGCCTATATGTTGGAACATAACTTCTTCTATTTCCAGGGAGAATTTTATTTACAACAGAGAGGTACAGCCATGGGTACCAAGTTTGCTCCCTCCTATGCTAACCTTTTCATGGGACACTTTGAGGAGGTGTTCATTGAAGGCAATGTGGCGTGGAGGGAGCACTTGGTATATTATGGACGATTCATCGACGATATTCTCCTTATATGGAGTGGTGCCCTAGCGAAATTGCAAGATCTAACTGTGGAACTAAATAACAATGATAGAGGTATCACTTTTACTGTGAATATCCAAAGAGATAAAATTGAATTTTTGGATATAGTATTAAAGGGAAATCATGATGGCACTATAGGGAGCACTATATGCAAAAAGCAAGTTGCATCAAATAAATATTTGCACGCTACTAGTGCACATCATCATCGATGGTTGAATAATATCCCTTTTGGGCAGTACCACAGATTAAGGAGGAATTGTAGCGAGTATGGAGATTTTATATCTAAAGGCGAGGAATTAAAGAAAGAATTTCAGGAAAGGGGGTATAAAGAACATATTATTAATAAAGCATTCGATAGAGCTAAAAAACTGGATAGACAAGAAATTAATAGAAAGAAAGAAAAAATTATATATAGGGGAAAGAATGATTATGGACTAAATATGGTGACTACTTTTGGTTCACAACATAGAGAAATTAAGAACTTGATTGAGAAATATTGGAACATCATTAGACAGGACCCTAATTTAAAAGAAGTTGTGCCAAAAAGACCTGTAATTACATTTAGGAGGAATAGAAATTTACGATCATATTTAGCACCTAGTAGGCCTAAAGAAGATTTGAGTAAAAAGGTAGGGGAAGGAAGAGTAGTGAATGAACCTACTATGAAATATTTGGATAAGAATAGAATAGGGAACTATAGGTGTGGTAAGCCTAGATGTCTAAATTGCAAGTATATGATTCATGGAGCACAGAATTTTAGGAGTATGGATAAAAATAGTTTTTTTCAAATTAAGGATTATATTGATTGTATTACTACGTATGTAGTCTATTTAATTAGTTGTCAGTGTGGGATTGGATATGTTGGTAGAACAACTAGAAATCTAAGAACTAGGATAGGTGAACACAGAAGAGGTATACTAAATAAAAAACAAGATCATGGAGTACCTATTCATTTTCAGGTGTGTGAGAAAGGTGGTATGGCCAATTTTAAGGTCATGGGTTTAGAAACTATACCTCACAATAAACCAAATAGATTTCACAGCCTCTGTAGAAGTGAGGCGTATTGGATATATCAGCTTGGTACCATGGAGGGTGGTATGAATGAGTAGATTGATCTTGGATTTATTTAGGGTAGGTAGGTGACATAAGGTCAGAAAGATAAGTATATATCAAAAGGGGGTTTGATACACACAAAGGGGGAAAAGGTTGGGTGAATAGTTTATAGGGGGCTATATTTAGTATATCATTCACTAACATAATGTTTTTTAATGCACAATTTTTTGAAAATTATATATATATATATATATATATATATATATATATATATATATATAGAAAGAGAAAAAAAAAATATATATATATTTTAGGGATGACTAGTTTATAGGGGATTATATTTAGTATATCACTCATTAACATAATGTTTATTAATGCACCAAATTTTTTTGAAAATTGTGTATGTAGTTTAAAATATATATATAATTATAATTGTGTGTATAATTTGAAATATATATATAATTTTTTCTCTCTCCTCATTTCATATATCCTTTTTTATATAGTTTCATATTTTCCCAATATGTATGATAATATCTTTTTGTATGTGGTTCTTTGAAATACATGCTTTATGTCTGCATATGCCTGTTAATAACCTAAAAAAATATTATGTAAATATATTTGTATGTTTTATTTTGATTTTTATGTTTGATTTATTTTATCTTTTTTATTCTTGCTCTTGCAGCTTACACTATCCCATATGCAGTTGCTGCACTGTTGGACGAATTGATGTCTTATTATAAATTTTAGTGTGTCTGATGTCTGCTGAGATTCACATATTGTTTAGGTATATGATACGTTTATTTATTTGTTTAATCTTCCCCTCTTTGGGTTTATGCTTGTATGTATTACTTCTGACGTTCCGCTTTGAGTGCAGCCTTTATTTGGTTTCACTATGGTAGCGACGATAGCAATCGCTGGTGGAACGCGGAAGTATCGGGCAAGTTTTCTTCTCTCTCTTTTTCTAACTTGTGCGCATGAGCGGAAACGTCTGCGCTTCAATGGTGGACCGCAGCAAGACACCGGAAGATACAGCTTATCACGGTGCCCGTGATTGCTGCATTTCCTTGTCTGTCACCAGTAGGGGGCTTCTATTGGCTGTCTGCATATAGCCCGCCTCATATTGCCTATTTAAACCTGGATTGGGCACCCTTTGATTGCCCTTTCGTGTTGTTTCTGACCTTTTTGCTATCACTATGTCCAGTGATAGCTGGGCCTCTGTTCCAGTGTTCCTGAGTTCCTGATCTCAACTGTTCCAGTGCCTCCTGCATGCTGAGTTGTTCCAGTCCTAGTTCCGGCCTAGTCTCTGGTGATGCAGTTCCTGCTGAACTTCTTCTCTGCTGTTTCGTGACCTGACTGATCATTGCTGGTTCCTGTCATCTCATCGCCTGTCTCCTTCCTTCTGTCTGGTCGCGTCGGCGACATTGCTTGTTAGTCCCAGCGTGCGGACGCTGGTTTGCTCCAAAGCCTTGCGGCTATACGATTCGCTTGTTACTCCAGTGTGCGGACACTGGTTTGCTCCAAAGCCTATCGGCTATACGATTCAGTGTTGGTCCCAGCGTGCGGATGCTGGTTTGCTCCTAAGCCTTGCGGCTATACGATTCGCTTGTTACTCCAGTGTGCGGACACTGGTTTGCTCCAAAGCCTTGCGGCTATACGATTCGCTTGTTACTCCAGTGTGCGGACACTGGTTTGCTCCTAAGCCTATCGGCTATACGATTCAGTGTTGGTCCCAGCGTGCGGACGCTGGTTTGCTCCTAAGCCTTGCGGCTATACGATTCGCTTGTTACTCCAGTGTGCGGACACTGGTTTGCTCCAAAGCCTATCGGCTATACGATTCAGTGTTGGTCCCAGCGTGCGGATGCTGGTTTGCTCCTAAGCCTTGTGGCTATACGATTCGCTTGTTACTCCAGTGTGTGGACACTGGTTTGCTCCTAAGCCTTGCGGCTATACGATTCGCTTGTTACTCCAGTGTGCGGACACTGGTTTGCTCCTAAGCCTATCGGCTATACGATTCAGTGTTGGTCCCAGCGTGCGGACGCTGGTTTGCTCCTAAGCCTTGCGGCTATACGATTCGCTTGTTACTCCAGTGTGCGGACACTGGTTTGCTCCAAAGCCTATCGGCTATACGATTCAGTGTTGGTCCCAGCGTGCGGACGCTGGTTTGCTCCTAAGCCTTGCGGCTATACGATTCGCTTGTTACTCCAGTGTGCGGACACTGGTTTAATCCAAAGCCTATCGGCTATACGATTCAGTGTTGGTCCCAGCGTGCGGACGCTGGTTTGCTCCAAAGCCTATCGGCTATACGATTCAGTGGTGGTCCCAGGGTGCGGACGCTGGTTTGCTCCTAAGCCTTGCGGCTTTTATGATTCATTTGTTACTCCTGTGTGAGGACATTGGTTTGCTCCTAAGCCTCGCGGCTATACGATTCCCCTGTTGGTCTCAGTGTGCGTACACTGGGTTGCTTACGATCCTGTCAATCTGCCATTATCATCCGACTGCTATTACTATCTCTGGGCTGCCCTGCCCGGTATTGGTAAGGCCGGTAGAACCTTTTGCCACATACCATCTGAGGTTGCCTTACCAGGTATTGGCAGGGCCGGTAGAGCCTACACTGTGTATTTTATGGGGCTGCCTTGCCCGGTAATTTGGTAAGACCGGTAGAACCGTTATGCTATTCCATCTGCAGGTTGCCTTACCCGGTATTGGTAAGGCCGGTAGAGCCTAATATATATATATCTCAGACTGTCCTGTCCGGTATATTGACAGGACCGGTAGAGTCTGCATTCTGTCTGTACAATTTATCATGTTTTATATATGTATGTGATGCAATCCTAGTGATCATTTTATTATTTCAAATAAATTGATTTTTTACCTAAAACTTGTGTCTGAGAGTCATAACAAACCGTGACACAGCTTGACAGCCCCGGCGGGATTATTCCCGCATAGTGGAACGGTGCTTTGTAAGATGTGCCAACTGCATATGGTATAAAGGTAAGGGGTTACTGTATGTGTTATTATTAGCTCCTGAAGAAGTGACCTTAGGTTACGAAACGCGTTCAGCCATTTTTGAGGATTTATTTTTATCTTTATTTTAAGATTATAGATCTGTTTTTTAAAGACTTTATTTATATGAATCTGAATACATTTGCATTTGAATTTACTATTCGCATCCAGTTGCTCTTTGATTGTGATCACTCAAGGTGCTATTTTCATTTATTGTACTATTAAGCATTCTTATTTCTAAGAAGCTTATACTGAAGACACCGGATTCCCCTATTTCTTATGACCAGAAGGTCATTTTATAATTATAAGAAAAGTGGGAGAGCTACAGAAGAGGAAGATACGTACTTAAGACCTATCTGGGGTTTATACCAGATGAGTGCTGCATAGTGAGAGGCAGTATTTATAACCTCTTGAACAAGTGAGTGTATCTACATAAGAGCACAGGGTGTTGGTGAAGGTTTTCACTGATTTAGAATTACTACGCTTAGAAAGACTTCTGCGCTTTGTTTTTTCTGTTTTTCATAGAACAACATCAGAATGTTGCCCTTTTTATGCGGGCAACATTCTAATGTCGCCCACTTCGAAGGAGGGGACATTATGAACTCCGTATTTTATGGTCTCCAAATAGAACTTCACATTTCAATAGGATACCGAATGCTTGATGAGGAGACTGTATATGTCTGCATGTGTGTCTATGCACATTGCAACATCCTCTTAGGAAAGTCTAAAAGACAGAGCAGAGACATGCTCACAAATGCAAACTTCTTCCCATAATCCCATCAATGTATGCACACTCACCCTCCCCACTTTGTGTCCCGAGATGGTACACGAGTCAATGAAAGTCTGGGCAATTACTGATAAGAGGGATTCCACATTCTCAGACACCTCAATGTCAAACACCATCTGAGGATGTTTCAAAATCAGCACACAGAATTGCTGCATTAGACTGGAAGGGAAGAGGAAAAAAAACAGAGGTGAAGAACGTATGGACAATGTAGACACAGCAGGAGTAAGAGGGAGACTCAATGTGACAAAAGAGTAGCTGATAGGGTTATTTTAACCCACTGCTGGGTTCCTTAAACACTTTGGATGTTCTGCCAATATCGGACTAGTTATGCTCAGCAATACAGTTTTAAAAACCCCTGAGGCCCAGTGTGAAATTGTGAATTGAGGCTTCCAAATATAGGCTAACATGTACGATCCTCTTTTAAACTTTAGTTGTAGTCTTCCTTTTCTTGCTGTTGTGGGAAAAGTAGCCACATTTGTGTATTGTACACCCAGAACACCCCCACTCTTCCCTGACCAGCTGACCATAGAATTAAATTGTTTACTTTCTTTGAAACTAGGACAGTCGTTAACCCTGCACCGCCATACATTAAAATTCCCCCTGGCTCTCAATCACCTGTGTGTCTTCCAGATCTGAACGGTCTCATGCTTCTCTGTCATCTCATCAAGGAAATCAAATAAATACTTGATAGCAATAGGCACTGGCCGGTTTACCCCCAACATCACCTGGAAAGTGTCATCCACAAACTTCTGTAGTGTGCCCTGTGGGTGATACAGAGGAAACAGTTATTGGGTACTTGGAACGTATGTACCCAGATATCAATGCCAGATTTTAAATGGCTAATAGCTGAATGTGCATTGGGCATTCACAATAGCCGATTCTTATGAGAAAATACCAGGTACATTCACCATTCCCATCTGCCAGATTCAATGTGAATGATCCCACAGAATACTATGGGAAGAATATACACAGTGCATGCGTGTGGGTGTATAGCACGAATGATAGCATTTACACAATATTTTTCTCGTATTGCCCTGCTAATCATACAAAAGACAGGGAAATACATTTGATCATGATAAATACCCGTGGATACTTGTCAACGAGCGCTGCGAAGAGCAGAATATTTGATCCACCACTCTTCCTGCACATTGAGGATTTCTGCCAGTTGCACAGTTGTGCTACTCACCACAATGATCGAATCAATGGCAGCTCATACGGGCATTATCCAGTCAAGTTAGGCTTTTGCTACGGCCCACCTACAGGTCAAACATCTTGTATATACCAAATAATGGAGACATCAGGGAGGTGCAGGAACAATAGAAGTAACATGGGAGACTTGAGCATTGCTACAACACGTGTGAACCACAACTAAACATATAAAACGAAAATGCATTTGCCAGCCCTAAACTGGGTCTTCCATTCTTCACCTTACCTTCATGGACAGCATGCGTATCAAAAAGAGATCGGGAATGGCCTTAGCACATTCTCGCTTCCGCATACTACTGCTTTGTTTCTTGTAGACCTCTGGCTCCTCCACAGACTTCACAATGTGCCATGTCCTAAAGTCACCATCTTCGCCATCATCCAACATTGGGGTCTCTGGAAGGGACAGAGAATGAATAAGGCTATGGAGTACAAACAGAAAGAGAAGACAGATAATAAAAAAAAAAAAAGACAGGAGAGAGTAGAGATTAAGGAGGGAAAAAGCACAATAGCAAAAACACAGCAAGAAAGTGGAGGAATAAAGTAAATATTAGAACCAGGGCTGGATTTACCTCTGTGGCAGCCAAGACTCACTGAGCCCCACCCCAGCCCCTCACTTGACTCCACCCCTAGTGACATCCACTATTGCCTGATACACTTGGGAAATACAAAACTGGATTAAAGCGGAACTTTCACATGGTATAAATTCGCCCTCCAATAATTAAACATATGGCGACTAGCTTCATAATCATTCTATTAGATCTCAGAAGTATCCGATTCTAAAGTAATCCATTATCTTTTGAGACTGACAGCCAGGTTAATACCGTCTGCGCTGTCAGTCCCTTCCGGTGCCTTATGGCACACTGCAGTGCCTCCTAGAGGAGACTGGGACTTACAGCACAGGCGTCTCTAAAATAAGATGTCTGCGCTGATGCCTGGCTTCCGGTCTCTGAAGATTAAGGATTACTTTTGAATCGTGTACTTCTGAGATCTAATAGAGAAATATTATGAAGCTAGTCGCCATATGTTTATTTATTGGAGGGCAGTTTTACACAAGGTGAAAGTCCCGATTTAATTATGAGGAAAACCAACTGCACTAAAAGACGAAATAAAAAGTCCTAAAGCTCTCATTAATTATTTTAACTTTATGTATCCTGTAAGTGCATAATATGTCAATCAAATTGCCTTCAATTTTCATTACTTTATTTCCATCTATCCATCCCCTATTTTGCTATACTTAAGTCACTGAAAATAAGCTCCTTGGATTGCTTTCCAGAGAGCTCCCTGGCTAACCATCAAAGCAGGAAGCGATGCAATATAACGTTATCCATGCAACATTGAGTGCACTTTAGGTTGCATGCAATATTTTTTGCATATTGTATCTTTTTACATTGTATATCATCCTTGCTTTCAGTCCCTGACAGGACGCTCTCTAAAAACATATCGAAGGAGCTTAATGGCAGAGAAAAAAAGTGTAAAATCAATTTAACCTTACATACTATGCACCGGCAGAATTAATACACAATGGGTTACAAGCCTTGCTAGTATGCCCGTAGCATAGTCAAGGCCAGGGAGAATAAGTACAGTGGTAATTAAACCAGTACCATAGTGTAGAACTAGGTGTCTGGTGTAGGGGCACTGAAAATCCTCTGGACCTGGAGCCAATGGCTGGTAGGGCATGATGGGAATTGTAGTCTCCAAAAGCTGGGGAGCTAAAGGATCTCTAACCCTGTTGCGGCCAGCACATAACTTGGCAATGCAGGGGATTGTCTACTTTGCCTACTGGGTTAACCCAGCACTGATGAGAGCAACTGAGGAAAGAAACCAAGAGGAATATTCAGACCCTCTCAATCCCTCATTCACTCTCTCATCAATGAAGCTGTTGAAAGGAGTTTCACATTGGTTATTGTGCAGTGTGGGGATAAGAGCTACAGTAGCACCATCTGGATCCTGAACATTAGGGACAGAATGTGTGAAATCCAAAGAGAGGTCCCACAAACAGATACATCCAAGATAGATGGCACCCTTAATTTATACTATAACCATTAAAGGGATAGTATTGCTAGATTATTACAAAAGAAATAGAATAGAAAAAACTATCTCCCATCTCTCAAACGTTTGTAGTTTGAGAGATCGAAGCATGTAAAGTTCGGTATTCCCAGAAGTCTGCCATCTAGCGGAGAAAAGTACAATCTGGTCCCGGGACCATCCTGCGGCTCTTTGTAAAAATCTAGCAGTACTATCCCTTTAAAGAAGAACCAGTGCCTCCAAATATTAACTCTCCATTTATTTACCTTACTGTGGCTAGAAACATCATAATGACGCTATACATTTGCCCTTGCTCATTTTTTTTTTCAAGAGAACGTTCGTCCTGGAAATCATGTGCATGGAAGCAGACATGAGAGTTACTACTAGGAACAAAGGAGAAAAATGCTACCCACTGCATATGGTAATGTTAACCCCTTTAAAAGGACCACTTGACATTGCTCTGCAAGACATTGTGCATATTGCCTAGATTCAACAATTGGGAGGACTTTAAACTTGAGGGAGTCCTTGTATGGTCAAAACACTAACTGTAATAATGTTTTAAAGCGGAACTTTCACATATTAATAAGTCGCCCTGTAAATGATTAAACATGTGGCGACTAGATTTATAATACGTGTATTACCTAACAATAGTGCCAGATTCTAAAGAAACCTTTAACCTTCAGAGACTGATGGCCAGGTTATTGCAGTTTGCGCACCTGCACCGTCAGTCCCTTCCGGTTACCTTGCGGCACGCTGCGATGCTTCCGGTCTCCGAAGATGAAAGATTTCTTTAGAATCTGGCACTACTGTTAGGTAATGCTCGTATTATACAGCTAGTCGCCATAAGTTTAATGATTTAAGGGGGACTTATTAATATGTGAAAGTTCTGCTTTAAGAAAATATTCCTTTTTTTGCACTCTATACGGAGTGTGCTTTGTTTTTTTTCTCTTCTTATTTATACTGTATACCGTATAACGGTGCAGAGTATTCAGCCTCTTCTACTGGCCTTGCGTTAATGAAGTCAGATCCTTATCAGAGTCAAATTACCAGATCTCCATTCTGTTGTAGCAGAAAAGATATACAGTGTAACATATCAAACAAATATATGGCATGATGATTCTCAGTCATCTATTACTTACATATAGATCTATCACAGACTAGGTAGAGGAACAAAAAATACACAAGTCCATGAACTTTTGCCAGATTGCATCTGTTGATCCAGAGGAAGGCAGAGAAAATGCTATTTCAGATGTCATTACCAGATTTTCCGAAAGGGAAGAAGTAGAAATTCTACCAGAATTCAAAACAGCAACATAATCACACTGGGTGTAATTATTGGGCAAACCAATTAAATCATAGGGATAACTTAAAATGTTCAGATTTTCTAATGATTTTAAGGAGTCTTGTAAACCCTTTAACATTATAGAGGTTGCTGAGCAAGGCATTAGACACCCCATTTAATTTGATGCAAATCAACTAGCTGCGTAACTATCACGGTGCCCGTGATTGCCTCTAGTGACCTGTGCTTGCAGGAGACATTGCATTACTTCCTGGTTGTCGAGCTGAGTCACACTCACTATTCTTATACGCTGCTGTAAATTACCAGAGTGAGTCTCCGCCTACGTGCTAGGCCTTAAAGGCCTCAGACTGCCTTTACTCAATTTCCCTTTCATGGTGTACCTGTGCGCTGTAGCTCTTGTGATTCCGATGCTCCATTTCTGTGTATGACTCCTGGCTACGTTTTGACGTCAGCTCCGTTTGATACCTGACTAGTTGTCTTCCGTTCCGGTCTGACCTTTGGCTCCGTCTGACTACCCGCTCCGGTCTGACTCCTGGCTTTCGCTGCCTACCCGCTCCAGTGTGACTCCTGTCTTTCGCTGACTACCCACTCAGTGCCGACCCCGGCTCAATATCGATCATTCTATACCCTTGGCCTAATGTCACCGCTTGTGCTCACTGTGCTCTGTTTCCTCCGGTCGAGCGATTCTCAGTCTGCGTCAGTCCATGTCACTGGCATTCTTGCTGCCTGTTGTTTTATCCTGTGCCACTGGGTTCCCTAGCGTTCTAGGGCTTCTCAGTCACCACTGCCTGTTGGTTTACCCTAGCGTTCTAGGGATCCTCATTCACCGCTGCCTGTTGGTTTACCCTAACGATCTAGGGAGATCTGTCTCTGAGCTGAACCACCCTAGCATACTCAGGGATTTTCCATCAGTTTAGAGGGGCTTCACAGCTGCTCCTGTACTAGTAGCTACTACCATCCTTGCTACTAGTGTGTATATAAAGTCAGAGTGGTATCAGCCTCCTTACGGTCGGTGGATCCTGTGCTGTCTCAGTACCTGGCTAGTGAGGGCTGGGGAAGTGCGTTGTCTATGGCGATGCAGATACTCCTTAACCGTACAGCACATCTCGATAAGCCTGCGCAACTACCGGTGGCCTCCTCTGTTTTGGCATCGGTAGAAACCACTCAGTTGAAAAACACGATGTATAGAGGGTTGTCCGGAGCCGCTCCACTCCCTCTAAGATATGATGGGGAACCCACGTTGTGCCGTCGATTCATAAATCAGCTTGGAATTTTTTTGGAACTGGTACCTAATGCTTTCCAGAGTCAAAGAAGGAAAGTGGGCTTTAGGATTTCCTCATTGACTGGTAGAGCTTTGGCATGGGCCAACCCGTTACTGGAGACAGTTAAACCCATAAAGTCTAATTTTACTGAATTTGTGGATGCCTTCCATAAAGTATTTGTTTTTCCAGGCCAAGCAACCTCTGCCGCAAAAAAACTAATGACCATTCGCCAGGGTGCCCGTACAGTAGCAGAATACATTACTGAATTTCGTATATTAGTGGCAGAGGTAGGCTGGAACAACGAGGCTCTGGTGGAGGCCTTCTCACAAGGGCTTAATGATATGATTAAAGATGAGACGGCAGCCCGCAAGCTGGCAGAGGACCTAGATCAGTTATTTTCTCTGCTATACTGATTGATACCCACATCACAGAAATATCCTCATTCAAAAACCACAAGTCAAGGCTTGAGTCTCAACTGATGACTAACTGGGAGCTCCCACCCATGCCTCCCTCACCTCCCTAGCCACCTAGTGCTGAAGTCACTAGGGCTGAGCCCATGTAAGTCGGTTTTACATGTTTGTCCAGGGAGGAGCTGTCCTTCCGTCGTAAAGAAGGTCGATGCCTGTACTGCGGTATGGCTGGACATATGTTATGGGCCTGCCAGGTACGTCTGGGAAATGCAGCACCTAGGATCCCTGAGGGGACAGATCCTAGGTGGCGTAAATCAGTACCCAGACCCAAAAAAGAACAAGCCCATCCTACAAGTGGCACTCTCTTGGGCAGTCTCCTCTGTTGTGACACCATCCCTGATCGATTCAGGAGCTGCAGGCTACTTTATTAATGGCGAATTAGCTAAACAGCACAATATTGCTTTGGTGCCTCGAGTTTCTCCATTGGCTATGGAGGCGATCGATGGTAGACCGATAGAACTATCCCAGGTCAAACATGAGACCTGTCCGCGGTCTCTTAGAGTAGGAGCTCTCCATGTGGAAACCCTACAATTTCAAGTCATTCAGTCTCCACATTATGCAGACATTGTGGGGTTTCCTTGGCTTCAGACACACAACCCCAGAATGGACTGGAAAACCTGTGATGTATCTTGGTCCGATTATTGCCAGAAGTCTTGTCTACCGCAGCCCACTAAGATTTTGTGTACCTCCTCCTCTATACCCTCAGAGTACAAGTCGTTCAGTGAGGTATTCAGTAAGGGGGAGGCTAGCACTTTGCCAAAGCATAGGACATATGACTGTGCTATTAATTTGACACCAGGCAAGATACCTCCAAAAGGCCGCACCTACCCATTGTCGGTAGAGGAGAACCGAGGTATGGAGGAGTACATTTCTGATGCCTTAGCCAGAGAAATTATCAGGAAGTCTTCCTCGCCTGCGGGGGCAGGATTTTTCTTTGTAAAGAAAAAAGATGGGGAGCTTAGACCCTGCATAGACTATAGAGGTCTAAATAAGCGGATGGTAAAAAATGCGTACCCCATTCCATTGATAACCGAGTTGTTTGAACACTTGAAGGGCTCCTCAGTCTTCATGAAGTTTGACTTACGGGCAGCCTATAACAATCCAAATCAAGGAGCGATGAGCGGAAATCCACTTTTAATACTCGTAGTGGTCATTATGAGTATCTGGTCATGCCCTTTGGGCTGTGTAATGCACCAGCGGTATTTCAAGAATTTATAAACAATGTTCTAAGAGATCTGCTACAATTCTGCGTAGTAGTTTATTTGAATGATATCCTGATACACTCTCCTAACCTTGAGACACATCGGTGAGATGTTGCTTCTGTATTGCAAAAACAGAGAGAACAAACTATATTGTAAACTAGAAAAATGAGAATTCCATAAAGATCGAGTGCCATTCCTGGGGTATGTTATCTTTGTTGATGGTATTTCTATGGATACAGAGAAACTCTTGGCAGTTCTGCAATGTCCATGTCCGGTGGGCCTGAAGGCCATACAGAGATTCTTAGGATTCGCAAACTATTATAGAAAATTCATACAACATTTTTCAAACCTTTGACTGTCTTGACCCACAATGGGGCCAATTCTTCAGCTTGGTCCCCTGAGGCCAACAGTGCTTTTGGAGCCTTGAAGTCTGCTTTTTCTGTGGCTCCAGTGTTGTCACATCTGAACCTTGCCTTGCCCTCTACCCTGGAGGTGGATGCATCGGAGACAGGAGTAGGGGAAGTGTTGTCCCAAAGACCCAAACCCAGCAAGACCCTCATGCCATGTGGGTTCTTTTCCAAAAAGATGACTAAAGCCCAGAGCCTATACGACATAGGCGATCAAGAGTTGCTTGCCATAATTCTTGCTCTCAGTGAATGGCCTCACCTCCTGGAGGGGACTAGGTTCCAATCTTGATCTTGACAGATCATAAAAATCTGACATATCTTTCAGAGGCATAAAGGCTGTCACCACGGCAGGCCAGATGGGCGCTTTTCCTGTCCAGATTTAATTTTGTGATGTCATATCTCCCAGGGTATAAGAAAGTTGGAGCTGATGCTCTTTCTAGACAATTTGGGCTGGACCATGAGACTGACAGGGCACCTGTGCCTATTATTCCTCCAGATTGCATATTGGCCACCATAAGCACTAGTATCACATCTCCACTGGGCGAAGAGATCCTTATTTCCCAGGGCAATGCTCCAACAGAAAAAACTAGTGGCAAATGTTTCGTAGCCGAACCTCTCCGTACCAAACTGTCACGGTGTTTGAAGACTCTCAGACTTAAGGTTTGGTAAAAACTTAACTTTATTGAAAAGTTTAAGGCAGTCCCCGTAGGGTAAACATACATAACAATACAACAATAATAGTGCATACCATAGGTTCTAACGGCCTTGCCTAAAATACCGGACAAGGCAACCCAAGTGACAGTATCAATAACAGGCTCTACCGGCCTTGCCTATACCGGGTAAGGCAACCGTGAGATGACATATACCGGTTCTACCGGCCTTACCAATACCGGGCAAGGCAGCCCAATGTAGTACTGAAAGCAGGCTCTACCAGCCCTGCCAATACCAGGTAAGGCAACCTTAAAGATGGTGGTGTACAAGGTTCTACCGGCCTTACCAATACCGGGCAAGGCAGCCCAAAGGAGTACTGTAGTAGGCTCTACCGGCCCTGCCAATACCGGGTAAGGCAACCTTAAGGATGGTAACGTACAAGGTTCTTCCGGCCTTACCAATACCGGGCAGGGCAGCCTGAGCGAGTAGACCAGCTGTCAGATGACTAAGACAGCAGAGAGAAATAGGAATTATGGTCTTACTCAGCAGAAGTCTATTGCCAGGGATGATCAGACGACTGCATAGGAGTGGAAAGCGACCTGGCCAAAGTACTGGATCATTCATGAGCAAACCAACGTCCGCACGTTGGGACCAACAGTAAATAACGCCACCAGGTTAATGGAGTAAACAAGCGTCCGCACGCTGGGACCAATAATAGATGTCGCCACCAGGTTTAATGGAGTAAACCAGCGTCCGCACGCTGGAACCAACAGTAAATGTCGCACCCAAGTTTAATGGAGTAAACCAGCGTCCGCACGCTAGAACCAACAGTGTATATCGCAACCAGGTTAAATGGGGCAAACCAGCGTCCGCACGCTGGAACCTACAATGTATATCACAACCAAATTTAGGGGAGTAAACCAGCGTCTGTACTCTGGAACCAACAATGTAATTGCAACCAGGTTTAGTGGAGTAAACCAGAGTCCGCACGCTGGAACCAACAATGTATATCGCAATCAGGTTTAGTGGAGTAAACCAGCGTCCGCATGCTGTAACCAACAATGTATATCGCAACCAGGTTTTGGTGGAGTAAACCAGCGTCCGCACGCTGGAACCAACAATGTATATCGCAACCAGGTTTTAGTGGAGTAAACCAGCATCCGCACGCTGGAACCAACAATGTATATCGCAACTAGGTTTTAGTGGAGTAAACCAGCGTCCGCACGCTGGAACCAACAATGTATATCGCAACCAGGTTTAGTGGAGTAAACCAGCGTCCACACGCTGGAACCAACAATGTATGATCAGCAGCGAGAAGAACAATGTCGCCAGAGCAACGGCTGGAGCAGGAGATTCAGGAACTCAGTAAGATTAACCCGCGAGGTGCTGGAACACAGGAACACTGGAATACAGGCACACAGGAACACTGGAACACAGGAACACTAGCATACAGGAACATTGGAACACTGGAACACCGGAACGCTAGCATACAGGAACACTGGAACACTGGAACACAGGATCAGCAAGTACAGCAGGAACAGCAGGAACAGGCCCAGAAGCCTGACAAGCAGGTCAGGCAGAGTGAAGTCAGAAACACCACGAAAGGGCAACCTGGAAGTGCTCAGCCTGGGTTTAAAAAGGCTGTGTGAGGAGGGCTAATCACAGACAGCCAATCATGATTACTCAGCAAGTGACAGACACTGAACAGCACAAATTACGGGCACCGTGATAGGCTAATCACAGACAGACAATCATGATTACTCAGAAAGTGACAGACACTGAGCAGCACGAATCACGGGCACCGTGATACAAACTACTGGAAATATACCACTCCTCAAGGGCAGCTGGACATATTGGTCGTGACCGATTGCTTTGGTCAGTTTCTCAGCTCTTTTGGTGGTCTAGTCTAAAAGCAGATTGTAAAGCTTTTGTGGAGGCCTGTTACATTTATGCTCCCACAAAGACCCCAAGACACCTACCTCTGGGGTTGCTCCAGATGGTTCCGAATGGCGAACTCCCATGGTCACACGTATCCATAGATTTTATGGTGGAGTTGCCAGTGTCCAAAGGGTGTACGGTCATACTAATAAGAGTGGACCGTTTTTCCAAAATGGCTCATTTTGCCCCTCTCCAGGGACTACCTTCCTGGCTGTGGTGTTTGCTAGAGAGGTGTTCCGACTCCATGGAGTACTCAAGGTTTTGGTCTCTGATCGTGGGAGTCAGTATGTGTCACAGTTCTGGAGGGCCTTCTGTCACCAGATGGGCATCAAACTGTCATTTTCCTCGGCCTACCATTCCCAGATGGATGGTGCTGCTGAAAGAACCAACCAGGGGTTGAAACAATTTTTGTGCTGTTTTATCTCTGACCGTCATGATAATTGGGCTGACCTGTTGCAGTTGGCTGAGTTTGCCAGGAATTATGCTATTAACTCCTCGTCTGGGAGCTCTCCCTTCCTGATTAACTATGACTGTTAGCCATCCTTGCCCCCGGGCTCCTTTCAGGCTCAAGATATTCTGGCTCTAGATGAGCATATTAGGTAGCTCTGCTCCACATGGGCATAGGTTCAGAATGCCTTGCGAAGATCCTCAGAGCGCTACCAGAAGCATGCAAACAGGAGGTGTCCTGCTCCTGTTTTCCAAGTTGGGGATGGAGTGCGGCTGTCCTCCAGAAACCTGCACCTGCAAGTTCCCTGTAATAAGCTGGCTCCACATTTTGTAGGTCTTTTCTGGGTACTTCAGAGAGTGAACCCTTTCTCTTATGCCTTGGACCTTCCTGGAAGTATGTGCATTCACAACATTTTCCATGTTTCCCTATTGAAACCTTTGGTCTGTAACCGCTACACTTCTACTCCAGTGGTGCCATATCCTGTGAGCATTCAAGACCACGAGGAATATGAAATTCAAAACATTCTGGAATCCCAGTAGACTCCGTGGGCGCATTCAATGTTTTGTACATTGGAAGGGTTATGGCCCTGAAGAACTACCCTAGGTGAATCAGTCTGATATTCACGCTCCTGTTCTGCTGTGTAGATTCCATACTAAATTTCCAAATAAAGTTGGATCTCTCCTGCGGGGCAGAGATTGTTGGGGGAGGGGGTACTATCATGGTGCCCGTGATTGCCTCCAGCGACCTGTACTTCCTGGTTGTCACACTGAGGCACATTCGCTATTCTTATAGGCTGTTGTTAATTGCAAGAGTGAGTCTCCGCCTACATGCTAGGCCTTAAAGGCCTCAGAATGCCTTTACTCCATTGTCCTTTCATGGTGTACCTGTGCGCTATAGCTCTTGTGATTCTGATGCTCCATTTCCATGTATGACTCCTGGCTACATTTTGACTTCAGCTCAGTTTGATCCCTGACTAGTTGTCTTCTGTTCCGGTCTGACCTTTGGCTCCGTCTGACTGCCCGCTCCGGTCTGACTCCTGGCTTTCGCTGACTACCCGCTCCAGTGTGACTCCTGGCTTTGGCTGACTACCCACTCCGTGCCGACCCCGGCTCACTATCGATCATTCTATACCCTTGGACTACTGTCTCCGCTTGCGCTCACTGTGCTCTCTTTCCTCCGGTCGAGTGGTGCTCAGTCTGCGTCAGTCCGTGTCACTGACATTTCTGCTCTCTGTCATTCTGTTCTGTGCCACTGGGTACCCTAGCGTTCTAGGGCTTCTCAGTCACCGATGCCTGTTGGTTTACCCTAGCATTCTAGGCAGCCTCATTCACCGCTGCCTGTTGGTTTACCCCAGCATTCTAGGGATCCTCATTCACCTCTGCCTGTTGA
This sequence comes from Rhinophrynus dorsalis, assembly GCA_037306005.1. Classification (NCBI taxonomy): domain Eukaryota; kingdom Metazoa; phylum Chordata; class Amphibia; order Anura; family Rhinophrynidae; genus Rhinophrynus; species Rhinophrynus dorsalis. The sequence goes on from CM074720.1 coordinate 209,363,890, forward strand.
TTTACCCTAGCGTTCTAGGGAGATCTGTCTCTGAGCTGAACCACCCTAGTGTACTAGGGGGATTTTCTCTCGGTTTACAGGGGATTCACAGCTGCTCCTGTAGTAGTAGCTACTACCATACTTGCTACTAGTGTGTATATTCAGTCAGAGTGGTAGCAACCTCCTTACATCGGTGGATACTGTTCTGTCTCCATACCTGGCTAGTGAGGGTTGAGGAAGTGCTTAGGCACTGTCCTTACACCTGGGGAAGTGCTATTTATTTTAATGTGTTCTATCTCTCAATAAAGATATTTATTTTACTGTATCTGTACTTGTCTCTATGTTAACATAGTTCTTACAGACTACAATGCAATATCTACAGATCTCCAAATATGTGGGACTTCTCTCAACAACACAGATTGGATTATGACGGCACAAACCACACCCCCATTAATTCCCCCACTTCTAGAGATAATGAAGCCAAAGCAAGTTAGGTGTTAACAGATCTTCTATCAACTCCCAAAGAAATTCCTGCAGGACACTCTTGGCATCATGCAGATAGCTAATCGGCTGTAGAGCCAAGGGCTGCAAGTACAAGTCAACAAGTTCACAAAGTCTTTTGTTCACAGATCTTATCTCTTAAACCACTGGTTTACCTGTTGGATTCTACAGAAACGTGTGGACCTTTGGGAAATGGTGATAAACAGGAATGTCAGGGAAGTCAGTCTTGAAGGCAAAGGCCACAAGGTCACCAGTTCAAAGTGACCAGAGAACATTATAAGCCAATTGCGGTTGCTCTGGTTACACAAGACTGTTCTATGAGAAGCAGAATGCTATGAATGGGCCTGCAAGGCATTTATGCTCTTTCATCAGTGGACTCTTTCACTTCTGCTGGCAGACTATACAAAATAAACAGAAAAGACCTGTCAATGGGTTAGCTATTGGGAACAGTTACCCTTTAAAATGATAGAAAAGGCTCTTTTAACCACGTCAAAATATGAGGGTTTTTTATAGTAAGGGCAGCCAAGAAGCGGAATTCCATGATCTGGGAGGTTCAGTTTGCAGACAATGTAGATTTGTCCTAAAAAGTATTGGACATCATTTGTAGCAGAGTTACAGAATTATGAGAACTGGCTACAATGTGTATAGGAAGTTAGACCGGGGAGAAATTGGAGTCAGCAAGGAATGGCCTTTTTCAAAAGGCTCCTACGAGGTTTCTCTATACCATCATTTGGATCAACAGGAAGGAGTTTGGAATTGGTTGAACTTGATAAAGACATTTTTTTCAATCTCATGATTTACTGTATATAATGAAATAAGTACATAGAGGAGACCTTACCATAACCCTAGTTACATTGCTATGCACTGAAAATCATAATAGCCCATCAGAATATTTCCCTTGTGCCTTTCTTTATAGTAATGTTTCATAATAAAAGCAGCTCCGATTAATCTTCATAGTATTTGGGCCATAGAGAGTGTTATTTCAATACTGTCAGAGTTGTAGTTCAAGAGTAATTGAATGATAAAGTACACCCCTCCCACCCCTTTTACTGATGTAACACTGCTCACCTCAGAGCAGCAAGACTGTCTGGATGGATCGTAGAGAGGGACAATCTTCAGTGAGCATAAGGAAAAACCTGTCAAGAGGGGCAGGGATTTCCTTCCGTTCACAGTAAGAAGATTGTCCCTTACTGTGAGCTGTCCAGTCCCAGGACCAGATTCCACATCTGAGGTGAGCAGTGTCACACTAGGTAATAAGGGCGGGAGGGGGATACTTAATCATTCAATTACTTTTGAACTACTACTCTGACAGTATTGAAATAACACTCATGTCCCAGCTTCCAGGGACATGATATTCAGTACCGATTGAGGGTCGCTTTTGAACCAAGGCACACAGGAGAAGTTCATAGACAACATTAGGATTTTCTGCCCATAGTAAAGTATACTGTAGTTTTAATTAGGTGGTGTTCCTGGTCCTTTCTGTTAGAAAGCAAAACAAACACACCTGTATATAGCAGAATCCATCCTCATTATAGACAGCAGTGACAACTCGGTACCTACCCAGATCAAGTGAGTGAGCTGGGGGTCTCTGTGAGAAGGGGGTTCCTTTGTACACCTGGTAGAGAATCATCCCCCCTTTCACCTGCGTGATGGTGTCTGTGTCAAGCACCCTGACTGGCACATGTTGCGTCTCTTCCCCACTCTTCTCCAGAATAGTGAGAGTCATGGACTGGTACTCAATGTCCTCCCGCAGCAATCGCCCATCATTCAGAGTATGCTTGGCCTTGCCTGTCACAGCATCCACTGGACCTTTATCTACCTGGTACTTCATGGCGCAGAACAGCATATACAATGGCTCTGCCGATACCTCCTGTAGGGTCAAAAAATGGTCTTACAAACAGAGCATTTTATATCATGTAATCACTCCATTGTACTCAAACACGCACAAGCAACTGCAGACATAAAAACAGCAGAATGCAAAGTTAACCCTTTGAGTGTCAGAGGAAGAGCAATCATCCTCTCTCTGGGGAACTGGTTCCTATGGTGCATTTGGTTTGCCCCTGAATCTCACCAATTTATTTGTGCACATGGATGTCAGTGTTGTAGACTGCAACAATTATGAGAGCTTGTACCGTGTTAGCTGTAGAAATACAAGAGGCAAGTACAGTCAAGTTGATACCTTTATTGGCTAAGTAAATAAAGATATCAACTTGACTATACTTGCCTCATGTACAATTAAACATAAGGATCTGTGTGTTGGGTCACACACACAAAAGGAAAAAAAGGGGTTATTCTGAAGTAAACAAACTGCAACTTGAAGATAAAAAAAACAAAAAAACTACTGATTTAAACTGGGCTTTAATGCCTTGAATGTTAGAGAAGTCTCCAATAGACTTCTCTAGCATTCAAGGGTTAAAGTTCCATTCAAATTAATGGAAATGTTTGAAATGTGTACTCCCTTATGGTGTGGTTTATTTTTCTATAACGGATTGCTATTGAAGTCCATGGGGAAATTTGGAGATAAAATCAGGACTAATGTCAGGGATTAAAATTCGATGTCCTTTGCTACTAGCCAGACCTGAAAAGTTACTCGTCACTGCAAGCCATAGCATACCCACAAGGGCTGAATTTCTACTCGCCAGGGCTAAATTCTCACCCACCATTGCCTAATGGAAATTTTGAGCCCTGCCTAACGCTATCATTTGCAATGGAATCCAGGCCATGGTGAGCAACAGGCCAGCTGCTATGCACTTAACCGCAAGAAAGGGTGCAGACAGATCTACATCTAGTTGGTCAGCTGTTTCTCCACTAAGGTCTCTGTCCCGTGGCAAGACACAAGTGTTTGTCACGTACAACCATTATAACGTAACCACTCCCTAATCCACATCAACACACTACAAATGCCCCTGTTTAAAGGGGATCTTTCACCCCTATAAAAGATAGGCTTATTAGGTAGAGTATATAACGATGAAAAAGTTTTTGTGTGTTTGTTCGTTTTTTTTTTTTAATACTATTTGGGCTAAAATTATTGAATACAGAGTGCCCTGTGCCCTACTTCCCAAACACTGGTCTAGCCGCTCTGCCTCTGCTCCCTTTCCACTACCCAGCCTCCTTTGATGGCGGAAGCTTCTGCCTGTAAGTTGGAGCAATCTCATTGGCTAGATATCGATCTCTGCCATTGAGATCGCTCCAATTTAGAGACAGAAAGCCTCTGTCATCCGAGGATGCTGGCTAGAGGGAAGGGAGCTGAGGCAGTGCGGCAAACTGCGGCAAGAGCACTGTATGCTGAAGTAGGGCGCAGGGCACTCTGTAAACAATAATTTTACCCCAAACAATGTTTGAAAATAAATAAATAAATAAATAAATAATAATGTTTTCATCAGTATATACTGTACCTAATAAGCCTAACTTTTATAGGGGTGAGAGATCACCTTTAATGTCGGAGCATCACATTACAATCCACTTATCAGTAGAGTACTCATTGGATTTTATTAAACATGCTGAAATAACTATACGAGTTCTGGTATTTTTTTGTGTGTGTGTTTTGTAGCTATTGTGAAAGAGCCTATAATCTGTGAGATTTAGGGCTTGATTGTTGAAAAATTATCATTTAAAAAAAATGTATTGTTAATTGGTGTTAAAAGGAGGACATTATTTTCAGAAGCAATTCCGTCATGTTTGAATATGTGTCGTAAAGACGTAAAAATGGCAGCAAGATGAGCTTGATTAATATTGCCCATAAAAATACAACATTAGTTTCCTACTGATTTCCACTTTAAGGTGAAAGTGTCACCTGTCCACATTCAGTTCAGCGGGTGCCTGCAGGATCTGCATGATCGTGATTTTGTGCAAATGAGTAAGTGTGGATGACAAAGAGGAGGCAGGTGGGAGGAAGAGCAGAGTGGAATGTTAGAATCTCAACGTCTGGCATGTCCATCAATACTGTCTAATTTGCATATACTGAAAAAACTAAAGCTAAATATCATAGTAATGGATTTAAATATATTTAAAAAAAAATGTGATTTAAAAGCGCTTTCAAAATCACATAAGGTGTTGGTTTCATTTAAATTCTCAGATGTCCCTAAACAAAAAAAAAACCTTGATACCCCCTCCCTTAGACACGGATAATAATTCAAATAGAGTCGGTGCTGCCAAGCATATCTCTCCCAATCGTCCCTATAAAAAGATAAATATCCACACCAGTATTTAATAACACAGAGACTCTGATGTAGCAAACATTAAAAATTTTATTTATTTATACAGCAAAAAAAATAAAAAATAATATCTCAATAAAATGTACAGTACTGTCAGGTAATTATATAAATCACATATATAAAAAACAAATAATGAAGCTTACACTAGCAGTAACTACTATAGACTCGTGATGTACAATACAATCCCTCGGCCAGGAACAAGGTACTGCAACGTGTTTCACACGCACACCGTGCTTTATCAAGCAGAAAAAAAATGCACCCCCCTTAGACACACATCCACTTTCACATCACCCAGCTCACTATATTGTTGCAGAGAACAGAAAGTAAAATGAACTTCTAATATACAATGAATAAATAGCTCTTAAATTAATTGGCCTGCTCTAAACTTGCCAAACAAGACTATAAACCGGGAATTACAGCTATATATGAAATGGTACATAAACAAGCTGTCCAGTACAGGCACATTGGGTTTGTGTTGGCCGCTCCCACTGGGCTGCTAAGCACAATGGGTGTGGCCAAAAGGTGACTCACAGAAAATAGTGCCTTAGGCAGTTGCCTACTCTGTCAAATGGGAAATCCTGCCCAGCAATTTCTGGGAGGAGCTGTCTGTATACTGCAGATGTGGGTAATTTGAGGTTCTCCAGCTCTTGGGGACTACTTCCCATTATCCCCACACAGCCAGAGGAGTTGTAGTCCACAAAAGCTGGAAGGATTTCAGTTTGACCGCTCCCTGATGTAAATCAGAGACTTACCGGCGGAGTAGGAGTTTGGGATTCTTGGCATCATACTGGTCTATTAGATTAGAAAGTAATATCTTCATGACATCAGTAAGATACTCCAGTTTACTGTGAAGAGCCACAGTGAGTAAGGCTGCAACATGACAGCGATCCCGCTGGAAAAGTGCAGGTGGCGCATACAGGGTCTCGATCAGCTGGGGGGGGGGTAGAGAGATTAAAATAAAAACCTGTAAAAACCAAGTTTCCCATTTTCTAAACATGGCTATCCAGAGATAAGCATTTACAAACACTGGGCCATATATTGAAAGAAAGCTTCTGTGTCTACAAACAGATTCAGATTGATTTAAATTTGACTTTGGAAACCTCATTAGTATGGAAGGGATTAAAAGCCAAAACAGATATCTATGGACCAGCTAGATACTAATATTCCACACTGCTCTCCCGCACACCTTCCACTCCCTGCATGCCAGATATTAACATTCCTCACAGCACTCCCACCAACCTGCCACTCCCTGACAGCCAGATACAAACATTACTTACTGCTCTCCCTCACACCTGTCACTTCCTAGCCAGATACCAAAATTTCAAACTGCTCTCCCACACACCTACTTCTCCCTGATAGCCAGATACCAACATTCCACACCGCTCTCCCACACACCTGCCTCTCACTGCCAGCCAGATGTAAAGATTCCACAATGCTCTCCCTTGTACCTTCCTCTCCCTTCTAGAGAACAGTTGCAAATTAGCCCAAGCTGACCAGCTGAAACTAATTCAATTGCTGTTAAAATGTATCCCACTGAGGTGAGAATAAACCAGTATAGTGGTATAATATTGTTTGTTGCCTACTGTGTAATTAGTTTGCCCCAAAATTGTTCCACTTTTGTTTTATACATATCCCCCAAAGTTGCTCATCACAGAACTCCCATACAGTTACTAGTACACAGGAGTAGGGAGAGTAGAGGCAGAAGATGGGGAAAAGGGATAGGATGAGGAGAAGGGCAGGGAGGTAAATGGAGTAGGAAAGGACCACAATGGAATAGGTACCTTGGTGAGGAATAGCTTGTTATTGAAGAGATTGGACAGCTGTGTTACACCCTATTCCACAGTGCTCCTCCATCACTTGGGAACCTCCAGGCTCTTCCTGAGGGGGGAGCTGTTGTGTCCTGCAAAGAAGAGCCTCTCTATATAGGTCTTGTAGTCTAGGAAGGAAATTCCTGATACCTCCAGGTCACTGGTAAGGTCCATCATCTTGGTCATTAAGTCTGAAAGGAGAAGGTAGAATTTTAAAGAAAGCCAAGTGCTGACATAGGAATTGTTTTACAAAATCCATTACTTTTCAATGAAACCCTCACACCTGATGAGGGTTTGCCCCTACGCTTGTGGAGCTATCTTTTAATTTTATCCAAGAAATAGACATTGAACTGCCGATTAATTGTATATGTGCTGTTAAAGGAGCATTATATTCTAGGGCTTTCCTGAGTAAAACCAAGGTATTTTCATTGCAGAAAGATACTCATTTTTTTTTTTTTTAGTTCCAGTTCAGGGCTACCTGAGCGACGCGCAGCTGCAGGGGAGCCCTGAATTCCATGACATGCCAGGACCGTCACTGGTCCTTAAATGCAAGCCAGCCGAGGCGGTACTGGCACGGCATTGGATGCAAAGGGGTTAATGTCTTTGCCTGAGCTATAGAAATCCAGTTTAAAAGCTGTGACATCTTTCCTTTCACTCTGATCGGCAATATGATTGCTGAAGTGAGTAGAAGAGAAACCCTCCTCTGTGCTGGTCTGACTACCTCAGGGACAACCCATTAATTTACATGTATGACATGCGGCGCTTCTCAAGTGCGAGAACAGCTTTGTGAGTGTGCTCATGTGCTCTGCCCACATGTCTGTCTTTGTATTCTAGCAGTCAAGAGGGTAGGAGAAAACTGAGCATGTAAGTAGGTCATGATGCTCCCAAAACAAGAAAAAAAAAAAATTCACAATCGGCAACAAGAGAGATGGCGCATTGCAGAAGATTAATAGCCAAGCATTCTTAGAGCACTGCCTCTCATGCACAACGTCACACAGATGGCAGCGTTTTAGTCTTTGAAACAGTGTAACTTTAAATCTTCTGAAGGTAAAGTATAATAGGCAACTGTAATGATCATACCATCTTCAATTTGACAAGTGAATTAGGACTAAAAACAATACGCTGGATGATGATAGTTCCGCTATAAAAAAAACACATGTTTTGAGATGTAATCATTTTTGAATAAAGCCTCTCCAAACAATTCCCATATTTTCCCTAACATGGTAAGCACTATAATATTCATGGATTTCCATACTTAAAAAAAAAAAAACTTTACTGGAATATTTAAACAATAGCTATAACACACTAAATATCAATTAACACTTTCAGAACCATAGGAGTGAGCAATGCATTGCACAGGCCTCTGGTCCTCAAGATATTAAAAAAGCTACTTACTAATAGATTTCATAAAATATAAAGTCCATTGACTTCAAGGGTAGTAAGCACAGTACAAGCAGTAAAAACTCCAGTAAGAACCCAACAGAAATGACTACAACACAGACATACAAAGCAATGACAATACCAGTAAATTCCTTCCAGCACAGATCTCCTACACTGGTCTCCAGGTTCTCCAATTGCACTAGGACCTTCTTGTAGTCACGCATAGCCAGCTTACTCTGCCTCCTGCAAAACATGAGCACCACCAAGATCAAGGGTGACTGTAGGACATGGGCCAACAACTTTCCTTCAATGTTATTACAGACAGGAGTCAAACTACAGTGGGTAAATTGTGATGGGTCCCAAAATCCAAGTTGGCCCACTGGCTCTACACTATCTTGCGTCCACACACATTCATACCAGTTTGCCATCTTAGCTGGTGGCCTCTGACATCATCATTCATGGATAGGGTTGCCACCTTTTCTTCAAAAACATACCGGCCATGGCATTCCCTCCATAGACTTAACATTGGACAGAAGCCAATTTTTTACCGGCCTGCCGGTAAAATACCGACTGGGTGGCAACCCTATTCATGGCCTCTGTCAGCCAATAAGATAAGAATAGTGTCAGTCGTATCCCTTTTTCTTTAATAAGCCTTGAGAACCAGAGAAATTCAGACTTGCTCCATGACTTTAAATAAGGTCTGTGTTGGCTGTTTTTTCATACTTGTTCCTGACCATGGGAGTGGCTCAGCCCCATGGCTGATTACAGAGATACCGTCAGCTGCCTCCTCATTGTACACCCTTGTTCTATCCCAGGGCCTTTTGTTCAAAGAAAACTGAAGGCATTCTGGGGCAAACCAACTGCACTCTATCGGAGAAATGTAAAAAAATCCCAATTGATTTAAAAGGGATTTAAATTTTTGCAAGCTGGAGAGGTTGACAGTGCATTGACCTGTCTAAAATTCAAGTGTTAAGCGTTACAGGGATAGCAATGTTTCAAAATAAAAGAGCTCCAATTAATTTTCATAGTATTTTGGCCATGGAGAGTGTTATTTCGACACTGTCAGTGTTGTAGTACAAGAGTAATTGAATAATAAATTATCCCCCCTCCTGCCCCTTTTACCTAGTGTGAGCCGCCTACTCTCAGATGTGGAATCTGGTCTCTTGACTGCACAGATCACAGCCAAGGACAATCTTCTTACTCTGAGAACAATGAAAGCCCTGCCCTTCTTGACAGGTTTTTCCCTTTTGCCAGTTGAAGATTGTCCCACTCTGCAATCCATCTGGACAGTCTTGCTGCTCTAAGGTGAGCAGTTACAACAGTAAAAGGGGCAGGAGGGGGACACTTTATCATTCAATTACTCTTGAAATACAACTCTGACAGCATTGAAATAACACTCTCCATGGACCAAATACTAAGAAAATTAATTGGAGCTTATTTTATTTTGAAACATTACTGTCCCTTTAAATCAGATTGTTAGGGCAAAGCACAAAGCTGAGAGCATCCATAAGATTGAACTTTCCTGTGCACAAGGACACAATAATGAGTTAACACAATATTCTAGTACAGGGCTGAGAAACCTGAAGCCCTTCAGCTGTTGATGGACTACAATTTCAGTAATTCTCAGCTGGCCACTGGACAGCTGAGGATGATCTTAAATATAGGACATAAACAGCTGTACAAGCACTTATTGTTCATACCTGAACCTGTCTATGTAAAGGAAGCAGTGTCTACTCTTCCTCCCAATCCCACTTCTCTCCTTACTCTCAAACTTTTCTTGTAATTATCCCTTTAAAGGGACAGTAATGTCCCTCAAAAAATATTTAGAGTTTTTTGTAGAGGTTAAAAAAATAAGCTAAATGCCACAAATCCTATCTCTCAAAGTGCTATGGTTTGAGATATAACCTCCGCTAAAGTTCCTCTTCTTCTGTCAGCTGTAAAGCTGACAGAAGAAGATCCATGTTGGCCGACTGGAGGAGACTCTTCTGCAAAGTCGCAATAACGTGGTTTAAAAAGAATTATTTATCCGGAATGGTCTAAAAAGTGTGCTTGCAAACCAGGCACACTTTGTAGACCGTTCCAATGTAGTAATTATTTTTAAATCACACTACTGCAGTTCTGCTGAAGAACCGCTTGTCGGTCCCTGGACCAGGAACTCCTGCTGTCAGCTTACAGCCGACATTGGAAGAAGAGGAGGGAGAGGGAAAATTTAATGGAGGATCTCTCTCAAACCATAGCGGTTTGAGAGATACAATTTGTGACATTTAGCTTATTTTTTAAGCTCTACAAAACCCTAAACATTTTTTATGGGACATTACTGTCCCTTTAAGTTCCAGAAAGGTATTGAACGCAGTGTTACAATGGATACCTCTCTGGCACTCAAAAGGAAATGTTTTCACCTACAAAATCTTAAAAAAAGACAATGCAGGAAAAAAAATGAATTTCCCAGCGGGTTCCAAACAATAAGATGTGATAACAGTAAAGAAGGGATTGTCTTCTGTAATACTGTAGCTTTCCAGCTGTTGTTTAATTAGAATTCCAGAAACAAACAGATGATGGCCATTTTAGTACACCACCAAAAAGAAAGAAGCGGATTGCCCACCCTGCTCTGGCCAATCCCCAACTGTCATCTTATAGCAGGACTTACAATGCATGGGCAAGAAGGGAACATGAAATCAAACTGACCATGAATTTCATATACCCTTTCAGTGCCAGAGGGGTATGCAACGCATTGCTTTGCACACCCTTCTGGCACTCAAAGAGTTAAATATAATCTTGGTACATTAATCAGACTTTGCTTTAAATCAGCACTGTCCAAGTTCAGTCCTCAAGGGCCGCCAACATGCCAGGGTTTAAAGGGTTAGTAAGGTCTTGAATAAATAAAAAGTAATATTGTAGATATTCAAAAAATAAATCAATTGATGCCAGTCCGATCTCTCAGAACTTTATGGTTTGAGAGATATACGGTGACAATGTTCCTCCCTCCCGCACCTTTCAATGACGTCAGCCTCTAGCTGACAGAAGGAGATTTGTGTCGGCCGACTCGAGGCGTCTTTTCAGCAGAGTCGAAATACCGCAAACTAAAAATACATACTTAGTTGTAACAGTCTACAAAGTGTGTTTGCAAGCCAGGCACATTTTGTAGACCGTTCCAATAAATTATTTTTAGATTGTGGTATGTCGGCTCTGCCGAAGAGCCTCCTTGAGTTGGCCAACATGATTCGCCTTCTGTCAGCTATACAGCTGACACCAGTGAAAGGGATGGGAGGGGGGAACTTTATCACCATATATAGGTTTGAGAGACTGGCCTGGCAGCAATGGATTTATTTTTTTAATATCTACAATATTACCTTTTATTTATTCAAGACATTACTAACCCTTTAAAGGTTTCACTGAGTAAGCACAGGCAAGTTATTTAGTGGGTCGTTCATTGTGACTGACTCATATGATCTGTACTTAATCAGGGAAATCCTAAAATCCTGGCCTGTTGGTGGCCCTTAAGGACTGAACTTGGACAGCCCTGCTTTAAATTAACACACACTATATTTTATATATTATGTATGTGTCTATATATATATATATATATATCAAACAATTAAGTCCAAGCACTCTCCAAAAAAAACAATGGCCTGGGTGACAAATTCCATGCAAAATACATACAGTTTTGGAGTTCAAGAACCGCATTCACAGGACTTCTAAATGATGAAAAAATGTGCGAGATTTATTATCAACGTTTCGGCCCTACCTTGGGCCTTTCTCAAGATGAGTTACAGAAAGAGTGCGAAAAGTGCCTCTAAATACCCACAAAATGGCGTCTGAATGACGTCATAGGTCATCATAAAATAAAATACAATGTGCTGAAAAATTTTTAAATTCTACCAAGGGAAAAAATAACAACATCATAACATTTTAAATAAAACAATTATTAAAGAAAAAATATAAAAATAGAAAATCGTTATTCTCATCTGAAAGGCCAACCCTAGGATAAGGACAAAGGTCAGAGGGCAAAGTAAATAAACAAACAAAGGAAATAGCAAACATCAACATTAAATAAAATGATAATAATAGAAAATAATATAAGTATCATTGTAATTTAAATCAATGTATAATAAGATGGAAAATACCTAGTACCACATTGTATCGAAAAAACCGCCACACACAAAAAACATTAATAGCAATAGAGCTAGATCAAAACCATCCACGAACCACGTAGAGAGCAAGCACATTAGGCAGACAATAATGGCATAAACTTACCGCTACCTTGTAACAAAACAATGTTTTATTTCTTTTTTAGTTTTGGCTTTATTTACTGTTGTATGGATGAGGGTGCAGATTTTTCTATGCCTCATTGCTCCCTGTATGTTACTGTGTATCTTCCTGTCCTCCGTTATGCCTATATCCTCTACATTGGGTCTATAAATGCTTTATATTGTCATTTGGCAGATAATCAGAGGACTCCTGTAGTTACAATGGTTGCATTTAACCAGCTTTGCGATGCAAGGATGATCCGCAAAGTCATATATAATCTATACTGTGGTGATCTGCATGGGACAATTCCCAGTGAAACTTGTCTATAGACGGGGGGTGAATGGTTCAAAAAATGCAGGTATTTAATACTTTATGACCTGTACTGACTTGTAACCAACAGACCGCATCCGTTATAGCCAGTGACACTAGACGTTTTTCCCTTTGTATCATGCTGTCGATTGCTATACTTTGTACAGATGGTCTGTATACACTGTATCTATTTGTAACTCTCACACTAGGGGTCATTAATTACATTAATTAAACTGTTGGATATCCTATTTGGTGATGTTTTGTTGCACTTTGGATCTTTCATCACAGAGGGACCACAAGTAGTCTTTTGTGGGGATGATGAGAACTACAGATGACGTCAGTAATGACGCAATGGACTGTTTTTAGGAGGTTTTTGTATTCTGTATATATAGGGTGATGGTTGGGGTTTGCACTTTGTCCTGATGAAAATGTGTTATTCACATTAAAACGTTGACAATGCACTTGCTTTTTCACTTTGAAAAAAATCCTGAGTGTGCTGATTTTTTATAGTCTCGTTTGTATGTTCATCCTACCGGCACCCAGGTTGTAACCTTATAAGTGAGAGTGCTTCACAAATGGAATATATATATATATATATATATATATATATATATATATTGTAACGGAAGCTGAGAAGGGACCACGTCGCCTTCCACCGTCGTTCCCGGGTCTCTTCTTCCTGACGCCAGATAAGCGCCGTCAGATGCACCGGTTGACGTATGGACGGTCACTGAAACAGTCGCAGGATCACTGGAGCAGGGAAACATGGGCAGTAGAGAATGAAGCCTCTACTCCCAGGCTACGAAGAACAGGGAAAGTGTCGCAGGAACAAAGGGTAGTGGTTGCCAAGCCATTTGAGAACTCCGGTGCTCGAATTGAAGGTTCTACTGGAACTGGAAGAAGCAAGGCAGAGTCCACGTTGCCGCCAGACAGTCCACGAAGTTAGGTCACAGGAAACTGGCAGCAGGCAGCCGACGATTCAGGATACTTGGCGCAGATGGGTATCAGAGTGGACACTTTAGACCATAAGCAATACAAGACTCCAGGACTCCTTGTTCACTCCAAAACATAACTCACTTTATTGACACAAACTACAGATATTTATACACAGATCTTTACATTGAAGTTGATGGGTGGAACCAGATACAAAAGCCTTAATTCAATCATGTTACACGAGACAAAAGGACAACAACAGATGGTCTTAACAGATGCAATAACATAGACAGGATTACATTTCAGATACAAAAGGGTTTGATTGAACAAACACTTGAGGGGCGTGAATGAATTAACACACAGCAGGGGGTCTAACTGCAGTTCACAATGCCTGGAGTGGCTACAATACACATTTTAGCCTATGGAAGATATTTGCATGCCTACTCTAGGGTTCTGAGTGACCCAGCTTTTACCTCTTGCCCCTGCCGCCGAACGTTTGATACGGTGGCGCTGATCACACACACCGCGCCAGTCCCCGCCGACTGGTAATTGGTAATTGTGTAAACCCTCGAACATAGTACATACAATAACTAAAACGTTCAACATACATTAAACACAGTATATGATCCAAAGTCTATGAATTTAAGACTTTCCCTTAGGGAATAGCTGGCCAGTTTGTACGCCAAGGCACAGAACAGAGTCCAAACAGTAATAAATGTCCATAGTCTTTGGATATATAGTTTGAGGTCCAGACAAGGCTCAAGTAACGGATAAGATCCGTTACATATATATATATATATTCACACAAATAAAAGAAGAGGTCATGTGACTAAAATTCTGAGGCCCAGACGTGCACACTCAGAGCCAACAGTAAGGAGGAGTTATTCAAATCACCTCTATACTGGTCCAGCCACTGGGGCATGATTTTGACAGTATTGGAAAGGGGGCATAGCCTCCTGGCCACTTTTCAAAATCTCTACAAGGACATGCAGGAGCTACAATGAAAGCACACAATACATAAAAATTCCATACATAGAATACACACAAAATGTACACACACACACAGACACACACTCTCGCTGATGGAGAGTTGTGTAACACAGTGCTTTGCAATACTTTGCACATCTTTTTGGAGCTGAAGGGCCTAAGCACTGAATTAAACATATAGTTGTTAAAAACTTTGCCTCATTCCTGGATTTGTCTGGATGTCAGAAGAAAAAAAAAAAAAGTCCTACACTTAAAGGGTTAGTAATACCTAAAAATTACTTACTATCCTGCATCTTGTAACCAGTAAAAAATGGAGTTAAATGAGCCCAGCGGCATCTCTCAAGCCTTTATGGTTTGAGAGATGTCCGCTTTCAATGTTTTGCTTTTTGCCATAAAGGCTCGAGAGATGCCGCTGGGCTCATTTAACTACGTTCTTTACTGGCTACAAGATGCAGGATAGTAATTTTTTAAATATTACTATCCCTTTAAATCCACTTTTAACCCCTTCAGAGCCAGAGGCTCGGGCCATTTCCTGTACCCTGCAGGCCAGACACTTTGTCAGCATTTTTTCTAGCCTTCTGTTTAGGCTTGATTTCCTTTGGGGATTTTTAGTTACATATAGAAACCTATATATTGTTTTTTTCAGAACTAATTGAGCTTTTTCGTGGTACCTTATATGAAGTGAATTTTGCATCATGCAAAAAGCTATGATGCCATAATGACAAAAAAAGTGAAAATGTACTTATTTTGCTAGAATCACATAGTATGTATCAAAAATATTTACCTTCATTGCAAAAGTTTCAATTATTTAAAAAAGCCCCGAGTCCTCTGAGTAAAAAAATACCAAATTCATATAGTTTTACCTACGTCCATGGATAGCGTAGAACCCAAATCACCAGAAGCACAACATAGCATTTTCAACTTTATGAATTAATATGCGCGTTCTAGGGGTTTTGTGGTAAAGCTACCCTAAAACAGTGGAATAACTAAATAAAACTATATATTTCTGGAAAGAAGACAACCTGCTGCATCCAATGAGTGGTGACTTGACTTGTTACCCCAAGCCTGGTGTGCACAAATGCCTCCAGAATTTGGCGCTAATGAATTAAAAGGCATTTTCTTACATTTCTATCCCTTCAGATGTACAGAAATCTGTGAACACCATGGCATTTCCAACTGTATTCATGTTACGGTTTTACTGACACTCAGACCGGGTTGTAACGTAAAACACAGTTTATTGAAATAAAAAAAAATGAACAACACTGCCCCTAGAGGCTAGTAAAGGTAAGAACAGGCAATATGAACAGAGAATGGAGTAAACTACAAACAGTAGTGCATAGAGGGTTAAGTGGAGCAACTGGTAAGGCTCAGACTAGATTGGCCAACGCCCAGGAGATATATAGCAGTCTATGGTAATAGTCTTTAAATGTAGATCAGGAACTCAGGAGAAGCTCTGTAACACTCTTGAAGCATAAGCAGGATGAGCCCCTGTTGCTCTAAGCTGAGCCCGTACCACCACAGTGGGCTTATGAGGATTGCTACTGCCAATTTGATGTAACCAGAATAGAAATCGCCCTGAATGAGTATCGAGTAACCCTGCGCCTGCCACGGAAATATTCCAGCCCTTGGGAGACCACAGTAGAACGGAATTGCGCAAGCTATGAAGAGCCGATGTACAGAGTAGTGCAGTTGGGATTAAGCACTTTGAGCGAATGAGGTACTGCCCAGACACCCACAAGGTGTCACCCAGAATCCTTGATGCTAGAGCGAATGGACTACCAATGACAACCAGCGTAACCACGATGGTCACCGGGCATCGAACAAGCGGAGCTCTGCAAGGACTGGTATAGCGTAAAGCGGAGGCTCAAAAGTGTAAAGGCCCAGAGAATCACCGGAGCTTGGCAATGTATCAAAGTGGCACGTAATCGGAGACTACCGGCAGTGCAAGGGTTAATCTGGTACATTTGAAAAGAGCAATGCCACGAGAGCAAGGCAGGCAACCTCGGCTACAGCGAAATGAGCGAGGAAACTGAGAACAGTCAGAATGTCGCCCACGCGAGCGGAGTACACAGGAGCAGCAACCGGACAGGAGCAGTAGCCGGAACCGGATGACTGAGTCGCAGGAACACCACCGGAGAGTGGAACAATCACGGAGCAGGATCAGGAGCCAGAAGCGGGTCGGATCACGGAGCGGAGTCGTCAGCCAGTGCCGGGTCGGATCACGATGCAGGGTCGTCAGCCTGAGCTGGGTCGGATCACGGTGCAGGGTCGTCAGCCAGAGCCGTCTGAGATCACGGTGCAGGGTCGTCAGCCAGAGCCGGGTCAGATCACGAAGCAGGAACAGAAGGAGAGTCAGACTAGCCGGGTCGGTACACAGGAGACACTGGAGAGCAATAACTAGGCGCAGCAACACAACACCACGAAAGGGCAATTGACAAGTGCCCAAGCCTAGCATATAAAGGCACATCCTGGGCGGGCCAATCAGACTCCTCCAATGCAAATGTATACCTACAGAGATTGACAGGGAATCACGGGGACCGTGATAGTACCCCCCTCTCAAAGACCCCCTCCCCTGCCAGAGGGTCTAGGTTTAAGGGGATATTTAGAGTGAAAGTTGCGCATCAGTCGTGGAGCATGAAGATCCTTATGATCAACCCAAGACCGCTCCTCAGGCCCATAACCTTTCCAGTGGACCAAATATTGCAACTTGCCTCTAAATCTCCTGGAGTCAATTATGCTCTGAATTTCATACTCCTCTTGGCCTTGTACATTCACCGGCCCAGGAACCACCGGAATGGTAGTATAACGGTTGCACCCCAAGGGCTTAAGGAGGGACACATGAAACACATTATGAATACGCATAGCCCTGGGGAGCTCCAATGCGTATGCCACGGGGTTGACCTTGCGAATGATCTTAAAGGGCCCAATGAACCGGGGAGCCAGTTTGTTTGAAGGTACTTGCAGGTTAAGATTCCTGGAGGAGAGCCATACCCTGTCCCCAACCTGGTAGGAGACCGCTGGTAGCCGTCTGCGATTGGCATGCCGCTGATGTCTCAGGAAGGACTGACTGAGGGACCGTTGTACCTGTGCCCAAGTGGAACGGAGCTGCTCCATGTGCTCATCCAGAGCTGGAATCTGTTGGGACTGAAATGAGTCTGGGAGTAGGCAGGGTTGGAACCCATAATTAACTAGGAACGGAGAACTCCCAGACGATTAATTAACCGCACAGTTCCTGGCAAACTCCGCCCATGGCAACAGGTCGGACCAGTTATCATGATGATCAGTCACGAAGCAGCGCAAATACTGCTCTAGTCCCTGATTGGCACGCTCAGTGGCCCCATTGGTCTGGGGATGGTAGGCAGAGGAAAATGACAATTGAATGCCCATCTGGCCACAGAATGCCCTCCAGAATCTAGACACAAACTGGCTTCCCCGATCAGACACTATCACACTAGGAACCCCGTGCAAGCGGAATACCTCCCTGGCGAAAATTACTGCCAATTCCTTGGCCGATGGGAGACCAGAGAGGGGCACGAAATGAGCCATTTTGGAGAACCTATCTACCACCATCAGAATGAAAGTGTAGCCCTTAGACAAAGGCAGCTCTCCCAAGAAATCGATAGATATATGGGACCAGGGATGGTCGCCATTGGGTACTGGCTGGAGTAACCCCACGGGGAGATGTCTGGGAGTTTTAGCACGGGCACAGGTAGCACAGACAGCGGTAAATGCGAAGCAATCTGCTCTCAGGGAGGGCCACCATAATGTTTGTGCCAATGACCAAACCAACTGATCCCTGCCAATGTGCCCGGCCGCCTTAGATGAGTGATAGGTCTCGAGTAACTGGGTGCGAAATGGTTCGTCCACAAAACATCTGCCAACTGGGGTTTCAGGAGGTGCCCGTGCTTGTGAAGCCATGATTTGCTCCCCCAGTGGTGAAGTGATGTTGGTACGAATAGTGGCCAGGATCTTATCTGGCTGAATTATAGGCACTGGCGCTTCATCCCTCTCAATGTCTGTGCAGAATTGTCTGGAAAGCGCATCTGCTCTAATATTTTTGGACCCCGGCAAGTAGGAGACTATGAAATTAAATCTTGACAAGAAGAGAGCCCAACGAGCCTGGCGAGAAGACAGCCTTTTCGCCTCAGACAAGTAAATTAGATTTTTATGGTCAGTGAGAATTAAGACAGGGGTCCTAGTGCCTTCCAGGAGATGTCGCCATTCTTTCAAAGCCAAGATGATAGCCAACAATTCCCTATCACCAATTTCATAATGGCTTTGGGCACTAGACAGTTTTTTGGAAAAAAAATCTGCATGGTCTCAGGTTACCTCCCTCCCTGGGTCGTTGGGAGAGAACTGCCCCTACCCCAACCTCGGAGGCATCAACTTCCAGGGTAAAAGGCAGAGTAGGATTAGGATGGCACAGAATAGGGGCAGATGCAAATGCCTGCTTGAGAGTAATGAAGGCCTGTTCAGCTGCCTCAGACCATTGAGAGGGATTTGCGCCCTTATGCGTTAAGTCAGAGAGAGGTTTAGTAATCGTAGAAAAGTTCTGAATGAATTTTCTGTAATAGTTGGCAAAGCCCAGGAATCTTTGAATAGCTTTTAACCCCTTGGGTCGTGGTCATTTAAGGACTGCAGCCAACTTCTCTTGGTCCATAGCTATGCCATCTTTAGAAATCACGAAACCCAAAAAGGGTACTTGAGAACAGTGAAATTCACATTTTCCGAGTTTACAGAACAATTTGTTCTTGCGCAAACGAAGCAATACCTCAGAGACATCCTGTATATGCTGGGTTAAATTAGCTGAGTGGATCAAAATATCGTCCAGATATACCACTACACAGGATTGTAACATATCGCGGAAGATATCGTTGATGAACTGTTGGAATACGGCAGGTGCATTACATAGTCCGAATGGCATGACTAGGTATTCGTAGTGCCCTGACCTTGTATTGAAGGCTGTCTTCCACTCATCACCGGCCTTGATCCTTATTAAATTGTAGGCAGCTTGTAAATCGAGTTTAGTGAAAATAGAGGAGCCTTTCAACCTATCAAATAACTCTGTGATGAGTGGAATGTGGTATGCATTTTTGGGCATGATCTTATTGAGCCCACGGTAATCAATACAAGGTCGCAACTCGCCATTTTTCTTTTTCACAAAAAAGAACCCTGCACCTGCCGGAGAGGATGATTTGCGAATAATCCCTCGTTTGAGAGCACCCTCAATGTATTCCTCCATTGCCTTAGTCTCATCACATGACAATGGGTACGTCCTACCCCTCGGTGGAACCACTCCCTGGGGCAAATCAATAGCGCAGTCACATAGCCGATGCTGCGGCAGAGCGCTAGCCTCCCCTTTACTGAAAACGTCGCTGAACTTGCTGTATTCAGCTGGCAGAGAAGGGGATGTACACATAATCTTAACGGGACGGGATAGACAGTGATTAGTGCAGTATTCTGACCATGCTTTGACTTCACATGTCTGCCAGTCAAACTGGGGATTGTGCACTGTCAACCAAGGGAACCCCAGAATGACCGCATGATGGGGTGAACGAATAATCTGGAAACGAACCTCCTCCTTATGGAGGGCCCCCACAGTCATAGTAAGGAGAGTAGTCTCCATTGTGATGAGTGCTGGTTCAAGAGGTCTGCCATCAATAGCCTCAATGGCTAGCGGAGTGTCTCTTTCAGACAGAGAAATATTATGTCTTTCAGCAAATGCCTGGTCCATGAAATAGCCAGCAGCACCCAAATCTACCAGGGCTAGTGCTTCAACAACCTGGTCGCCTAGAAGAAAACTCACAGGTATAGTGGGTTTCAAGGAGCAAGGATCTGAGGACGACTGTACACCACCTAGGGCCTGTCCCCCAAGGTACCCTAGGTGCGTGCGTTTCCCGGCCTCACCGGACAGGTGCGCAACAAATGCCCATTTTTGCCTCAATACAGGCATAATCCTTGTCTTTTACGATACGCCCTCTCCTCCTTAGTCAGCCTAGTAAAACCAATCTGCATAGGTTCCCCAGTATCAGGTACACGGACCGGAGGAATGGGAGGAGAGAGTGGGTTAAACAATCTCTCATGCCCATGGATTTTGGAAGTTGTCCTCTTAGTCAAGCGCCTCTCGCGCATACGAGTATCAATGAGTATCACATATTCGATGTACTCATCCAAATCGGTGGGTACCTCCCTGGCAGCAATCTCATCTTTGATAGCATACGAGAGCCCTTGGGCAAATGCTGCCAGGAGTGCCTCATTATTCCATGCCACCTCTGCAGCTAGAATCCGAAATTCAATAGCATATTCGGCTGCAGTCTGATCGCCCATCTGCATTGACAACAGTTTTTTGGCCGCGGACGTAGCTCGCCCAGGTACCTCAAAGACTCTACGGAACTGTTTAACAAATTCTTTAAAGCACAAAGTGCAAGGTTTAGCCTGTTCCCATAACGGATTTGTCCATGCCAGGGCTTTGCCAGTTAACAGGGATACCATGAACCCCACCTTGTTACGGTCACTCGGAAATGCATGAGGTGTAAGTTCGAGGAAGATCTCTAGCTGATTAAGGAAACCCCTGCACAATGTGGGTTCACCATCATATCTTACTGGTAACGGCGCCGCCGCCGTTAGACTTCTCTGCGGGACCAAGCATTGACCAGAACTATTATCTGGTGTCATAACTGGGGGGACCACCGGATTTTGATTCGGCTTATCAAGATGTACCGTACGTTCAAGCAAGGTCTGCATGGCCAATGCCAACTGATCTAAGCGTTGCTCGTGAACATCCATCCTCCAGTGGAGGTTCTGTGTATTACCGTCACTGTTCCCGTCTGAGGTCAAGGCCTTTTCGTACTGTTAAGGTTTTACTGACACTCAGACCGGGTTGTAACGTAAAACACAGTTTATTGAAATAAAAAAAAATGAACAACACTGCCCCTAGAGGCTAGTAAAGGTAAGAACAGGCAATATGAACAGAGAATGGAGTAAACTACAAACAGTAGTGCATAGAGGGTTAAGTGGAGCAACTGGTAAGGCTCAGACTAGATTGGCCAACGCCCAGGAGATATATAGCAGTCTATGGTAATAGTCTTTAAATGTAGATCAGGAACTCAGGAGAAGCGCTGTAACACTCTTGAAGCATAAGCAGGATGAGCTCCTGTTGCTCTAAGCTGAGCCCATACCACCACAGTGGGCTTATGAGGATTGCTGCTGCCAATATGATGTAACCAGAATAGAAATCGCCCTGAATGAGTATCGAGTAACCCTGCGTCTGCCACGGAAATATGCCAGCCCTTGGGAGACCACAGTAGAACGGAATTGCGCAAGCTATGAAGAGCCGATGCACAGAGTAGTGCAGTTGGGATTAAGCACTTTGAGCGAATGAGGTACTGCCCAGACACCCACAAGGTGTCACCCAGAATCCTTGATGCTAGAGCGAATGGACTACCAATGACAACCAGCGTAACCACGATGCTCACCGGGCATCGAACAAGCGGAGCTCTGCAAAGACTGGTATAGCGTAAAGCGGAGGCTCAAAAGTGTAAAGGCTCAGAGAATCACCGGAGCTTGGCAATGTATCAAAGTGGCACGTAATCGGAGACTACCGGCAGTACAAGGGTTAATCTGGTACATTTGAAAAGAGCAATGCCACGAGAGCAAGGCAGGCAACCTCGGCTACAGCGAAATGAGCGAGGAAACTGAGAACAGTCAGAATGTCGCCCACGCGACCGGAGTACACAGGAGCAGCAACCGGACAGGAGCAGTAGCCGGAACCGGATGACTGAGTCGCAGGAACACCACCGGAGAGTGGAACAATCACGGAGCAGGATCAGGAGCCAGAAGCGGGTCGGATCACGGAGCGGAGTCGTCAGCCAGTGCCGGGTCGGATCACGATGCAGGGTCGTCAGCCAGAGCCGGGTCGGATCATGGTGCAGGGTCGTCAGCCAGAGCCGGGTCAGATCACGAAGCAGGAACAGAAGGAGAGTCAGACTAGCCGGGTCGGTACACAGGAGACACTGGAGAGCAATAACTAGACGCAGCAACACAACACCACGAAAGGGCAATTGACAAGTGCCCAAGCCTAGCATATAAAGGCACATCCTGGGCGGGCCAATCAGACCTCCAATGCAAATGTATACCTACAGAGATTGACAGGGAATCACGGGGACCGTGATAATTCATTAGCTAGTGCTCTTAGGAGAAAAATGACACCTCATTGGTATGAGTTTACCTACCTCAGTGGGCGCTAGAAGTGCAACACGAAACCTACTACAACCTCCAATTTTTCTAACATTTTCTCAAACATCTCTTGACTGTATAAAA
This sequence comes from Rhinophrynus dorsalis, assembly GCA_037306005.1. NCBI lineage: Eukaryota > Metazoa > Chordata > Amphibia > Anura > Rhinophrynidae > Rhinophrynus > Rhinophrynus dorsalis. The sequence continues at coordinate 209,386,568 of CM074720.1, forward strand.
ATGGTTATAACAATTACAGAAGTGAAGAAAGGGTACACAAACCATACAATTTTGGAAAGAATACTTCCTTCCGCATCTAATGATGGGTGACTTGCCTTGTTACTCCAAGCCTGTTGTGCACAAATGCCTCCAGAAGGTGGCGCTAATGAAAAAAAAAGACATTTTCTTACATTTCTGCCCCTTCAAATGTACCGAAATCAGTGAAAAGCATGGCATTTACAATTGTATTCATTAGCTAGTGCTCTTAGGGGAAAAATGACACCTCATTGGTATGTGTTTACCTACCTCAGGGGGTGCTAGAAGTGCAACACGACACCTACTACAACCTCAAATTTTTCTAACATTTTCTTAAACATTACTTGTCTATACAAAAATAGTTATAATATTTACAGAAGTACAGAAAGGGTACACAAACCATACAATTTTGGAAAGAAGACACCCTTCCGCATCTAATGATGGGTGACTTGCCTTTGTTACCCCAAGCCTGCTGTGCACAAATGCCTCCAGAAGGTGGCGCTAATGAAAAAAAAAGGCATTTTCTTACATTTCTGTCCCTTCAGATGTCCAGAAATCTGTGAAAACCATGGCATTTCCAACTGTATTCATTAGCTAGTGCACTTAGGAGAAAAATGGCACCCCATTGTTATGAGATGACATACCATAGTGGTGCAAAAGCACATAAAAACACCTACCTGTTTTCTTCTTTGGAAATGGCTACTTGTACTAAAATGTTCATAACTTTTATAGACATGAAGGAAAGGTATAAAATGTATACAATTTTGGAAAGTAGACATTCACCAGCATCAAATGAGGGGTACTTGCCTTTCTATACCATTTTGGAAAGTAGACATTCACCCACATCAAATGCCACGAGAGCAAGGCAGGCAACCTCGGCTGCAGCGAAATGAGCGAGGAAACTGAGAACAGTCAGAATGTCGCCCACATGACCGGAGTACACAGGAGCAGCAACCGGACAGGAGCAGTAGCCGGAACCGGATGACTGAGTCGCAGGAACACCACCGGAGAGTGGAACAATCACGGAGCAGGATCAGGAGCCAGAACCGGGTCGGATCACGGAGCGGAGTCGTCAGCCAGTGCCGGGTCGGATCACGATGCAGGGTCATCAGCCAGAGCCGGGTCGGATCATGGTGCAGGGTCGTCAGCCAGAGCCGGGTGAGATCACGGTGCAGGGTCGTCAGCCAGAGCCGGGTCAGATCACGAAGCAGGAACAGAAGGAGAGTCAGACTAGCCGGGTCGGTACACAGGAGACACTGGAGAGCAATAACTAGACGCAGCAACACAACACCACGAAAGGGCAATTGACAAGTGCCCAAGCCTAGCATATAAAGGCACATCCTGGGCGGGCCAATCAGACCTCCAATGCAAATGTATACCTACAGAGATTGACAGGGAATCACGGGGACCGTGATAATTCATTAGCTAGTGCTCTTAGGAGAAAAATGACACCTCATTGGTATGAGTTTACCTACCTCAGTGGGCGCTAGAAGTGCAACACGAAACCTACTACAACCTCCAATTTTTCTAACATTTTCTCAAACATCTCTTGACTGTATAAAAATGGTTATAACAATTACAGAAGTGAAGAAAGGGTACACAAACCATACAATTTTGGAAGGAATACACCCTTCCGCATCTAATGGGTGACTTGCCTTGTTACTCCAAGCCTGTTGTGCACAAATGCCTCCAGAAGGTGGCGCTAATGAAAAAAAAAGGCATTTTCTTACATTTCTGCCCCTTCAAATGTACCGAAATCAGTGAAAAGCATGGCATTTACAATTGTATTCATTAGCTAGTGCTCTTAGGGGAAAAATGACACCTCATTGGTATGTGTTTACCTACCTCAGGGGGTGCTAGAAGTGCAACACGACACCTACTACAACCTCAAATTTTTCTAACATTTTCTCAAACATTACTTGTCTATTCAAAAATAGTTATAATATTTACAGAAGTACAGAAAGGGTACACAAACCATACAATTTTGGAAAGAAGACACCCTTCCGCATCTAATGATGGGTGACTTGCCTTTGTTACCCCAAGCCTGCTGTGCACAAATGCCTCCATATGGTGGCGTTAATGAAAAAAAAAGGCATTTTCTTACATTTCTGCCTCTTGAAATGTAGTGAAATCTGTGAAAACCATGGCATTTCCAACTGTATTCATTAGCTAGTGCACTTAGGAGAAAAATGGCACCCCATTGTTATGAGATGACATACCATAGTGGTGCAAAAGCACATAAAAACACCTACCTGTTTTCTTCTTTGGAAATGGCTACTTGTACTAAAATGTTCATAACTTTTATAGACATGAAGAAAAGGTATAAAATCTATACAATTTTGGAAAGTAGATATTCACCAGCATCAAATGAGGGGTACTTGCCTTTCTATACCATTTTGGAAAGTAGACATTCACCCACATCAAATGCCACGAGAGCAAGGCAGGCAACCTCGGCTGCAGCGAAATGAGCGAGGAAACTGAGAACAGTCAGAATGTCGCCCACGCGACCGGAGTACACAGGAGCAGCAACCGGACAGGAGCAGTAGCCGGAACCGGATGACTGAGTCGCAGGAACACCACCGGAGAGTGGAACAATCACGGAGCAGGATCAGGAGCCAGAACCGGGTCGGATCACGGAGCGGAGTCGTCAGCCAGTGCCGGGTCGGATCACGATGCAGGGTCGTCAGCCAGAGCCGGGTCGGATCATGGTGCAGGGTCGTCAGCCAGAGCCGGGTGAGATCACGGTGCAGGGTCATCAGCCAGAGCCGGGTCAGATCACGAAGCAGGAACAGAAGGAGAGTCAGACTAGCCGGGTCGGTACACAGGAGACACTGGAGAGCAATAACTAGACGCAGCAACACAACACCACGAAAGGGCAACTGACAAGTGCCCAAGCCTAGCATATAAAGGCACATCCTGGGCGGGCCAATCAGACCTCCAATGCAAATGTATACCTACAGAGATTGACAGGGAATCACGGGGACCGTGATAATTCATTAGCTAGTGCTCTTAGGAGAAAAATGACACCTCATTGGTATGAGTTAACCTACCTCAGTGGGCGCTAGAAGTGCAACACGAAACCTACTACAACCTCCAATTTTTCTAACATTTTCTCAAACATCTCTTGACTGTATAAAAATGGTTATAACAATTACAGAAGTGAAGAAAGGGTACACAAACCATACAATTTTGGAAAGAATACATCCTTCCGCATCTAATGATGGGTGACTTGCCTTGTTACTCCAAGCCTGTTGTGCACAAATGCCTCCAGAAGGTGGCGCTAATGAAAAAAAAAGGCATTTTCTTACATTTCTGCCCCTTCAAATGTACCGAAATCAGTGAAAAGCATGGCATTTACAATTGTATTCATTAGCTAGTGCTCTTAGGGGAAAAATGACACCTCATTGGTATTTGTTTACCTACCTCAGGGGGTGCTAGAAGTGCAACACGACACCTACTACAACCTCAAATTTTTCTAACATTTTCTTAAACATTACTTGTCTATACAAAAATAGTTATAATATTTACAGAAGTACAGAAAGGGTACACAAACCATACAATTTTGGAAAGAAGACACCCTTCCGCATCTAATGATGGGTGACTTGCCTTTGTTACCCCAAGCCTGCTGTGCACAAATGCCTCCAGAAGGTGGCGCTAATGAAAAAAAAAGGCATTTTCTTACATTTCTGTCCCTTCAGATGTCCAGAAATCTGTGAAAACCATGGCATTTCCAACTGTATTCGTTAGCTAGTGCTCTTAGGAGAAAAATGACACCTCATTGGTATGAGTTTACCTACCTCTAGAAGTGCAACTCGACACCTACTACAACCTCCAATTTTTCTAACATTTTCTCAAACATCTCTTGACTATACAAATATGGTTATAACAATTACAGAAGTGAAGAAAGGGTACACAAACCATACAATTTTGGAAGGAATACACCCTTCCGCATCTAATGATGGGTGACTTTCCTTGTTACTCCAAGCCTGTTGTGCACAAATGCCTCCAGAAGGTGGCGCTAATGAAAAAGAAAGACATTTTCTTACATTTCTGCCTCTTGAAATGTAGTGAAATCTGTGAAAACCATGGCATTTCCAACTGTATTCATTAGCTAGTGCACTTAGGAGAAAAATGGCACCCCATTGGTATGAGTTGACATACCGTAGTGGTGCCAAAAGCACATAACAACACCTACCTGTTTTCTTCTTTGGAAATGGCTGCTTGTACTAAAATGTTCATAACTTTTATAGACATGAAGGAAAGGTATAAAATGTATACAATTTTGGAAAGTAGACATTCACAAGCATCAAATGAGGGGTGCTTGCCTTTCTATACCATTTTGGAAAGTAGACATTCACCCACATCAAATGAGGGGTCACTTGCCTTTCTACTCCCTGGATGAAGTGCACAATTATTTCCAAAATGTGGCACTATAGGAATAAATTCATGTTTTTTTACATTTACACCACTTCAAAGATGCTAAAATCTTTGAAAACCATAACATTTCCTGCTGTATTCAGTACCTGCTACCAACATGAGAAAAAAGGTAGCCCATTTGTGTGGAATAACATACAATATGTGGGTGCTAGGAACACTTACCTAAACCGAACACTTTTGTTTTTGAAATTATATGTCTGCATGTAAAGTATCATAACCATTACAGATATGCAGGAAAGTTAGAGAAACCATACCATTTTGTAAAGAAGACACCCTGCCGCATCTAATGAGGGGTGACTTGCATTGTTACCCCAAGCCTTTTGTGCACAAATGCCTCCTGAAGGTGGTGCTAATGAAAAAAAATGCATTTTCTTACATGTCTGCCCCTTCAAATGAATTGAAATCTGTGAAAACCATAGAATTTTCAACTGTATTTGATAGCTAGTACACTTAGGAGTCTAATGACACCTCATTGGTATGAGTTGACATACCTTAGGTGGTGCTAGAAGCAAAAAACTACACCTACTATAACATCTGATTTTTCTAACATTTTCTCAAACAGGACTTGCCTGTACAAAAATGGTTATAACAGCTATAGAAGTAAAGAAAGGGTAGACATACCATATTATTTTGGAAAGAAAATAACCTGCCGCATCTAATGAGGGTTAACTTGTTACCCCAAGCCTGGTGCGCACAAAGGCCTCCAGAAGGTAGCGCTAATGAAAAAAATAGTATTTTCTTACATTTCTGCCACTTCAAATGTATTGAAAAGTGTGAAAACCATAGAGTTTTCAACTACATTCATTAGCTAGTACTCTTAAGAGTCAAATGACACCCATTGGTATGAGCTAACATACTTTAGACGGGGCTAGAAGCACAAAACTACACCTACTTCAACATTTGATTTTTCTAACATTTTCTCAAACAACTCAAACTTGATTTCTTTTTGTGCAATATATCAATGGCCTGAAATATTATATTGGCGCTATTGCTACACCATCCTATGGAAGTTTTTGGTCAGCTGACCAGAGCTGTCGATAGGATGGTGTAGCAACGGCGCCAAAGTAATATTTCAGGTCATTGAGATATTGAACCAAACACACAAAAAAAAAAAAAACGAAAAACACAGCTATAATAACTTTTGAATAAAACATCTATCAGCATTGGGAGTACACTTGTTTTACTTGGGGTGATAAACCCTAATAGATTGTGTATATATATATATATATATAAATATATATATATATATTTTATTTATTTATTTATTTATTTTAACATAATAATGGTTACTATCCCGTTAGGGAGAAAAGGCAGAATAAATTTCAGTGTCAGCAGGAGCCTTGTGAAAGCATGGCCATCTTAGTCCGTGGTAGCTCAACCCCCCACCCAATGGTTACTATTCCTTTAAACAATAAAATAGGTGAAGATTAAAACATTTTACTTTACATATTACATTTATACAAAAGGTAAAGTACACAAGGAGGTTGACTGTAGCTAGAAAAATATTTAAAAATCATGTACTTGTTATTTGTATTAAAACAGTTTGAGAAACTTATCTTATGCAAATCAGATATTAATAGACAGCATGCCACCACATAGCATTCAATATTGTTCTCTCTCCTTACAGCCACTTCCTTTCAGCAGATTAAAGCTGAACTTCCACCCCTTACAAACATGGCCCCAAATGATTACCCATCTAGCTGCTCAGTAGCACTAGTCACCAGAATTATTACCTCGTTAATGAGAATTATATACTTCTCCCGGACTGACAGGCCTCTAGGAGGCGTTGCTAGGAGCCATTCAGCTCCAAAAGGGACTGACAGCGCAGGCGCCACTATGGAAAGATGTCTGCGCTGTTTCCTGTCAGTCCAGAAGCAGTGTATAATTCTCATTAACACAGTAATAATTCTGGCGACTAGATCTACTGAGGGGCTAGTCGCCAGATGGGTAATTATTTGGGCCCATGTTTGTAAGGGGTGGTAGTTCTGCTTTAAGGCTCCATAGGGCCCTAGGCAAGGCAACAATTTAGGCCCCTACATCCCTTGATCCACTGTTTCTGACACAGATTGCTGCTAGCAGGTACCAGCATTGTGGCTCTAGTGTATCTAGTGAGCAATTGGATGATACTGGTCTCTTTCAACAACAACGGCATTTGACACAAAATGTTAGAGGCAGCAACAGCAGGGCCCCTGTCTCTGATCCATCACGTGCATCCAGGTCCCCTCTTATTGCCATGGACCTTAGGAAGTAGCCTAGATTGCCGCAATGGATGACCCGGCTCTGCCTTCCAGGTAGTACCAGCTCATCTACATAAGATCACCAACTAAAAATCCTAAATGATGCTCCTACTGAGGTGAAAATGTGGACAGACGACAGTTCCAGTTTAAGTTCACTTCATACATTTGTGTCCTAGAGGTCTTAATTTGCTCCAAAAATATAGACAATGCAAATGATTCCTGTGTACTTGTTTGGTCCTAAAAAGTGAAGCAAATATTGTCTAACTTCCTAGACAAAGAGCAAAGAATTTCTACATCTTGTTATGACATAACAATTTCCCTTATGGGATAGTAATGTTTCACAAAAAAGCAGCTCCAATTAATCTTCCTAGAATTTAGGCCATGGAGAGTGTTATTTCAAAACTGTCAGAGTTGTAGTTCAAGAGTAACTGAATGATAAAGTATCCCCCTCCCGCCCATTTTACCTAGTATAAGCCACCTCCACTCAGATGTAGAATCTGGTCACTTGACTGGTGTTGCAGCTTACATTGACTTCAGCATCATTACAGGCGCGAGGCTTCAAGCATGCAGTTTTATGTGTTTGCTTCCTGTAGTCTCCTCCTACCAACTTCCTCGCTCTGAGCTGCTCCTTCTACTTCCTGTGTAGGGGTTTAAAAAGAAGACTGAGGCCTGACTCAGTTGCCCTTGCATTGTTGTTCATAGCAGTTCTGTATTTTTTGACACCTGTCTAAGACTTTTGCACAGAACTGTATATGCCCTTCTCTCCTTACCACAACTGCTTTGCAGTTCCCACACACCTCCTGCTTAGCATGAGACCATAGTTTATTACAACCGACCTTGAAATAAAAACACAACAAAACAGTTTTGGGTGGAAAATGGATGTCAAGGTTTATTTAAGGCCTATTTAACTATTTAATCACTTGGAACCCTCCCACTGTTTCCTGGAGTGGTAATAGCACTACCGCAAACCTCCAGCCATGGCAGCGACCAACATCCCACTGTACGCGGCACATAATCAGTGAAGCTCTGAACCCTTTAGGCATGCCACACCTGCTCAGTGCCCAGGAATTCAAATTACTGGACCTTGTGTAATCTGAATCATGTGGGAGAAGTTGTTGGCTTATCAGCGACCTCCGGCTGTCTCCGTGGTTTAGTGACATTTATTATCTGCAATACAGGTGAGTTTTCTTTGTTACACGCACACAAATCCCTCCCCTATTTCCTGCCAACCAAGGGAAGGGTTGAAGGCAGAAAGTTAAGCTTTCTCCCTTCCCCTCCCCTGGTTTTCCAGCTGATTGTAAAGGCCAGGCTCCTTCTCTTTGTCCCAGGACCTGCCTCACAATCAAAAGAAGAAAGTAAGAGGCCCCTCCATCTTACGTGGCTTCAAGTGGACAGGCAACCCAATGCCATCTTAAGCTGTATATGCCCTACCTTCCCTTCTCTCCTTACCACGAGTGCTTTGCAGACCCACACATTTAATGCTTAGCAAGAGACCATAATTTACTACAACCAAACTTGAATTAAAAACACAACAGCTTGGGTAGGAAAATGGAGGTCATGGTTTATTTAAGACCTATATATATAATGTGCCATTCGTGGTTAACCACACTAACCTCAAACCCCCAGCCAGGTCATCAGGTGGGAAGGCCTTTTAGGAGACATCCATAGTCCAACCTCCCACTGCCTGTGGAGGCTCACCACTTCGTGCCTGCTGGTGTTGCGATTGGTAAAAACCCTTTGCCCTGAAGAGCACCCTTGAACTTGATAAAACACCTGTCTAGCCAATGTAACATACATAGTAAGATAGCAAATTTGGTTAAAAATGACACAAGTCCATCAAGTTCAACCTTTGCCTCATACCCCAGTAAATGAGAATTTTAAAGCTTTCCTACTACCAGTTAAATTGGTCTTTGTCAGACCTTCATGATCAGCCTACTGATAAAAGAATAACTCTGTATGTTCCCTTTATAAAGAAATGTATCTAATCTTCTCTTAAATTTATCCATTGTATCTGCCATAAATGTACACCCTCTGCTCTATACAAACTGCCATCCTTGTATGCCAATTCTGGATGGTGAATGGTGAAACCCCACAGGAATACCTAAACCTGGACATGGAGTGGTTTCACCTAGATTTTTCTGGCAAGGGGGCCCACACTGCCGCCCTCACCACATTTGCCTAGGTATTGTATTAGACCAAACCAAATGTACCTGTTGACACAATGGCAATATTTTCTGGCAGGTGGCCGGAATATCCAGCATTAAGCAGATGTATTTCAAGGGTGTAAGGTTGTTAACCCATGCGTGAACTATTATGATATCAGGGCTCCTTATGCTGCTCACTTCTAATGAATAAAAGGGAGAAGTTCCTTCCACCTTAATACCCACCTAGCCACCTGATTGATGTTCATGCATTCCTGTGGGACCACTTGCTGCCTACCCCAGTTCTGGCCTCTGCATATTCACAGACCCAGTGCCCCAAGTTTGTAGTGGAGCCTTCCTTCCAAATGCAATGGAGGCAACAAAGAGAAATGTTTAATTAATAACAGGGCTGGCCCAAGACATTGTGCTGCCTGGGTCCAAGGATGAAATGCCCACATAAATTATGTTTTATATATATTAAAAGCCCCTTGGCTCGGCCCCTTTACACACCACCCACATCTCCACCTCTAGAATAGAAGCATATTAAGGTGACCTGCTGTACTTCTTTAGAGGTGACTTTAGATTATGCAGCTCAAGTGTGAATACAATCTGTCATACAGAGCAGATATGTATTGCTAATCTAGCACAATATCTTTGGGAATCATATTCTAATTGCAGTTTTGATTAACAATAGGAACTTGGATTGATTCAGAGTGAATATGCCAATAAGTGGTTCTAGGAGAGAGATTATATTAACCCTATCAATAGCTACCTGGGATACTTTTCAGACTACAAATATTAACTCGTTTTCTACCAGGAGTCTGAAATGTTTCAATGTAAAGTATTACTGTCAGAAAAGATGGAAATATACCCTGTGTTCACAAAATGGTTATTTACTATCCAATATAGTGCATTTTTTGCAATTGGGTAATTTTTCACTTGACGAGCTTGTGTAAACTTAAGTACTTGGCTCTCCATTTTGTATTTGCCATCAACTCAAAGAAGACTGGTATGAACGTGGCTTGATATGCTCAGGATATGATTCTTCTTAATAGAAGCTGAAAATGATATCACTCCTCATTGTTATTTCTGGACCAGGCTTGTGTAGCTTTCAGTGGTGTAATAAGGCCAGAGTGGGCCAGGGCTACCTTCAATCAATCTCCTATGAAATGCTTCACAGCCTCTGACTCTTGCCGTGATCTAATCATAGACATGAGCAGAATGTTTGAAGCTTTCCTGTAGATGCAATGCATTGTGTATATTAAGATTTTATTGTGCCATTTGTGAGCAAGAGTTTGGCCTCTGTTACATAATCTTGTGTGCCTCTCAATTTAAATAAGACTATTTTAGTCTTACCTGTTAAATCCTTTTCTATTAGTCTTTACAGGTTACTGGTACCTCTGGGTAGGTGATCTGTCCCTTTAAGTAGGCAGGAACAATTCTAGAATTGTATGCAGGCGGTGGAGTCTACCTTCCCTCCTTGGCTGCAGCTAGCCAACCAGCTCCAGAAAGATTTGAGACACTCACTATTGACTAGATAGTGAAGGAAAAGAAGACTCCTGTGAGCATTACCCCAAAGGACCCCCACAGTCTGCCACAGGAGAGCCAAGTATGGTCCCTTGACAGGGTGGGAGACCAGTAACCTGTATGGACTAAGAGAGAAGGATTTAATAGGTAAGACTAAAATCCTCTTTTTTCTGTCGTCCAATAGACGTTACTGGTAACTCTGGTATGTCCAACCATTGTGTTTCCCAGAGGCGGGAAGTTAGACAAGGACCAGGCGCAAGGCCCCCAAAGTCACCAGTGCAGATATTAACCATGAGATCAGAGATAGCCCACACAAAAACAACTGAAGTGTTAACGGACACTGAACAGGGGTAACAACACCCCAGGATCTGTTACACAGCACACTGAACTAGAGCCAACAGGGCTCAAAAGTGAAGGAAGCACCAAGAACCGAAGGAAATCCTAGACAGGCAAGACTGCCTATGCAAAGGTATCTCTGTAGAAGAAGATTCGGACGGTAAGGGAGCCGAAATGGCTCCACCCCAGACAGATCCAGAAGCTCCGGAAACCAAGACTGACAAGGCCAATAAGGAGCAATCCAGAACGCCCTATGCAATACTGGTAGGGGAGGAAAGATGTAGGCCAAAGGGAACAACCAAGGAATGGACATTGCATCTCCCGCCAGACCCAGAGGGTCTCTCCACCGAGAGCAGAACCTCAGTACCTTCCTGTTGTGTCTTGTTGCCATTATGTCGATGTAAGGAAGACCCCATTTCTAAACAATGAGGTTGAACACCTCTGGGTGTAGCTCCCACTCTCTACTATCCACTGTGTGGCGACTGACAAAGTCCACTATGAAGTTGTCTTCGCCAGGAATCTGCACTGCGGATATAGCAGGAATGTGTTCTTCTGCCCAGGAAAAAATAACCTTGACCTCTAACCAAGCGGCGAGACCCCACTCGGACCATCTTCCAACTGAGATGTCCAATGTCGAAGAACATGAAATATCGCCTGAAGCTCCAATATGTTGATCAGAAGGAGGGATTCCTCCAGAGAACACCGACCCTGAGCGCTAAAACAGCCCAGGACCGCTCCCCAGCCAGTGAGGCTGGAATCCGTCATCACTGTAGTCCGGAAGGATACTAGGAAGGACTTGCCCTTCAGCACGTTGGAAAGGTCGAGCCACCATGACAATCTCAGTTCCACATGAAGAGGAATAGAAACTGACATCTTCAGAAGGTCCGATTGACCCCTGCACACCTGGATCGCGAACCTCTGGAGCACCATGGTGGCCTGCATAGCAAACAGGACCGCTTCTATGGTGGAGATGAATTTTCCCACTAAAGAGGATAGCTTCTTGACTGGAACTGGATCCTGAGCCAGAACCACAGAAACTCTGTGGGTGATCTGGTGAGCCACCTGGTCCATGAGGAACACCATGCTCTTCTGAATGTTGAAGAGAAGGCCCAGGAAGACCAGATGCTGAGATGGGATAAGATCTGACTTGTCCATGTTGATGATCCACCCGTGATGGCTGAGAGCATGAATTCATTGCTGAACCTGCTGATGAAGAAGTTTCGCAGAAGGGGCTTTCAGAAGCAAGTCGTCCATGCATGGAGTAACTCTGATGCAGTTCTGGTGGAAGACGGACACTAAGGCTCCCAGGACATGGTTGGAGACCTGAGGTGCTGTCGTCAGACCAAATAGAAGAGCAGAGAACTGAAAATGTCCCCTGTCACAGGCAAACCGGAGGTACTGCCGGCTCTCTGGAAGAATGGCGATGTGTAAGTATGCGTCCTGAAGATCCAGAGAAGCAAGGAATTCCCCTGGGGACATAGCAGCAATCACCTTCCGTAGAGACGCCTGATGATAATGTGTCTGGGGCAGAAGAAATTGAGATCCTTCAAGTCCAAAATGGGACAACAGCCACCATCCTTCTTCGAGACCACAAAGAGGTTTGAGTAAAAACCCATACCCCTGTCCTGAACTGGCACCGGCTCTAGAACATCCTTTTCCAGAAGAGTCTGAACATCGCTGTCGAATAGACTGCATTTCTCTGCACCCTGAGGCGTGTGAGAAGGATGAAAACGAAAGGGAGGAAGAGAGATGAAAGGGATCCTGTACCCTTCCGTCACCACCTGTAAAACCCATGGGTCTGCCACTGAACCCTCCCAAATTCTGTGATAGTGTCAGAGACAACCACCCACAGCAGAGTGCGGACCCGGGTTCAATGAGTCATGCCGAAGAAGGCTTGGAAATCTTGGGCTTGGAGGAGACCTGTCACGGTTTGTTAAGACTCTCAGACAGAAGGCTTAGGTAAAAACATAACTTTATTGAAAAGTTAAGGCAATCCCATAGGGTTTTCATACACATACAAACAATACATATAAGCAAATGACCATAGAAATAGGTTCTACCGGACTTACCAATAATACCGGGCAAGGCAACCCAGGTGACTCTGACGAAATAGCAGTAGCAGGCTCTACCGGCCTTGCCAATACCGGGTAAGGCAACCGTAAGATGGTACGTACCGGTTCTACCGGCCTTACCAATACCAGGCAAGGCAGCCTGAGGGAATACTAGGAGTAGGGTCTACCGGCCCTGCCAATACCGGGTAAGGCAACCAAGGATTGCAACGTGAATAGGTTCTACCGGCCTTACCAATACCGGGCAGAGCAGCCCAAGAGAGGAGACACTACAGAGACCAACTGACTGTCAGAAGACAATGACAGTAGGATGGATATAATAGTTACTTGGTCAAGTGATCTCACTCAAGCAGAAGTCTCATGCCAGAAAAGTACAGGACTAACTGCTGTTAGGACTGGACAGCAACTCGGGACCTCTAAGTACCTGACTGCACTCAGTCATCAGTAATGAACCACCAGACTTAATGAAGTAAACCAGCGTCCGCACGCTGGAATCAACAGTAGTAATGAGCCACAAGGCTTAATGGAGTAAACCAGCGTCCGCACACTGGAACCAACAGTAGTAAAGAGCCACAAGGCTTAATGGAGTAAACCAGCGTCCGCACGCTGGGACCAACATCAGTAATGAACCACCAGACTTAATGAAGTAAACCAGCGTCCGCACGCTGGAATCAACAGTAGTAATGAGCCACAAGGCTTAATGGAGTAAACCAGCGTCCGCACACTGGAACCAATAGTAGTAAAGAGCCACAAGGCTTAATGGAGTAAACCAGTGTCCGCACGCTGGGACCAACACAGTAATGAGCTGCAAGGCTTGATGGAGTAAACCAGCGTCCGCACGCTGGGACCAACACAGTAATGAGCCGCAAGGCTTGATGGAGTAAACCAGCGTCCGCACGCTGGAACCGACAGTAGTAATATCGCCGGAGCAAAAGGAGAGCAATGTCGCCACAGCGACTGAAGACAGGAAACCACTGAGACCAGGCAGAGGATCAACCAGAATGAGCACCGCTGAGCCGACAGGCAACCGGAACCTCAGCAACCACGGAGAACAACCGGAACCGGGCTGGAACGACAAGCAGGCAGGAACACAGGAACAGGTAGACTCAGATACTCAGGAACTCTGGAACTCTGGAACACTGGAACTCTGGAACTCAGGCCCAATCAGCATAGCAGACAGGACAGGTAACATGCTGTCAGAGACACCACGAAAGGGCAACCATAGGGTTCCCGGACTGAGTTTAAAAAGGCAATGTGAGGCGGGCTGACAGCAGACAGCCAATGGGAGCCCCCTGCAGGTGATAGACACTGGATAGCACAAATCACGGGCACTGTGATAGTACCCCCCTTTCAAAGACCCCCTCTCCTAGAATAGGGTCTAGGTTTCTGAGGGTATTTGGCATGAAAAATCTGCAGTAACCTTGGTGCATGAAGGTCCTTACTATCCACCCATGATCGATCCTCAGGACCATAACCTTCCAACGCATCAAGTACTGTACCTTTCCTCTAAGCCTATGGGAGTCAATGATACTCTGTACCTCGTATTCCTCCTGCCCCTCGACCTCAATGGGCCCTGGCATCACAGGTGTAGTAGTGTAACAGTTACATACAAGAGGCTTAAGGAGAGACACATGGAATACATTATGAATGCGCATGGATGCAGGTAAGTCCAAAGCATTGGAAACAGGATTCATTTTGCGAATAATTCTGTAAGGGCCAATAAACCGAGGTGCCAACTTATTAGATGGGACTTGGAGCTTAAGATTCTTAGAAGACAGCCATACTCTATCCCCAACTTGGAAGGAAACCGCTGGAAGCCTTCTGCGATTAGCATAGCGCTGATGGCGCTGAAATGACTGGCCCAGTGCCCTCTGAACTTGTGCCCATGTGGAACGGAGTTGCTCGATATGCTCATCCAGAGCTGGAATCTGCTGTGTCTGAAAAGAATCCGGGCGCAGACAGGGTTGGAAACCATAATCAATCAGAAAAGGGGAGCACCCGGATGAAGAGTTGACTGCACAGTTCCTGGCGAACTCTGCCCAAGGCAACATGTCGGCCCAATTGTCATGATGGTCAGTCACGAAACAGCGCAGAAACTGTTCCAAACCTTGATTGGCATGTTCAGCGGCCCCATTAGTCTGGGGATGATATGCAGAGGAGAAGGATAGCTGTATGCCCCTCTGTTCGCAAAATGCCCTCCAGAACCTGGACATAAACTGGCTTCCCCTGTCGGACACCAGTACCTTGGGTACTCCATGCAACCGAAACACTTTTCTAGCAAACACCATTGCCAATTCTTTAGCTGAAGGAAGGCCACGGAGAGGTACGAAGTGAGCCATTTTAGAAAACCTGTCCACCACCATCAATATGAAGGAATACCCTCTAGACCTGGGCAATTCTCCCATAAAATCGATAGAAACATGAGACCAGGGGCGTTCACCATTAGGCACCGGCTGAAGCAAGCCCACCGGAAGATGTCTAGGGGTTTTAGCACGAGCGCAGGTGGCACAGGCATTAGTAAAATCAGCACAATCTGATCTCATAGAAGGCCACCAGAATAACTGAGAGAGGGACCATAACAATTGGTCTCCACCAATATGTCCCGCAGCCTTAGACGAATGGTAGGTTTCAAGTAATCGAGTACGGAATGGTTCAGCAACAAAACATTTGCCCACTGGGGTTTCATGGGGAGCGGAGGCCTGGGAGGCCAAGATCTCTTCCCCAAGTGGAGAAATGATACTAGTACGTATGGTGGCCAATATTCGATCAGGTTGGATGATAGGTGTTGGTGCTTCTTCTCTGTCAATTTCAGCCTCAAATTGTCTTGACAGAGCATCAGCCCTAACATTCTTCGATCCCAGCAAATATGATACAATGAAATTGAATTGAGACAGGAATAATGCCCATCTCGCCTGGCGAGAGGACAATCTCTTGGCCTCAGAGAGATAAGTCAGATTTTTATGGTCAGTCAGAATTAAGACGGGATTTTTTGTGCCTTCAAGTAAATTATACCATTCCTTGAGAGCGAGGATAATGGCCAGTAATTCTCTGTCACCAATCTCATAATTGCTTTTGGCTCCGGTCAGCTTTTTAGAAAAGAACCCACAGGGTCTGAGTGATCCACCTGTGACTTGTCGTAGAGAAAGTACTGCCCCAACCCCAATATCTGAGGCGTCAACCTCTAAGGTGAACGGGAGTAATGGATTGGGGTGGGATAACACAGGAGCATTAGCAAAAGCTACTTTCAGTTTTTCAAAGGCCTCCTCCGCAACCACTGGCCAGAGAGATGGGTTAGCACCCTTATGCGTGAGGTCAGACAGGGGTTTAACATTGGAAGAAAAGTTCTTAATAAACTTCCTATAATAATTGGCGAAACCCAGAAATCGCTGGATAGCTTTCAGACTCTTAGGTTTAGGCCACTGTAAGACTGCTGTCAACTTTTCCTTGTCCATGGCAATACCGTCTTTACCAATTATAAACCCCAGAAATGGTACACTGGTTTTGTGGAACTCACATTTCTCCACTTTACAGAATAATTTATTTTTACATAATCGCAGCAATACTTCAGACACATCCTTAATGTGTTGTGACAAGTCTTTGGAGTGGATAAGTATATCATCAAGGTAGACTACGACACATGACTGTAACATATCTGTAAGAACGTCACTGATCAGTTCTTGAAATACTGCGGGAGCATTACACAGACCAAATGGCATGACTAGATATTCATAATGCCCAGATCTCGTGTTAAAGGCAGTTTTCCACTCATCACCGGCTCTGATACGTATCAAATTGTATGCCGCCCGTAGGTCCAATTTGGTGAAAATCGAGGAACCCTTGAGTCTGTCAAAAAGCTCAGTGAGGAGTGGTATCGGGTAAGCATTCTTTGCCATCAGCTTATTCGATGCATGGTCGCAGTTCGCCATTTTTCTTCTTAACAAAAAAGAACCCGGCCCCAGCCGGAGAGGTAGATTTCCTTATGATCCCTCTATTAAGGGCATCAGAAATGTATTCTTCCATAGCTTGGTTCTCCTCACAAGACAATGGGTATGTGTGTCCCCTAGGTGGCACAGCTCCAGGACTTAACTCGATGCGACAATCAAATGGTCTGTGCTGAGGTAAAGCGCCAGCATCTCCCTTACTGAAAATATCGCTAAACTGCTGGTATACGTCAGGTAGTGAAGGGGAGGTGCACAAGACCTTAACTGGATGGGTGACACACTTATCCATACAGAACTGAGTCCAAGCAGAGATCTTGCATTTTTGCCAATCAAATTGTGGATTATGCAACTGTAACCAAGGAAAACCCAATATCACGGCATGGTGAGGAGAGTTAATTAGTTGAAACTGCTGCTCTTCCTTATGGAGAGCCCCAATAGTCATGGATAATGGCATAGTTTCAAATGTAACTTGAGCGGGTTCCAGGGGTCTGCCATCAATCGCTTCAATAGCAAGAGGGGTTTCTCTTTCAATGCCTTATACCCCATGCAATTCAGCAAAGGTATTATCCATAAAATACCCAGCTGCACCAGAATCAAACAGGGCCAAAACTTCCACAGAGCGTTGTGCCCACGATAGTACCACCTGTATGGTGGGTTTAAGTGTGCCAATCACTGGGGACGATTGGACACCACCTAGAGCCTGTCCCCCAAGGTACCCTAGGTGTGTTCGTTTCCCGGACGTACCGGAGAAGATCTTAACTTTTACCGCAGTACAAACACAACCCTTGTTTCCTGCGATACAGTCTTTCCTCCTTCGTTAGCCTAGTGAAACCTACTTGCATAGGTTCACCTGGTTCCAATACTGGTTCACTAGGTTTAGATGCCAAGGGAGGGGTGGGTGGGAAAAATATGCTACTAGACCCATTATTTTTTTAACGTATTCTACGATCTCTGGCGGTTAATCTCTTGCGTATTCTGGAGTCAATTAGAATAACATACTCAATATAATCATCTAGGTCAGTAGGCAAGTATTTTGCTGCAACCTCGTCTTTAATTTGGTCACTCAAGCCTTGGGCAAAGGCTGCCAACAGAGCCTCGTTATTCCATCCTACCTCTGCTGCCAAGGTGCGGAATTCAATGGCATAATCGCCCACCTATCACAGTGCCTGTGATTCATGTCACTCTTCCCTGTGGTTCGCTCTGATTTGTTGAGCCAGTTTGGCCCGCCCCTGGTGACCTTCTTATGCCTGGCCCAGACACCTGTCAGATGCCCTTTCGTGGTGTTTCTGAGCCAGTAGTACTGTTGCTGTGTTCCTGTGTTCTGGACTCCTGTGTACCGATTCGGCTTGCCCTGACTATTCTCCAGTGTTCCTGCTTGTGTATGATCCGGCCCGTCTGACTACCACCCTTGGATCCTGACCCGGTTTGGCTGACGTTCCTGCTTGTGTATGACCCGGCTTGTATGACTACCTCCTACGTGCTCCGACCCGGCCTGGCTGACTTCCTGCTCCGAAGATCGACTTCCAGCTTGTTCTAGTGACCTGCGTTCCAGTTGTCGCCGCCGCGACATTATTATCTGCTGTTCCAGTCTTTGTGTGACTACCTTGCCTGGTGTTACCCCAATCAATGCAGTGTACCTACCCGTGCAGAGCTGTGTGTGTGTGTTTCAGTACGCCTCCCTCATACTGCAGAGCCTTGCTGTTCGCTGAAAGCCTCGAGTAAACGTGCTTTTTAACCCTAGCAGTGCTGCCTTGGTCTCACTCTCTCTACTCCAGTACGAGCCTCGTTCTCGGTGATACTCCTGCTGAGTTGGCTGCTCACTGTCGGCAACTCTATACTTCCATTGCAGAGTATTCACGTCTGTTGGGCCGGTTGGGCACCTAAGGCTCTTTCTCATTGTATTGCTGGGCGATATCCGTTACACAGAGTGGTGGCAGGTAAAGGCTTCAGCGCTAGCAAATCCGGTAACAACGCCCGTGGGGCTATTGGCTCTTGCACGTCAAATTCCAGTATCCGGTTAAGTCTGAGGAGGCTTAGCAGCTCTTGCATTGCAGGCCGGTTCCAGTTACGCCCGAGGGGGTTATTTTCACTTGCACTAGCAGAAGCAGTTCCAGTAGGTTGCCCGAGGGGGCTAGTTGGATTGCTGTTCTGCTTATTACCGAACACCTTGGCGAGGCAGTCCTGTATCCAGTATATGGTGAACTTTGTCTCCAGCACAGTCTTATAACACCCAGGGCGTGCCAAGCATCCACATCTGAGACTGACTGTTATCAAGGACTTAACCCTCTGTGGTTATATCCCATTCCAACTGCTGAGTATTTGTACATGTAATACGTTTGTGCATTTACACTTGTACCTATCAGTCCATACTGCTGATGTATTATCAACCGCCACTAGAGGGCGGACCTGTGCATTATCTTACTCTAAATAAATTGTGTTTTTTATTTCACATACTGGTCTGAGTGTCATTAAAACCGTTACACCACCGTGCGCCTGCACGTTTATCAGCAGAGGTGGTTCTACCAGGAGGCTCAAATACTCTCTGAAAGGATTGCACAAATTCACAGAAACTCTTAGTGCAAGGTTTAGCATTTTCCCACAGTGAATTAGCCCAAGCCAATGCTCTACCAGTCAGCAGGGATATCATGAATCCAACCTTGCTGCGGTCATTAGGAAATGCGTGTGCCGTCAATTCCATAAATATTTCAAGCTGATTGATGAACCCTCTGCAAAGATGAGGGTCACCATAATACCTTAGTGGCAAGGGTGCAGAAGCCGTTAACCCTTTGACTGCGGCCCCTGAGGGCCTAGTATCATTCTCCGGTGTCTGACTTGGCGAGACCACCGGTCTAGAACCAAACTTATCAGCAAGTACTGTGCTTTCAAGAATAGTTTGGATTGCAACCGC
Organism: Rhinophrynus dorsalis; assembly: GCA_037306005.1. Taxonomy (NCBI): domain Eukaryota; kingdom Metazoa; phylum Chordata; class Amphibia; order Anura; family Rhinophrynidae; genus Rhinophrynus; species Rhinophrynus dorsalis. The sequence continues at coordinate 209,406,179 of CM074720.1, forward strand.
CAATTGATCCAAACATTGCTCATGCAATTCCATCCTCCAATGGATATTTTGTGTATTACCGTCACTCTTAGTGTCTGAGGTCAGTGCCCTTTCGCATTGTCACGGTTCGTTAAGACTCTCACACAGAAGGCTTAGGTAAAACCATAACTTTATTGAAAAGTTAAGGCAATCCCATAGGGTTTTCATACACATACAAACAATACATATAAGCAAATGACCATAGAAATAGGTTCTACCGGCCTTACCAATAATACCGGGCAAGCCAACCCAGGTGACTCAGATGAAATAGCAGTAGCAGGCTCTACCGGCCTAGGACTGGACAGCAACTCGGGACCTCTAAGTACCTGACTGCAGTCAGGCAGTAAATCAGCATCCGCACGCTGGGACCAACATCAGTAATGAACCACCAGACTTAATGGAGTAAACCAGCGTCTGCACGCTGGAACCAACAGTAGTAATGAGCCACAAGGCTTAATGGAGTAAACCAGCGTCAGCACACTGGAACCAACAGTAGTAAAGAGCCACAAGGCTAAATGGAGTAAAACAGCGTCCGCACACTGGAACCAACAACAGTAATGCCACCAAGTTAATGGCGTAAACCAGCGTCCGCACGCTGGAACCAGCAGTAGAATGAGCCACAAGATTTAATGGAGTAAACCAGCGTCCGCACGTTGGAACCAACAGTAGAATGAGCCACCAGGTTTAATTGAGTAAACCAGCGTCCGCACGCTGGAACCAACAGTAGAATGAGCCACCAGGTTTAATGGAGTAAACCAGAGTCCGCACGCTGGAACCAACAGTAGAATGAGCCACCAGGTTTAATGGAGTAAACCAGCGTCTGCACGCTGGGACCAACACAGTAATGAGCCGCAAGGCTTGATGGAGTAAACCAGCGTCCGCACGCTGGAAACAACACAGTAATGAGCTGCAAGGCTTGATGGAGTAAACCAGCATCCGCACGCTGGGACCAACACAGTAATGAGCCGCAAGGCTTGATGGAGTAAACCAGCGTCCGCACACTGGAACCAACAGTAGTAAAGAGCCACAAGGCTTAATGGAGTAAACCAGCGTCCGCACACTGGAACCAACAACAGTAATGCCACCAAGTTAATGGAGTAAACCAGCGTCCGCACGCTGGAACCAGCAGTAGAATGAGCCACAAGGTTTAATGGAGTAAACCAGCGTCCGCACGCTGGAACCAACAGTAGAATGAGCCACCAGGTTTAATTGAGTAAACCAGCGTCCGCACGCTGGAACCAACAGTAGAATGAGCCACCAGGTTTAATGGAGTAAACCAGCGTCGGCACGCTGGAACCAACAGTAGAATGAGCCACCAGGTTTAATGGAGTAAACCAGCGTCTGCACGCTGGGACCAACACAGTAATGAGCCGCAAGGCTTGATGGAATAAACCAGCGTCCGCACGCTGGAAACAACACAGTAATGAGCCGCAAGGCTTGATGGAGTAAACCAGCATCCACACGCTGGGACCAACACAGTAATGAGCCGCAAGGCTTGATGGAGTAAACCAGCGTCTGCACGCTTGAACCGTCAGTAGTAATATCGCCGGAGCAAAAGGAGAGCAATGTCGCCTCAGCGACTGAAGATAGGAAACCACTGAGACCAGGCAGAGGATCAACCGGAATGAGCACCGCTGAGCCGACAGGCAACAGGAACCTCAGCAACCACGGAGAACAACCGGAACGGGCTGGAACGACAAGCAGGCAGGAACACAGGAACAGGTAGACTCAGGTACTCAGGAACTCTGGAAATCTGGAACACTGGAACTCTTGAACTCAGGAGCTCAGGCCCAATCAGCATAGCAGACAGGACAGGTAACATGCTGTCAGAGACACCACGAAAGGGCAACCATAGGGTACCCGGACTGTGTTTAAAAAGGCAATGTGAGGCGGGCTGACAGCAGACAGCCAATGGGAGCCCCCTGCAGGTGATAGACACTGGATAGCACAAATCACGGGCACCGTGATAAGACCTTGGGCATCCATTGTTGTTTGGGCTTGGAGGAGATACGCGGAGCTGAGGGAACCGTCTGAAAGGAACGAAAATACTGATTACGTTTATGTGGCAATTTCTTCCTGGGAACGAAGGGTAGAAAAGTATTCTTACCCCCTGTGGTCTCACTGATCAGATCCTTAAGATCTGGCCCAAACAAGGAGGTACCCTGAAAGGGTAGGGAGAGCAATGTTTTCTTAGAAGCAGTGTCAGCAGACCAGATCTTGAGCCAGAGAGCTCATCTGGCCACCACAGACATGGTTGAAACCCTAGCCATCAAACTGATGGCATCAAATAAGGCAGCAGAAACATAGTACTGTGCCTCAGAAATGTTGGCGAGAAGTCGCAACTTATCCTGACGGACAGCATGGTTGAGCTGTTCAATCCAGACCGCAATGGCCCAGTTCACCCATGCAGCAGTTAATGCTGGAAGCATGGCAGAACCAGCAGTGGCAAAAATGGACTTGAGGGAAACCTCAAGTTTCTTGACAGTCCAGTCCTTCAGAGCAGAGGCAGTAGACTTAGATAGCCTGAAAACAGGAGCATCCGCGTTGGGAGAATGAACCCACTGCGTAAAAACGGCTTCAGAAAAGGGATAAAGCCTGGCAAATTTCTTGGACACAGAGGGTTTCTTGTCCGGGGATTTCCACTCCTCTGACACAAGGCGGTCAAGAGTTGGGTTAGGTGTAAATTAAGTATGGGGCTTTTTTAGGCTCCTGGAACACATCAGAGGGGTCAGAAGGAACCTCCTGAACTAAGGGAATGTTAAGAGTAGTTAAGACAGCCCTGATCAGGCCCTCAGCGGAGGGTTCAGGATCGACCTCAAAAGGATACCCAAAAAACTGAGAGAAGCCCAACACAGAACAGTCCTCAACATCTGAATCCACCAGCAGTTCCTCTTCAGAGGAATCTGACACGTCAGGTACTCCCTGAGGTTTGGGCAGGGAAGACGTGGCTGGGGAGGGGGCCTGCCAAGAATGAAAGACCCCCTGTAACTGGGATGGAAAGAGTTGCAATATGGACCTAAGGTCCCTAGTAGCAGCCTTGAACTCTTGCACCAAAGCTGGCTCTAATGCATTGCTGGAGGTCCCTGGAATGCTGTCAAGGACATCAGAACATTCTGGGTATAAATGACATGAGAATTGCCTAGGTAGCCCTGATGACAAAAAGAGCAATGCGCAATGGGGGATACAGAGACCCCAGCCTCCTTAGTCTTAGGTCTGGCCCCAAGCTGCAACAGTATAGACATTCTCACAGTGTCAAATAACCTTATTGTATAAATCACCCAATTATAGTGTGTAGGATTAAAGTTTCACCCCAGAAATCTCTAAAATAAACTTATCTGGCAGGCGAAGGGTTAATCAGCAGAGGAGAGAAGGAGAGTCCAAGCCCTGCATAGGATACTAGTTCTGGAAAGATCACAAAATGGCTGCCGCGGCAAGAGCCAATCAGAAACATGCGCGAAGCAATCGCTCATGTGAAATGTAGTTTTTCCAGAAAAGTACACCAAACAGTACCCGAAGCCCCCTAACCCCCAACACACTAGAAACATGAACTGGATGATAAAGCAAGGGCAGACAAGTAAAATGGGCCATCTCTGAAGTCGCTAGGTTAAACGGTTGCAGAGATATGTCCCAAACAGCACAGTCCTATAGAAGTGAATGGAGCAATAGCGTCCATGCGGTAAAGCGCGCCTTTACTCAAATTTTACAAAATTGAAAGTGTAATTATGAAATGCCTAAGACAGCATTAGAACATGTTAGGACACCCAAAAAACACTTAACCTGTAGGAAAAGTGTTAGAAAACCCCCCAAAAAGTGATAGTCCAGAAGCAAAAGGGTTACGTTACCACATAAACCTGTTCCAAAACACCCAACAGACATACAGATAGACCCAATGAGTGCAGGAGTGTGCAATAGGAACTCCAAATGAAAACACCATTGTGCAGAGGGGCACTGTGGGACAAGTGGACCTGCAGCACTCAAAGGGAGTAAGGTCCACAAAAAGCACCTGGATACTGAGCTAGCCACCTCTAAGGGCATTGTCAGTTATAGTAATCCACCTAATGGTGGTATTCCATATCTAACGGAAAAATAAAAAAGTTTTTAAAACTAAAGCAGAACTCTTCTCTTGCCTGTGTTATCTTCACCAAGGAACAAATCTTTTTGGAGTTGGTTGGCTGGCTGCAGCCAAGGAGGGAAGGTAGGCTCCACCCCTGCATACAATTCTAGAATTGTTCCTGCCTACAATTAAAGGAGCGGATCGCCTACCCAAAGTTACAAGTAACCTGTATTGGACGACAGGCAAATTCTGTTTATAATGACAGGAATATTTGGTTTAACTAGCAAGCAGTCTATATATGGCACAGTGGATGAACAATTATGTTGAGAAGTATGGGACAAAATGGCATGTGGATGCTAAAGACGTCCAATGCATTTCTTCGCCCTGGCATTATATGTTTTTTAGGAGTTAGGACTGCATGAGAATATTCAAAATGAAGATTTGGCACCCTCATAAATGCTTACGTTGAAACAGCAAAAAGAACAAAATGAATTGATCGGTATAAAGGCATTCACATTCAAGCTTTGATTATCTGTACACCCTAAGATCATGAAAGTTGTTTAACATCTTACAAACAGATAATTTTCTTCAGAGAATGCCCATTACTTTTCATTTGGTCAAATTTTGAAAGATCAAGTAATGTCCTTGCTGTAAGAAAATTGTGAATGTGACTTCCTATGTCCATAACATGCTTCCGCTGTGTAAAGTCTGGAAATTATGGCACATTTTCATTACAGGTATATTTGATCGTTAATATTGCATATACCACAAGATACATAAAAACCATGACACAATTGGATGAACTTGTAGCATTGCGTTGTGACAAATTCATCCAGTTGTGTTATATTTTATGTATCTTGTATTATATTCAATATTAACCATCAAATATCCATGTAAATAATGAAAATGTGCCAAAATTTCCAGACCTGACAGAGGGGAAGCATGTTAAGGGCATAGTAAGCCAATTTCACATTTTTCTCATATGAGGTAATGGCAAGGACATTACCTGAGCTTTCAAACTATGACCAAATGAAAAGTAATGGGCACTCACTGAAAAAAATTACCTCTTTGTAGGATGTTAAACAACTTTCATGATCTAAGGGTGTATGCCCGCAGATAATCAGAGCTAAAATGTGAATGTTGTTATGCCGAACAATTCATTTTGTCCTTTTTATCAGCCAAGTACATGTTGTGCGAATCGCTGTCCTACTCTCTGTCACGCCTATTGGCAGCAGCAGATGACCCAGTATCACGGTGCCCGTGCTCTTTAAGCGACATTATGTCAGTCTAGACTCCTGCTCTACGCCTATTGGCTTTACTGTGATTGTCTCGCCCAGTATTGCCTTTAAATACTGGGTTCTGGCACTTCTCTGGTGCCTTTTCGTGGTGTTCCAGTACCAGCGCTTGTTCCTGATTACAGTTTGCTCTCAGTGTATCAACCCGGCCTGCTTGACTACTCCGCATCTCGTCTTCTGCTTGTGTACCGACCCAGACTGCCTGGCCATTCTGCTTCTCATCTCCGGTGTACCGACCCGGCCTGGCTGACGTTCCTGCTCCGTGCACCAACCCGGCTTGGCTGACGTTCCTGCTCCGCTACCGACTTGGATTGGCTGACGTTCCTGCTCCGTGTGAACCCATCCGGGTTGGTCTGCCGCCTCTCTGCACGCCCATACCAGTCTCCAGTTGAGGTTGGTGATCCTCTCTTGCTGTCTGTGACAGCTGTGCAGTTTTGGTCCCGGTTGCCTCTGTGTCGCCCCAGCGACATTCCCATTGGCTTGTCTTACTATCCGCTCCCGGTTGACTGCCTCCCAGGACGAGTTGTTCAGTTGCTCAGTTCCGCTACTTTCACGGCAGTGCTCAGTCGCTCAGTCCCCATTACTGCCACAGCAGTCTCCAGTCGCCTAGTCTCCTTTATTGCTATGGCAGAGTGCAAGTGGCCTAGTCTCCGTTACTGCTACGGTAGTGTACCTGTGGCTCAGAGTCCGTTATTGCCACGACAGAACCTCAGTTGCTCAGTCTCTGTTTATGCCACATCAGTATCCAAGGGCTTAGTCTCCGTTAATGCTACGGCAGCCTCCTGTTTCCTATAATCCACTACTGCTATTGCAGCGCTCTCATGGCTTGGTCTCCGTTACTGCTCTGGCAGTGCTCTACTTGCCTGGTCTCCGTTACTGCTAAGGCAGTGTCCATGTTGCTCAGTCTCCGTTACTGCTACGGCAGTGTTTACATGGCCTAGTCTCCATTACTGCTCCAGCAGTGCTCAAGTTGCTCAGCTTCTGTTAATGCTTAGGCAGTTCACCATTACCTGCTATACTTCTTCTTGGGCGTTACTCGTATTTAAGCTCTCTATCCTAGGTGAGCTTCTTAACAAGCCTTACCACACATGGGACTGTTTAGACTCGCTGACTGCTATAAACCCATGCAGTACCGATACACTGGGACTCTTTCAAGATCCGCCTGACCTGTGTCAGTATAATGTGTTATGGACTCTATGCTTATACTGGACCTGTGTGGGCTTACCTATATATAACCTGTCTTGTGGCTGTACTCTATTAAGTGTATATTACAGGACATGTGAGGGTTATTGTAATCATAATTGTATAATAAAACTGTGTTTTACCCAAACCTACTGTGTCTGTGTGTCAAACAAACCGTTACACCCAGCAGGATTAAGCCGAGACCTCTGTGCTCTCTGGAACTGCCATGTGTCCCAGGCTCGGGGACTGGAGCACTTCCGGAAGAGCGGCGGTCTCATTCCATTGCTCGTGTTCTTCACTGACACTGCACGAGCCGCAGTACTCGGGCATTATTTTTATGTGTTTGAGGGGGAGGCAAATTGCCAGCCCCGTCAAAGTGCCAACTGGATCCAATGGCCCCACCGGGACCCATGTAAGCGCCAGCGCTGGTCATTATCAGAAAAGGTTGTCGCCATTTTGGTGGTGGGAGTAATACATTTTCAACAAACTTCCACTGATGCAAATGGGACTTTATTGTACCCCCCCCTTGAATGTTGGAGAGGTCACCAATGCACTGTGTAGGCCTTTCTTGCTTTCAAAGGGTTAAAATCCCATTACCAGTCAATGGGAATAATAATTTACCCCCATTGGTATGGTTGGCTTGATCCAGAATAGCTCATCTTTTATCTTATCTATCTATATACAAATCTAATTTTTTCAGTCTCACTGTCCATCCCTCCTGCAGGGCGGCAGGGGTCAGAGTGTGCTTGTATCAGTGAATTGCCATTGGTAGTGAGATTAAGAGGGGGAGCACTCCTGTGGAAATTGCTGCAACAAGGCTCACCTCCTTTGCGTTCCAGTGCCGCCCCCCCCAAAAGTGCACAGAGACCTGAATTCCATGGGCAACTTTGTACTACATTACTGAGAATATATATATAAAGAAGGGGGAGGTGGTAGCAATCACTCTCAACTAGTTCTTACCCAGATGCACAGTCCCAAATCTGGATGAAAGGGACACTAATGTCCCATAAAAAATTATTCTTGTTTGGTAGATGAAAAAATAAATTAGTTGAAGCAACTCCCATCTCTCAAACCGCTATGGTTTGGGAGATTCACATTGAAAGTTCCCCCCTCCCTTCCCTTCTCCTGATGTCAGCTGTAAAGCTGACAGCAGCAGATTGGAGTCGTGTGACTCGAGGAGGCTCTGCAACAGAGCCAAAATCACATTATTTAAAAAGAATTACTTCATTGCAAAGGTCTACAAAATGTGCTTGGATTGCAAGCACACTTTGTAGACCATTCCAATGAAGTCGTTCTTTTTAACCCTTTGAGTGCCAAGTGGGTACATTGTACGAGTTTGGACAGCTGTACCCGCTGTGCCAAGCTCGTACAATGTACCCACTAAAATGCGGTCACTGCATGAGCCGGTATAACCGGCATGCAGTGGCCGCATTTAAAAAAAAAAAAAGGTGGGCAATCGTGGGGGGACATGAGGATCACTCCTCATGTCCCCCCTGTTATTGATCTCCCAGCCGATCGCGCTGGGAGATCAATAAAAGAAGAGGAGAAGCGCAGCAGAAGCGCTTGATCACCGATGACGTTAGGGAAGTTTCCCTTAAGCGATTCACTCCTACCGGTGGTAGGAGTGAAAGGCAGGAGAGCTTCCTATCGGCTGGGAGATCAATTACTTGGGGGACACCAGGAGGGGTCCTGATGTCCCCCACGAGGTCTGAATATATAAAAAAATAAAATAAAATAAAAAAAAAACCAAAACTAACCCTGTGAGTGCCGCAGTGGTCCCCAGCACATTGCTTTGCAATGTGCTGGAGACCCTTGTAGCACTCACAGGGTCTTTTCTTTGGGTTTTTTTTGTTTTTTTTTTAAAAACCTCATTGGGGGAATCAGGGGGGATCCTGATGCCCCTCAATGAGGTCTATTATTAAAAAAAAATAATAATTTTTTTTTTAACCCTGTGTGTGCCACAGGGGGGGTCAAATGCACCCCCCCCCTCCTGTGGCACACACAGGGCTTCTATCATTACTTTGCTACTAGAGATTGTTGGGGGGCCATCAGGATTGGTCCTGATGGCCCCCCAACAAGCTCTGATTACAAAGTAATAATAAAAAAAAAAATTAACCCTCTGAGTGCCAGAAGGGTCCAATGCATTGCTTTGCAATGCGCTGGAAACCCCTTTGGCACTCACAGGGACATTTATTTTGATTCCTTTTTTTTTTTTTTTTTTTTAAGACCTCATTGGGGGGAATCAGAGGGGTCCTGATACCCACCGATGAGGTCCATAATAAAAAAAAAGTAAAGAAAAAAAAATTAACCCTGTGTGTGCCACAAGGGGGGCCAATGCAGCCCCCCTTCTGTGGTGCACACACAGGGCATTTATCATTACTTCGTTATCAGAGATTGTTGGGGGGCCTTCATGATTGGTCCTGATGGCCCCCCAACAAGCTCTGATTACCAAGTAATGATAAAAAAAAAAAATTAACCCTCTGAGTGCCACAAGGATCCAATGCATTGCTTTGCAATGCGCTGGAGACCCCTGTGGCACTCTCCGGGTCCCCTGTTTGTGGACATATATATATATTTTTTTACTAAGACCTCATTGGGGAGGGATCAGGGGGTCCTTATGCCCCTCAATGAGGTATATAATAATAAAAAAAAAAATTAAAACACAAATTAACCCTGTGTGTGCCACTAGGAGGGGAGTTCAATGCCGACCCCCTTCCTGTGGCACACACAGGACTTTTTATCAACACTGGTAGTCACAGATCTCCCATACACACTATCAAACACTGCCCCACCATCCTTGCTCCTCTGCTCATACCCACACACACTGCCTAATCCCTCACCCTCCCACATACTTTGTTACACTTGTAGTCACAGGTCCGCACGTACACCGGCTGACACCCTAGCTTCTTTCATCTGTTAGCCATAAAATCACACAAGCACTGTTTGCTTTACCATTTCTGTTTCACTGGTAGCTACGCTCCTGTAGCGTAAATTGGTATGTCAACCCACAGCAGTGGGGTACCATTTTTCTTAGGCTGGCAAGAAGTCCTCCTAGGAAATCCCACGCCATTGAACCATTTTAGTATCTTTGAAGTGACTGATGTGTAAAACAAAATTTTATTTTTTCCTGTAGCACCACATTCTGGAAATAGTTGTGCCAACTAACTTAGGGGTAAAAAGGCAAGTGACCCCTCATTAGATGCGGCAGGTTGTCTTCTTTCCAAAATGGTATGGTTTATCTACCTTTTCTTCAATTCTGAATGTGTTATAGCCATTTTTGTATAGGTAAGTCACATTTGAGAAAATGTTAGAAACATCAGAGGTTGTAGTAGGTGTAGTTTTCTACTTCTAGCACCCCCTAAGGTAGGTCAACTCATATCAATGGGGTGTCGTTTGACTCCTAAGAGCACTAGCTAATGAATGCAGTTGAAAATTCCATGGTTTTTACAAAGTTCCATACATTTGAAGGGGCAGAAATGTAAGAAAATGCCTTTTTTTTTCACTAGCGCCACCTCCTGGAAGCATTTGTGCATACCAGCCTTTGGGTAAGAAGGCACGTGACCCCTCATTAGATGCGGAAGGATGTTTTCTTTCCAAAATGGCATTGTTTCTCTACCTTTTCTGCATATCTATTATGGTTATAACCATTTTAGTGCAAGCAGATAATTTAAAAAACAAAAGTGTCAGGTTTACGTACGTGTTCCTAGCACCCACATATTGTATGTTAACCCACACAAATAGGCTACCATTTTTCTCATGTTGGTAGCAGGTACTGAATACAGCAGGAAATGTTATGGTTTTCAAAGATTTTATTATCTTTGAAGTGGTGGAAATGTAAAAAAACATGTATTTATTCCCATAGCGCCACCTTTTGGAAATATTTGTGCACTTCAGCCCAGGGGGTAGAAAGGCAAGTGACCCCTCAATTGATGCGGGAGAATGTCTACTTTCCAAAATGGTATACCTTTTATACCTTTCCTTCATGTCTCTAACAGTTATGGACATTTTAGTACAAGCCGCCATTTTCGAAGAAGCAAACAGGTAGGTGTAGTGATGTGCTTCTGGCACCCCTAAGGTAGGTCGACTCATTCCAGTGGGGTGTCATTTTTCTCCTAAGAGCACTAGCTAATGAATACAGTTGGAAATGCCATGGTTTTCACAAATTTCAGTACATTTGAAGGGGCAGAAATGTAAGAAAATGCCTTTTTTTTTCATTAGCGCCACCTTCTGGAGGCATTTGTGCACTCCAGGCTTGGGGTAACAAAGCAAGTCATCCATCAATAGATGCGTCAGGGTGTCTTCTTTTCAAAATGGTATGGTTTGTGTACCCTTTCTTTACTTCTGTAGTTATTATAACCATTTGTGTACAGACAAGTAATATTTGAGAAAATGTTAGAAAAATTTGAGGTTGTAGTAGGTGTCGTTTTGCACTTCTAGCGCCCCCTGAGGTAGTTAAACTCATACCAATGGGGTGTCATTTTTCTCCTAAGAGCACTAGCTAATGAATACAGTTGGGAATGCCATGGTTTGCACAAATTTCAGTACATTTGAAGGGGCAGAAATGTAAGAAAATGCCTTTTTTTTTCATTAGCACCACCTTCTAGAGGCATTTGTGCTCTCCAGGCTTGGGGTAACAAAGCAAGTCACCCATCATTAGATGCGGTAGGGTGTCTTCTTTTCAAAATGGTATGGTTTGTGTACCCTTTCTTCACTTCTGTAGTTGTTATAACCATTTGTGTACAGACAAGTAACGTTTGAGAAAATGTTAGAAAAATTTGAGGTTGTAGTAGGTGTCGTTTTGCACTTCTAGCGCCCCCTGAGGTAGTTGAACTCATACCAATGGGGTGTCATTTTTCTCCTAAGAGCGCTAGCTAATGAATACAGTTGGAAATGCCATGGTTTTCACAAATTTCAGTACATTTGAAGAGGCATAAATGTAAGAAAATGCCTTTTTTTTCCATTAGCGCCACCTTCTGGAGGCATTTGTGCACTCCAGGCTTGGGGTAACAAGGCAAGTCACCCATCATTAGATGCGGCAGGGTGTCTTCTTTTCAAAATGGTATGGTTTGTGTACCCTTTCTTCACTTCTGTAGTTGTTATAACCATTTGGGAACAGACAAGTAATGTTTGAGAAAATGTTAGAAACATTTGAGGTTGTAGTAGGTGTCATTTTGCACTTCTAACGCCCCCTGAGGTAGTTAAACTCATACCAATGGGGTGACATTTTTCTCCTAAGAGCACTAGCTAATGAATACAGTTGGAAATGCCATGGTTTTCACAAATTTCAGTACATTTGAAGGGGCAGAAATGTAAGAAAATGCCTTTTTTTTCATTAGCGCCATCTTCTGGAGGCATTTGTGCACACCAGGCTTGGGGTAAGAAGGCAAGTTACCCCTCATTAGATGCGGCAGGTTGTCTACTTTTCCGAAATATATAGTTTTATATAGTTATTCCACTGTTTTAGGGTAGTTTTACCACAAAAACCCTAGAATGCGCATATTAGTTTATGAAGTTGAAAATGTCATTTTGCGCTGCTGGTGATTAGGGCTCTACGCTAGAAATGGACGTAGGTAAAACTATACAAATTTGGTATTTTTTTACTCAGGGGACTCGAGGCTTTTTCAAATAATTGAAACTTTTTCAATCAAGGTAAATGTTTTTGATACATAGTATGTGATTTTAGCAAAATGAGTAAATTTTCACTTTTTTTTGTCATTATGACATCATAGCTTTTTGCACAATGTAAAACTCTCTTCATGTAAGGTATCACAAGAAAGCTCAATTCGTTCTGAAAAAAACAATATATAGTTTTCCATATGTAACTAAAAATCCCCAGAGGAAATCAAGCCTAAACGGAAGGATAGCAAAAATGTTGAAAAAGTGTCTGGCCTGCAGGGTTCAGGAAATGGCCGGAGCCTCTGGCACTGAAGGGGTTAAATAAAGCAAGTTCGGTTGTGCTGAAGAGCCTCCTCGAGTCGCACGACTCCAATCTCCTGCTGTCAGCTTTACAGCTGTCATCAGGAGAAGAGAAGGGAGGGGGGAAATTTCCATGCGAATATCTCTCAAACCATAGCGGTTTGAGACATCGGAGTTGCTTCAAATAATTTACGTTTTTTCATTTACAAAACGAGAATAATTTTTTATGGGAAATTACTGCCCCTCGAAGCATAGAAGCAAAAACAGGGCCACACCCATGAGTCTCTTCAAAAAGATCCACGGGCGCAATTTTTTAAAAGACCCACAGGTGCGGCCCTCTTTTTTATATATATATATATATATATATATATATATATATATATATATATATATATATATATATATATATATACACACACACACACACACACACTTCCATATTCTAATACGCACAAACACACACACTTACACCTACATATACTCCCCAGGATTTGTCTTGGGTCAAAGACGCTGACACAATAAAGTTTACCTTTTCCTTTGAAAACAAGACCCACTAGTGCTACCTAATTGCTTTGTTTTTATTATCATTAATAAAACAGGATTGTGCACCTGAGCATTTAGGGAACAGTGAAAGTGACAGCCTCCATTATCTGTTACAACACAAACAGTGTGGATCATTTTGAAAGGATTTACATGCATTACAAAGAGAGGAAGACACTATAAGATGCCATAATTAAGAAGAAAGAGAGCTTTATTAGGCCCACGGGCCACATGTTTGACCTGAATGCTGTGTGTTTCCTGGCATGTGCTAATATTTCTAATTTATAACAATATTTATTTGATTACTTGTAGTATTTTACTGTGGATAATGTCTTTCCTGCTGTACAAGTGCATCACTGTGTATCCTGTAAAGGGATTTCTGATGGTGATGCTCTACGCAGTATTATGTAGAACTAGAGATGTGCTGCAGTTGGACCATGTAGTGGAAAAGTGTCCTTCGATGATGATATAATGTGTGAGTATCTTTGTTTGTTGTCTTGTGATTCAGACAGTGGTTCTCATATTTATTTGTGTTCAGGGAGCACCCCTAACATTTTCTGTATCATTTGTCAATGGTGTTATAAAGGGTACAAACAAGTAATATACAGTCATTCTTGGTTCTCACAATAAAAAAACAACCAAAACAAACATATTGTGCATAAAATTTACAATAAATATACATCTAAAACCAAAAATTCTAATTTATGGTTGTAGAATGTAAAGGACACTCAAAGAGGATGCCAGAGGCACACCAAATTGGCATGGGACCCTGGTTGACAATCGCTAGTCTAGATAAATCTTCACTGTAATGGTTCAGTCCTGTGACCGTGCTTGTTATGTTCCTAAAAATCACATTAGAAATGGCACTTCAGAAACCATACATCAAGTAATATAAATTAAGGGGTAGTAATACTTGATATGTAAAAAATATATCTATATATTGTAGTGTTTATTCCCCTGAGCAAATAAAGGGTTCTCCCACTGCTGAAAGATGCTGTATTAATAATGTATTACAGCTCATACTTGAATTTTTTTCGGTGCAGTATTTTAGTGGACTGAAATTGTACAGTTGTACTCTTGCTACACCTTCATTTGGATACCTCTGGTCACTTGATCATAAATCTTCATAGGATGGTGTACCAACAGACCCACTCTAAGATTTCAGGACACTGTGATACTACATCTAAAAAATGTCAAGTATGAGCTGTGATAACTTTGAATAAAACACGTTTCAGCAGTGGGAGTATAATTGTTTTACTCAGGGGTATAAATTCTGCAACATATTGTTTTTTACATTTTAAGTGTTACTGTCCCTTTAATTCCAAGGATGACATCACTGCATCCCTGATGTCACTGCTGTTACTTAGGAGAGAAACCTGTTTCAGTTCAGTACGAATTCGGACCTTCTACAGTGCTGCAGCGGACCTCAGGATTACTTATTCTAATTTCTCTTTTATATTTATTTCCAAGTTTACCCCACCCCATTTATATTACTAATAGTTATAGATAGTTGTTATTGTTACTGTTTGTCTGTTTTTATTCACAGAATACACGTTAATATCAGGAGCCGATTATTACCAACCAGGACTCGGCAAGATGTTCAGGAGGTGAGTAAAAATAGAAATCACTACATGGGGAGGGGGTACAGAAAACAGGGGTGCAAATTAGGGTGTAAACTGTCACTTTATTATCCAGTACTATTTCCTGCACTACATCTATATCAACCAGAACATAGATCAGGTCTTCCATTTCCAACTGTCATTTCACTGGGGCCTTATGTTCAAATGAAAAGGGCAGTAATTCTGGGGAAACCAATAACACAGTAGGGATCATATATAAATTCATCAAATCCCCCTTATGTAAATGGGGTTGTAACCCTTTGAATGTATTGGAAACCTCCCTAGCATTCGAAGGGTTAAAATTCCCATTTCAATCAATGGAGAGCTTTACTTGTCCACTATAGTTCAGTTGGTTTACCCTAGAATTGCTTTGTTTATTTTTTAACATAAATCCCCAAAACAATCCCAACTTCATGTTGTTTTTTACTGCAGCCTCATTCCCAACTCTCAGAAAGTGACAGTTGGAAGCCATGTTGAAACAAAACTCCAATGCAAGTCTATGGGGAAAAATGTTTACAAAAATAGTAGAGAGATCCTGAAACAAAACGGCCACAACATAGGGTGCAAATAAACAATCTAATTTATTTAAATGGGACATTTAACTCATTTTACGTTATATGGATCTCCGTTACATTGCAAAGCATTCAGACAGTTATACTTTCCATTAAAATCAAAGGGAATCTTTACTTATTCCCTATAGTGCAGTTGGTTTGCCCTAGAATTGCCAGTTTTTTATTTTGAACATAAATACCCAAAAAGAATCCCAACTTCATGTTGGTTTTACTGCGGCATCATTCTCAACTGTCACAAAGTGACAGTTGTAAGCCATGTTGGAACAAAAGTCTAATGTCTTCGGGGCTAATGTTTAAAGAAATTCTGTAACAATTCTGAAGTAAAACAGCCACACCATAGGGTGCAAATAAAGAATCTCAATGATTTAAATGGGACATTTAATGTCTTTAATGATATATAGGTCTCCTATAGATCATTGTTCACATTTAAATTAATGGGAGTCTTTACTTGTTCCCTATAGTGCAGTTTGTTTGCACTAGAATTTCTCAATTTCCTTTTGAAAAGAAAGCCGCAGTACAATCCCAACTTCATTTTGGGGTTTACTGCAGCCTCATGTCTTATCTGTAACAATGTGACATTTGGAAGCCATGTTGGTATAAGTCTTTAATGCAATTCAATGGCTGGCAGGGGATGAGAGGAGTGTTAGACCCCAACAGCCTGCATGAGGTCTACTAAGATGTGATAAAGATGAGATACATTCTCCAGTGAAAGAAACTATCCTGTTCCTATGTTGTTCTGTGGGAGAGCTTTAGTTATAGGATATTAATACATAATATCTAAAAAAAAATAAATATGTTTCAGGGTTATCCCCTGACTAAAACAAGGTACAACCACTTCTGAAATGTGTTTTATTGACAAATGATTACAGCTCAAACTTGAAATGTTTAGGCACAGTATCATATTGGCCTGAAGTGTTACAGTGGCTCTTTTGTTACACCATCAGTTGACCAGAGCTGTCCATAGGATGGTTTAGCAACAGCACCACTGTAACATTTCAGGACACTGTGATACTGCACCTAAGTTTGAGCTGTAATAACTTTTGAATACAGCACCTTTCAGCGTTGGGAGTACTTTGTTTTACTCAGGGGGATAAACACTACAATATATATAGATATATTTTTACATATTAAGTATTGCTATCCCTTTAACGAGCAATTATCATGTTTTACTAAGTCTGCTGCAATTGCAGCAAGCTTAGTAAAAATGGATACTATCGGCCAATTGGGGGGCCAGAAAAGTGACTCCTTCATCTGGAACACAAACAGGTTGACGTTGGTGCTCAGACACAAACTCTAGGACTGAGTGTGCATCGCCCATAGACCCGCTGGGTTGTGCTGTGACGCCTGATGCAGCAGGTCTATGGGGAATTGTATCGCTCAGGATTGTCCTGTGTGATTAAAGCACCGATACACGGAGGGGACATGGGTAGTTCCCCTTTCAGATCCCTGGTTCTGCTCTCCTGTTGGATTGCTGGGGTTCACAATGAAGACCAGACTTTTTAACCCATTTAATGCCAGAGAGGTATCCAGCAATCACGGGGTAAAGCTGTATTTAAACAATGGAATGTTTCTCTCTTATGGTGCAGTTGGTTTCAACATAAAGTTATATTTTGCCTTTATACATAAGGGTCATAGGTTTTTTATAACCAAAATTCACCTGGTTCTAATTGTAAAACAAAAGTAGATTGCCGTACTGTAAGTTTCATCTCTTTTATTCCAGGACTACGGTAGTAAAGGCCTCCTCCCATCACCGCCGGTGCGTCACCAGGAAGCGCTGCCGCGAGGAGAGTCAGTAAGTGGAAATAGATTTATATACAGTAGATATGGTATTAATGGGAAAATACATTTATTACAATCAATGTGATAGGAGGGCCCCATAGACAGCAATAGCATCATCACCACCACTTTATAATGGAAATGCCATAAAAGAACTACACCCACCCATTACACAAATGCTAATGTGCCCTGTAGTAAATTTTAGTGAAGCATCTCCAGCAGAAGAAGTATCCATGTTATTCTCCTTAGGGAATCCCTACTATAAATCTATTTTATTATATATACACACATATACACACTAGTGTAAAGCCCATGTACTCAGGCCAAGGTCCGGGTGACATTAAGTCTTTGAGTGCCAGAGGGGTACGCAACGCATTGTGGAGGGGACCTGGTTAGTACCTCTTTTAGATCCCTGGTTCTGCTCTCCTGTTGGTTTGCCAGGGTTCACAATGAAGACCAGATTTTTTAACCCATTTAATGCCAGAGAGAAATTCAGCAATCAAGGGGTAAAGCTCCATTCAATCAATGGGAACATTTCTCTCTTATGGTGCAGTTGGTGTCAACATAAAGTTATATTTTGCCTTTATACATAATGGCCATAGTTTTTTGTAAACAAAATTCACCTGGATCTTATTGTAAAACAAAAGTAGATTGCTGTACTGTAAGTATCATCTCCTTTATTCCAGAGCTCCGGTAGTAAAGGCCTCCTCCTGTCACAGCCAACACAGCACCAGGAAGCGCCGCCGCGAGGAGAGTCAGTAAGTGGAAGTAGATTTATATACAGGAGAGATAGTATTAATGGGAAAATACATTTATTACAATCAATGTGATAGGAGGGCCCCATAGACAGCAATAGCATCATCACCACCGCTTTATAATGGAAATGCCATAAAAGTACTACACCCACCCTTTATACAAATGCTAATGTACCCTGTAATAACTTTTAACAAAGTATATCCAGCAGAAGAAGTATCCATGTTATTCTCCTTAGGGAATCCCTTTTCTAAATATATTATATATGCAGTGCTCAAAATTTCCACTCGCCACTAGCCAATGGCAAGTGAAAATTTAGCCCTGGTGGGTATGTTATGGTTTGCAGTGGCGAGTAACAGTTCAGGTCTGGCTAGTAGCAAAGGACTTCAAATTTTAAGTCCTGATATATATATATATATATATATATATATATACATACACACATATACAAACTAGTATAAAAGCCCATGTACACGGGCCAAGGTCCGGGTGATATTAACCCTTTGAGTTCCAGCGGGGTACGCAAAACATTGCAGACGGGACCTGGGGAGTTCCCTTTTCAGATCCCTGGTTCTGCTCTCCTGTTGGTTTGCCAGGGATCACAATGAAGCCCAGACTTTTTACCCATTTAATGCCAGGGAGGTATCCAGCAATCAAGGGGTAAAGCTCCATTCAATCAATGGGAACATTTCTCTCTTATGCTGCAGTTGCTGTCAACATAAAGTTATATTTTGCCTTTATACATAATGGCCACAGTTTTTTTGTAAACAAAATTCACCTGGTTCTAATTGTAAAACAAAAGTAGATTGCTGTACTGTAAGTTTCATCTCCTTTATTCCAGGGCTCCGGTAGTAAAGGCCTCCTCCTGTCACCGCCGGCACGTCACCAGAAAGCGCCGCCGCGAGGAGAGTCAGTAAGTGGAAATAGATTTATATACAGGAGAGGTAGTATTAATGGGAAAATACATTTATTACAATCAATGTGATAGGAGGGCCCCATAGACAGCAATAGCATCATTACCACCACTTTATAATGGAAATGACATAAAAGTACTACACCCACCCTTTACACAAATGCTAATGTGCCCTGTAATAACTTTTAACAAAGCTTCTCCAGCAGAAGAAGTATCCATGTTATTCTCCTCAGGGAATCCCTAATCTAAATATATTATATCTATAGCTACACACATATATATATATATATATATATATATATATATATATATACACACACACACACACACACTACTGTCAGGGCTGGGTGATATTAACGCTTTGAGTGCCAGAGTGGTACGCAACGCATTGCGAAGGGGACCTGGGGAGTTCCCCTTTCAGATCCCTGGTTCTGCTCTCCTGTTGGTTTGCCAGGATTCACAATGAAGACCAGACTTTTTAACCCATTTAATGCCAGGGAGGTATCCAGCAATCAAGGAGTAAAGCTCCATTTAATCAATGGGAACGTGTTACTCTTATGGTGCATTTGGTGTCAACATAAAGTTATATTTTGCCTTTATACATAAGGGGCATAGTTTTTTTTGTAACCAAAATTCACCTTGTTCTAATTGTAAAACAAAAGTAGATTGCCGTACTGTAAGTTTCATCTCCTTTATTCCAGAGTTCCGGTAGTAAAGGCCTCCTCCTGTCACCGCCGGCGCGTCACCAGGAAGCACCGCCGCGAGGAGAGTCAGTAAGTGGAAATAGATTTATATACAGGAGAGATGGTATTAATGGGGAAAATACCTTTATTACAATCAATGTGATAGGAAGGCACCATAGACAGCAATAGCATCATCACCACCACTTCATAATGGAAATGCCATAAAAGTACTACACCCACCCTTTACACAAATGCTAATGTGACCTGTAATAACTTTTAAGAAGCATCTCTAGCAGAAGAAGTATCCATGTTATTCTCCTCAGAGAATCCCTGTTATAAATATATTGTATATATATACACCTATACACACTAGTATAATAACCCGTGTACACGGGCCAAGGTCCGGGTGATGTTAACACTTTGAGTGCCAGAGGGGTACGCAACGCATTGAGTACCCCTCTGGCACTCAAAGGGTTAAGAGGCTGGTCCTGCTCTGCGTACTGCCGCTGCCACACTGGCTGTGCACGCAATATAGTCATGTGCTGTAGAGACTGCCTGAATGCACAGAATGCTCCCAGCATTCTTACACCTCCCAGCATTCTGTGCTTTCGGGCAATCTCTACTGCGCCTAACTGGTTCGGGTAAACCTTCTAGCATTTTATTATATAGGATAGGTGCTGTATATAACTAATTCTTCTTTATTAGATTTAATTTTATGCTGTGCATTTCTATGACAGACTTTAGATATTCCTCAAAGGGATAGTAATAATTAATAAGTAAAAATATATATTGTAGGGTTTATCCCCATGAGCAAAACAAGGGTACTCTCACTGCTGAGTGGTATTTTATTAAAAAGTTATTATAGCTCAGATGAATTTTTATAGGTGCAATGTCACAGTGGCCTGAAATTGTACAGTGGCGCTGTTGTTACACGATCCTATGGACATCTTTGGTCGTTTGGCCATAAACATCTATAGGATGGTGCAGCAACAGCGCCACTGTACAATTTCAGGCCCCTGTGATACTGTACCTACAAAAATTCAAGTCTGAGGTATAATAATGTTTGAATACAATACCTTTCAGTAGTGGGAAACTCCTTGTTTTACTCAGGGGGATAAACACTATATATATTTTTTTATTTTGCATTTTAAGTATTACTATCCCTTTAAAGGAGACAAAAACATTTTATGAAAAAAGTATTGTAGGGATTTTCTTTCCATTTAAGGGATAACAACTTTATTTTAACTTTATTTGTTCTGCAATCACATATGGTGTAAAGTTAAGTTGCCTATACTTGCAGTGAGCTTTCTAGATCTTTTCCAGGAAGCTTCCTTTTAGGGTTGGTGATAGCAGGTATCAGTGATGCAATGTAAAACAGATACAAAGTACAAATGATAACATACAGCACCTAGTGCTGCAGGGAGAGTGTTACATTGTATCACTGACCAGACAAGTTTAGGATTATTTTTAGGGATGTAACATGTGAATGATTAAAGCGGAACTTTCACCCCCTATAAAGTTGCCCTCCAATAATTAGGCATATGGCGACTAGCTTCATAATAGTGCTATTAACGCTCAGAATTACCCAGTTCTGAAGTCATCCTTAGTCTTCGGAATCTGACGGCCAGGTTTCTTGCTTTTGTGCCGTCTGTGTCGTCAGTCCATTCCGGTGCCATAAAGCACAGTGCAATGCCTCCTAGAGGAGACCTGGGACTGACAGCGCATGCATCTCTAAGACACGATGTCTGCGCTGATGCCTGGCTTCCGGTCTCAGAAGATTAAGGATTATTTCAGAATCAGGTACTTCTGAGAGCTCATAGAACTATTATGAAGCTAGTCGCCATATGCCTAATTGTGGGCGACTTTATAGAAGGTGAATGTTCCGCTTTAATCTGTACATATACCAGCTTTAAGTACATGATATTTATATGTATAACAACCTATTTAATTTTAAGCTGTAGCTGTTCTTTGTGTCATTCTGGAGAAACCCAATTGCACCATAGGGGAAGAATGAAAATTCTCCAAATTCCTAGTGTGTAAATTGGGTTTTTAACCCCTTGAGTGCTAGAGAGATCTCCAAAGCATTGCAAAGCCACGCACTGGAAACTTCTCTAGCAATCAAGGTAAATGAGGATATTAACCTTCTGAGTGCCAGAAAGGTATCCAACGCATTGCATTGGATACCTCTCTGGTACTCAAAAGGTTAATTCCCCCAATGTAGTACAAAATTGCACCTCTTTAGCCGATGAATAAAGCCCTTAGTGTCCGTACTGGTACAGAGACGCGATAGTAAAGAGAAGACCTGTGAGGTTTGTTCATGTGGCATCTTTCAGATTCTTATATCTTCTTCCTCCACAGGGATCCACCGGAAGCCCCAAAAATAAAGATGGGCTGCATCACCGAAGAAGAGCGTCAGATCCATAAGCGCCTGGCATTTCAATGGCTTCTGGGTAAGATGATCAGCTCTGTACATAGATCACTCCAACAGGAGGCTCTCCCTGCGCTTGTGCATTGTGTAATGGACACTTTATGGCCCGTATTCATCTATATATATATAAAAGAAGACTTTGTGCCTGCCAAAACACACCCAGGGGAGGCATAAAGCAGGAGTTACTACTCCTATTGGGTGATTCAATCATGCAGGGAGTTGGCCTGCCCCCACTATGCAGCCCGCCCACCACTATCAAAGTCAGAAAACAACAATATGGCCGCCACTTGCTCCTACACCACAGACAAACACACATGCCCCACTCATACAGCACCAAACAAACACACACACATGCCCCACTCACACAGCACCACACAAACACACACAGACCACCACACACACACATGCCCCACTCACACACACAGCACCACATACACACACAAAGCCAGAAATAAATATGGCTGACACACACACACACACAGTCACTCACCCTGACTCCCAGTGGCCTCAGCAGGACTTGTACTACAGCCGCTGAGGAACAAAATGGCACTCAAAGGGTTAAGGTAGGTCCTCATTGCTCAATTACTTCTTCACTGTCATCATTTGCCATACAACACAGAGGACAGACAGCCATCAGGTACACACTTAACCCTTTGACTGCCACAGAGTTGTGTATCAAGTTTTACCCCTCAGGGAGTGTGTTCAAACCCCTCACACTGTAAACTTGCATTTCCCTCCCACTTCTCCTCCTTCCCCAGCCTATTACTAACACGATTAAGCCCCGCCCACTTTTAACCCAGGTTGCCCCATTTGTCTCTCCACATCAGCACCACATCAGTCCCCTCTAGGGACTCCACAAGTCAAAGTTCCCAGGTATGAACACACTTCCCACTGCTATTTAACTCTCACATGCCTCTCTATACCTTAACCATTTGAGTGCCAGAGATATACACAACTCATGCACGCATGTCTTTCTGCTCATATATGTTGCGTGTGTGTGTACATCTCTGTTACATATGTGTGTCCATCTCCAGTGTGTCTGTGTGTGTGCGTGTCTTTTGCATGTTTCTGCCGCTCACTGTGTGTATGTGCATACCTCCCAACATTTCACATGGCCAAAGAGGGACACTGTTGTTTTAGGTGATATTGTTGGGGGCGTGGCTGGTGGGCGGGGCAATAGTAAGAATTTTTAGGTTATTTCATGACCTATTACTGGCTATTTATGTAACTGAATAAATGATTTAGTGCAAGACCAAAGTTTTTTATTTGCACAGATTAATGTATAAACACATATACTGAAGTTTATTGCTTTATAGCTGTAGAGCAAAGTAATACACACCACACAGTCAGGTCTGGTGCAAGGATTTTTGCCACCCTAGACAAAACCTAATTTTGCCGCCCATTTCGCTCCGCCCCTTGTGTTCCACCCCTTTATACCCTGCCTACTTATACCCCACCTCTTTTCATGATTGTCCTCTCTCTGCCCCCTGGGCCAGTCTGTCCCTGGTCTACAGATGCCTGTAAGAGATGACCCCCATCCGCTCCAACTTGCCCCCATCAGCTCCACTTTGACCTCCATCCGCTCCAACTTACCCCCATCAGCTCCAACTTGCCCCCAGCAGCTCCACTATGCCCCCTCAGCTCCAACTTGCCCCTATCATCTCCACTTTGCCCCCCTTCTGCTCCAACTTGCCCCCAGCAGCTCCACTATGCCCCCTCAGCTCCAACTTGCCCCCCATCACATACCTGTAGCTCCTGCGCAGTCTTCAGTAATGCAGAGCGAGGCGGGAGATCATGACTCCCAGCGCGCTCTGCATTACTAAAGATTCGACCCAATGAGGGAGCGCAGTAGCAACACAGACCTGACTGTGTTGTGGTTTCCGGCGTGGTGTGTGCGGGCACAGCTCTTCTCTGTGCCCCCCAGTACATGTGCGCCCTAGGCCAGCGCCTACCTCGCCTATAGGTGGAGTCGGCCCTGCACACAGTTTGACCTCCTAAAAAGAGGGACAACAGGGTGGGAAAGAGGGACAGAGGGATTTGGCCCTCAAAGAGTGACTGTCCCTCCTAAAGAGGGTCACTTGGGATGTATGGTATGTGTCTGCCTGTGTGTTGCCTATGTCTGTGTTTATCAGTGTGTCTGCATTTCACACACGTGCGTTCAACGGTCATGACATGACGGGCAACGCCGTCCCACATTGGTAGTCACACATAAAGAGAAACCAGATGCACCACAGCTAGAGGAATAGAAATCCTCAGTAATTTTAATGGAACTTTTAAACCATTGAATGCTACAGATCTCTCTAGCATTGAAGGGGTTAAAATCCCCCATTTAAATCCCTGGGAGATTTGGGGGATGTATTTCTGTACCCTGTGGTGCAGTTGGTATGCCCCAGACCTGCAGCTAGATAGCGGGATGAATACTGCCCTATATGTCTACCTGTCCCCATTCATGTTCCTTTACTGGTGAAATGGACGGACGTTTTGTGGTTGTGAAAACTGATCAGTAATTTAGTATTTACATCATTTAAGGACCTTATGTTTAAAATAAATATGGAAAATGTCTGGAAGACACCAATTGCAACATTAGGGAGCAAATACAAATGGTCCAAATTATCCTCAATTTAAATGGTGCTTTTAACCCTGGGAATGCTAGGAAAGACTCATGGGCATTGCAGAGCTATACATGGAAGCCTCTCTAGCATTCAAGGGGTAAAAAGGCCATTTTAAATCAATGGGAATGTTTATATCTGCCCTGTTATGTGGTTGGTTTGTTCCAGAATGTCACTATTTATTTGTGCATTAGTGAAGAGTTAAAGGGATAGTAATATTTCATAATAAAAGTAGCTCTAATTAATCATCATAGTATTTGGAATTTGGAAAGTGTTATTTCAATTCTGTCAGAGTTGTAGTTCAAGAGTAATTCAATGACAAAGTATTCCCCTCCCTCCCCTTTTACTGATGTAACACTGTTCAGCCAGATCAGAAGGGAGGTGCCCAGGTAGACTGCAGAGAGGGACAATCTTCAATTAAGATAAGGGAAAAACCTGAAAAACTTGTCAAGGGGGTCAGGGCTTTCATTGTTCTCATAGGAAGAAGAATGTCCCCTACTGCTATCTGTCTGGTCTTACAACCAGATTCCACATCTGAGAAGAGATGGCTTACACTAGGTAAAAGGGGTGGGAGGGGAAACTTTGCTTGTAAATATCTCTCAAACTATAAAGGTTTGAGAGATAAGACTTATATCGTTCATCATGTTTTTTTAATGCCTATAAAATATAATAAATATAAAATGAAGTATTCCTATCCCTTTAAAGCGAGACACACACCCTGTAATCAGTACTGATGTGTACTGTCTTTCTGTCTGTTCTCATCTTACAAAATTCCTACATGGGGAGATTGAGGTAACTCCTCTGTATTTCACATTTGCGATGCGAGGGATTCCCAGCAGTGTTTCCTGTGTCTCTCTACATGTAATAGTGACGTTCCATTATGTGGGAGGAATTCCCAGGATTGGAGCTGGAAGTGGTAGGGGAGGGGAGACACGTCAAAGTGAGGGGTGAGGAAGACCGGTGACCTTATGGATTGGGGAGGAGGGAGTTTGGTCTGGAGGTAGATCCTCTGGTGGCAATTTTTGGCAGTAGAATAGAGGGTTCACGTGGAGTGACATCCCACCTTCACTTAATGTGGTTTATGTTGTTTGTCATAGCTTCAGCAATTGATCCTTACCAATCAGGTAGGGTGAAACTCATTCATAGTGACATTCTTAAGTCAAGTGTTTTAAACGGTCAGTAATGTTCCCTAAAATATTTAGGGTTAGGTAGAGGTTCAAAAAAGAAACTAATTACCACAAATCCTCTCTCTCAATCCGCTATGGTTTGAGAGATATAGGTACTGAAAGCTCCTCCCTCCCTCCCCTTCTCCTGACGTCAGCACTGTGCTGACAGCAGGAGATCCGGGTCTGAGGATCAGCCGGAGGCTCAGCAGCGGAGCCGAAATCACGTTATTTCAAAATTATTACTTTGTTGGAAAGGTCTACATAGTGTGCTTGGTTTGAAAACACACTTTGTAGACCGTTCCAATGAAGCAAGTCTTTGGAAATAACACAATTACGGCTCTGCTGATGAGCCTCCTCGAGTTGCACGACTTGAATCTCCTGCTGTCAGCTTTACAGCTGACATCAGTATAAGGGGAGGAAGGGGGGAACTTTCAGTGCAGACATCAGCAGCAGGTTAACTGTCCGTACCCATTGGGTTTTGGAATGTCCAACCAATGGAGTACTGAGGAAGATGGGAACCTGAAAATTTGAGTACAGGATTTGATACAATAAAATAATTGAGGTGTTAGTACCCCAAAGCTGGCAAATACTTTGTGAATTTTATAGGGAACACATGTTACATGTTATTTCAAATAAAGCTGTGTCCTTTTATATCTAATTCTAGAGAGTGTGAGCGTTTATTTACTCGTTCCCCCGAATACTTAAGTCAGACATGATATACATAGAGGAAAATATAATTGGTTTATATATAATCTATCAGAGTCCTCCTTCCAAAGCAAAAACGATAAATTCAATGTATCCCCTTGAGAGCCACAGAAGTATCCAATGCAATGCATTCGATAATTCTCGGGCACTCAAAGGGTTAAAGTATTCATCTGACTCAAAATGAAAAACATATTGGATTACTTTTGAGTCTGATTTGTAGCTTAAATGTAATATATAGTTTGTGGTTTTGAAGAAGGGAGCTGGGGGTTATATATGACATTTTAGAGTATTTGGAAGCAAGGTGAGGTAACTATTACTGTATCAAACAGCTCCCAAATGTGAACTGATTTATGTCTTGTTTTGTGATATAGTCAGGTATACTGTGTAATTGTTAATTCATCTCTTTTTTGATTTTACATGTTCAGTAAGTGCATAATATGTGGTCAACTTCATTATACATTTTATTTCTTCAACTTCATCTGTTTTTTTTACTAGTTTATGTCCTTTAAAAGAAGGCCCTCTGAATCTGAAACCATGTAAAAAAAAAGATGCAATGTTCAAAAAAGATAGCTATGCAATGTAAAAAAGCCTCCTTCTACAGGTGGGCTGGGCAACGTGAGGTCCTCCAGGTATTTCCTGACAATAACACCCATATGCCCACACCAGATAATAACAGCTGGTGGGGGACCATGGGATTTTTAGTCTTGCAACAGTTGGAGAACCACACATTGTCCACCCTTATTCTACAGCATACACAGCACTCAACGTTACAGACATAGTGTTACTTTGTTGCTCTACCACTGCTTTCACATTCCCTGATAGAAAGCTCCCTGGGAAAAGCAGCTTAGTGAGTTTATTGCCAGGGACATAAAAGTGTTAAGAAAAATTAAGTGACGATGAAAGAAAATATAGGATTTTTTACATACTGCTAAATCCTTTTCTCTTAGTCCACTGGGGGATGCAGGGACCATGGGGTTAAACAGCGTGATTATAGGAGGCAGGACATGCTGCTTAACTCCATGGTCCCTGCTTCCCTGAATGACACTAGAGAAAAAGTGTTTTTGTTAGTGTTTTCCCTCTATTGGTGCAGATCGTTTATGTGATTTTATGGACAGAATTGTTCCCCACCTAATAGGATTGTCTGTCACTTCCATCAGATATGATCTGGGTCTCACTGACATTATTTGTACTATTTCATATAGAAAGCAAACCCGTCCAGCGATTCCTGCACCAGGACATCTATCTGTACTCATCAGATAAGGTATTTATTTGTGTGTTATATGGCTCAGAGGGGTGGATTGTGGGACAGATCCCAGGTTCTTCTGTCTTTTCGTTACTGGGATACGCAGCTAAAATAAATAGGGCAATTACCACAGACGTCAACCTTCTTGGACTAATAATAAGGGCTGGGGATAGGAGTGACAAAATGATGTAGGGAAGTAGGTGAGGTTACTGGGGAACATTCCAAGCTAGAGTATCACCCTCTGTCCCCAGAGACCTTCCCAGTATGCAGATAACTAACCTGTACTTGTATCTCTGTGTCCATTCAATCCTATTTTACAATCCTATAACTTCTCTTGTCCCTCTAGTATCTGCTGGCAATGGTGCAGTGCTACTTCCTGCGAGCTGGTCTGTCCACGGCAGAGTACACAGTTACAAACTTTTTTGCTGCCCTGTAAGTGATCTTTACTTCTACCCAGAATAATCCTGATAAAAGATACTGAGGTCGGGAAGCTATGTACAACTTGGAGAAGATTCAGTAAGCGGTGATAAAGAGGTGGTGAAGTGGAGATGACTTCTCCAGTTTATCACTTCTCCAATTCCTATGTTATTCTGTGGAGCATATTCAATAATATTTCTTCAGCTTTGGAGATCTTAGTGCATAGGCTCTATACAATAACATAGGAACTGGAGAAGTGATATTAGTGATATTACTGGGGAAGTCAGCTCCACTTTTTCACTTCTTTATCACGCATTTATGCAACACCCCAGGAACACTAACCCCTCCAAATGACATCCCACACACCATACTATGACCGGAAAATCCTAATGGCCATTGTGGATTTTGTCCTTGCCCCATTGTTCAAAACAACATCATCACTCAGTCCTGAATGTCTTCATGTCCTTGCAGGTGGCATGACAGTTGCCAGCAAGCTTAATAGACTTCAAACTCCACCCACTACACATGCCCATCTCCTGCTGGCTTGTGCCCTCTGGAAACTTCAGTATGGAATTTAAAAAAGGAAATTCCTGTGGGTGGAGTCTGGGGTCCTGTGATCCTGCTACCAACTGTCATGTCCACCTCCATCAACAATACCTCCAGGATGGATTGAAGATGTTAACTTGAATTCATGCACATGGGTAACATTTACAGATGCCATTTGGATATCCTGGTCTTAGTCATGCAAGTTGGGAGTTTTTATTGGGAGATATCAGTTTTATTTAGAATTTCTAGAGATGCATTATCTGTCTCTTACACATTGCTTCTCGTGACCACAGGTCTTTGGCCATCGGTATGGAAGAAGATGGACACCATCAAATAACTCTTCCTTTCTGGGCTGGTCTTTCAAGAAACCAGCTCCACAAGAAGAGAGATCTTCTGCTTATCAACATGGAGTACAGAGGCTATGTATCCAGAGAGGAGTGTGATCAGGTATGTAAGACCACAGATAACTAATTGTAGTCCTTGTGTCCGACAGCTTAAGTGTTAAAAGTCTTGATATGGAAAACAGTGATTGAAACATAGTGATTCATCCACTGACACAACTTTGCACAAATACAGTGATAAAATTATGACCTGGTTTTTGGGCTAAGCTGTAGCATTCAATCCGAAGCACAAATGAGTTTTACACGTTTTGTAACACTAATGCAAATGGGGATTTAAACAAAATAAAATAAAAAAGGTTTCACAAACAATATGGTTAATAAGGCCGTGCTCCACATGGATTTTGGTTGCTGAGAAGTTTAAACTGTTACAGTTTAATACAACAGTTTTTTGTTCTCTCTTAGATAATGGCTGAAGATTCAGCATACTGGGCCTGGACCCGCCAACGGACTGAGAAGTCGTCGGACAGCGATTCTGACTCCGTGATTATCCTGGACTGAGGTTAGTTGTAATCCTGTACATAACGTGACTAATGTAAAACAGGTTAAGGAGCAGCAAGGAGCAGGGGGATTCTGTTCCCTGAATACTATAGCATTTTACTAACAACATTTTGTAGCAGTGTAACCCTTTAAGGACCAGAGGGGTGGGGTAACAGACCCAAAGAAGACTTCCCTTAGATACAATTGCAGTGTACATTGTTAATGTCACATGTTGATCTCTTGTGTTAATGTGCATCTGTAGGCAGGGGTAAAGAGATATGCACCAGATAATTTCCTCCGTGCACAATGTGAAAATCTGTTCTATTGGTCTCCTGGACAATCCCCTCTGCTATAGAGAGCCAACCAATATACACTGCTTCATGATGCATTGTGTACCCACTGGTTCTCAAAGTGATAAAGTCCTACAAAGACAGTTTGTACTTCTATGATTCCACTCTATACTGGGCTTTGGAAGTAATTTTAGTTTGTGAACTAGAGAGAGGCGCAGAGAAGAGAGATGGTAAAACATGGGAATAGATATGGATTAGAAGACCATTGTATCTCTGTCTAATGCACCATAAGCGGCGACTAAAATTCCCACTAATTTAAATGGGGCTTTAACCCCCATTAATGCCAGAGAGGACAGAGTGTTGGAGACGTACCTAACATAGAAGGGTTTAAACTCCCCATTTAAATTAATGGGATTTGTTTTATTATTGATTCTCTGTGTTGCAATTGGTTTGATCCAGAATGACTACGGTTCTTCTTAGAACATCAGCCTCCATGAGGGGACGACAGGGTTAAGCAACCTCTGGCCCTCCAGCTTTTGGGGCAGATGATGATGATGCGAGTTATAGGCCCCAACGGCTGGAGGTCCAACAACTGCCCCTGTACTAAGGTAAAGTGGAGCAATTCCTGGGCACTATAGGAATCATGTAATAATAACCATTGAATTAAATTGAGCTTTTAACCCCTTGAATGCTGCATGGATGTCTAACACATTAAGAAGCATTCAAACGGTTAAACCCCCTTTTAAATCAATGGGAATTTATTGAACTTGTGTTTGCTTCATAACTGCCACTTTTTCCTTAGTATAGGGGTGTCATCCTGTGGCTCTCCAGCTGTTTCTGGCTATAAAACCTGCCATCCACCGCCACTGGCAAGTTGGGGCTGATGGGAGTTGTCGTCTCAAGTGACTAGGGAGCCACAGGTTGTCTAGTACATCAGCTGCATTGTGTAAACGTTGCCTGGAAAACACTGTATTATTAACAATTGTTTTATTTCTTTCTTCTTTTATAAAAACAAACGAATCAACAGCAATCGCCTGAAGCAACACAAAGGCCTCCTGTCATCGGACTCCTACACCTGCATGCACACACATACACACACATCACTGTACAGTTCCCCCGTGTAGTATGCCCAGAAGGGGGCAGTGTGGCAGCCATAGATTCTCACAGGTTTCCTTCACAGGGGGTTTTTCCTGTCCTGAGTGCTGCTCACACTTGGGGTCCTTACAAACGAACTGTACACATCACACTAGTTAGTCTAGATACAGATAAGAGACATGTTATACACATTACATTTATTAATAAGTTTGTAAATATTAACTTCATATAGTTATGTATTCCATATTTAGTAATAAGTTATATTTTTAAATAATATCATATATTTATAGTATATTTAATAAGTTATATTTTTGTTATGTTATCTTAATGTATTTCTATATTTATATTAGATTTAGTAATAAGTAACATTTTTAAATATCTTAATATATTTATATTAGATTTAGTAATACATATATTTTTTTATTATATTTATGCTATATTTAATAAGTTATATTTATATATTATCTTAAATTTATATTAGATTTAGTGATAAGTAAAGTTTTTAAAATATCTTAATATATTTATATTAGATTTAGTAATGTTATATTTTTAATTATATTAATATATTTATATTATATTTAATACGTTATATTTATATATTATCTTAAATTTATATTAGATTTAGTAATAAGTAAAGTTTTTTAAATATCTTAATATATTTATATTAGATTTAGTAATAAGTTCTATTTTTAATTATATTAATATATTTATATTATATTTAATACGTTTTATTTATATATTATCTTAAATTTATATTAGATTTAGTAATAAGTAATGTTTTTAAATATCTTAATATATTTATATTAGATTTAGTAATAAGTAACATTTTTAAATATCCTAATATATTTATATTAGATTTAGTAATACGTTATATTTTTTATTATATTTATATTATATTTAATAAATTTTATTTATATATTATATTAAATTTATATCAGATTTAGTAATAATTAATGTTTTTTATATATCTTAATATATTTATAGTAGATTTAGTAATAAGTTATATTTTTACTTATATTAATATATTTATATTATATTTCATACGTTATAATTATATATTATCTTAAATTTATATCAGATTTAGCAGTAAGTAACATTTTTAAATATCTTAATATATTTATATTAGATTTAGTAATAAGTTATAGTTTTAAATATTATATTTATAATAAGTTTTTGTCCATATCCTATATAATAATTCGCCAAAACGTGTGTAACGACGCGACATGCGCAGTAGACACTGCTGTGCGTGCTGCAGTCATGTGCAGTAGAGACTGCCCGCGCCGCAGTTGATACAGAGCGGGCTCTGTATCAGCCGCGGCGCAGGAAGTCTCTACTGCGCATGACTGCCCCGCGACCGGGTGGCAGTGGCACTGCGGCCCGTGTAACGGGTTCTTCTACTAGTAGATATATATTTTAGTGTTAGATTTAGACTATATTTAGTTAGAATATTAAACATAAGATAAAACTTATCTATACGTCTCTGTGTCTTTATTGTGTTTTTATTGTCTGCTTAGATACCAAAGCTGATGTATTAAGTAGCAAACCAACTGCACCATAGGGGACAAGTAAAAATACCCACTGATTTAATTGGAGCTTTTAACTGAGTGCTGGAAAAGAAGCAATGCATTGGAAAGTACTGTAGCATTGAAGAAGTTAAAAGCCAAATTTTATGCAGCGGGAATTTAGGGAATTTTTACTGATCCCCTATGGTGCAGTTTGTTTACTCAGACATACTCTACTTTGCTTTGTATATCAGCCTCACTGTATCACACTGTATAAGAGTAATCGTAGAGAAGTTGAGCAACCTGCGTGGGATTGCAGCACGCACTTCCATCACCCTCAGTGTACAGCCTCACACTACACAATGAGACCTGTATGTATAAAAGCAACATCGGGCAATTCTGGGGCAAAACCAGTGGATATGTGAAATTACACATATGAGTTTTACCCTTTGAGTCCAAGAGGGGTACGCACTGCTTTCAAATGCATTTGATATCCTTCTGGCACTCAAAGTGTTACAGAGGAACTTTCAACTTCTATTAAGTCCCCCTCCAATAATTAGGCATATGGCATCTAGTTTCATATTAGTTCTAATAGATCTTAGAATTACCCGACACTGAAGTAATCCTTAATCTTCGGAGACCGGAAGCCAGGCATTAGTGCAGACATCTTGTCTCAGTGACGTCTGTGTGAAAGCGCCGTCAGTCCTGGTCTCCTCTAGGAGTCATCGCACTGTGCTGAAAGGCACCGGAAGGGAGTGACTGTGCAGGTGGCACTAACCTGACCGTCAGACTCAGAAGATTAAGAATTACTTCAGAATCAGGTACTTCTGAGATCTAATAGAACTATTATGAAGCTCGTCACCATATGACTAATTATTGGAGGGTGAATTTATACAATGTGAAAGTTCCGATTTAAATGGCATTTTTAACCCTTTGATCACCAGGTCTCCCAACACATTGCAAAAGCAGAGGTGGACAACAAGAGGCCCTCCAGCTGCTGAAAGACTACCACTCCCATCATTCTGAGTTGCTCCGATTTGACTTTATACACATTACCCATTGATGCATATGCTGCATTTTGATACACGTGTCTGCTCTCACTATTAGCGGTATTTGAATACAATAAGGCAGAAGGATTAGACTGGAAGGAAATCACTAGTTTTCACCTGTATGTGTGATCTCCTGCAGGAGTTGAGCCCTTTGGTTTGAAATGGTGCAGGACTTACACGAGCACTGACTGTAGCTAAGGTAGAATGAGTCGAGGTTTACTTCATGACTTACAGATGCAAGATAAATTAGAACATGCTGGGTGAAAGGGGAACTTTCACCTCAATAACACTTTTGCCATGTGCTTACAGGGATAGTAATACTTCATTTTATCTTTATTTTATTTTGTAGGAATTAAAAAAAAAACATGAAAAACTATATAAGTCTTATCTCTCAAACCTTTATGGTTTGAGAGATATTCACAAGCAAAGTCCCCCCCCCCCTTTTATCTAGTGTAAGCCATCTCTTCTCATATGTGCAATCTGGCTGTAAGACCAGATAGAAGCAGGGGACATTCTTCTTCCTATGAGAACAATGAAAGCCCTGCCCCCCTTGACAAGTTTTTCAGGTTTTTCCCTTATCTTAATTGAAGATTGTCCCAGTACAAAGGGAAGCGTGAGCATGCTCCCAGAAACAGCCGGGAGGAGAATTACAGAACTGGGAAGTCCTGCGCCACTGTACCGAAGATATAGTATGCTGCAGAACGCGAAAGTGCCCAGAAAGAAGCGTGCATATCTTGGAAAGTATTTATGTAAATATATGTATATAAATACCTACAGAATTAAAAATACTTGTATTAAACTATTACTATCACTTTAAGTACATGGTACAAAGTGTTGTTGAGGCGAAAGTTCCCCTTTAAAGGGATAGAAATACTTAAAATGTAAAAAAAAAAAAAATACATATTGTAGGATTTATCCCCATGAGTAAAACAAGGGAACTCCCACTGTTTATTAAAAAATTATAACAGCTCAAACTTGAATTTTTAGGTGCAATATCACAGTGGCCTGAAAATTTACAGTGGCGCTGTTGCTGCTCTGTAGACCATAAATCTCCATAGGATGTGTATCCACAGCGCCACTGTAAATTTTCAGGCCACTGTGATTTTGCACCTAAAAAAATTCAAGTTTGAGCGGTTATAATTTTTTTTTAATACAATCTATCCCTTTAAGTGTAAGAGACTGGGGCAGGAAATCAGACTGTGTGGTGTGTATATATGTGTATCATACTGCTCTACAGCAATAAAACTGACATTATTGTTTGTGTAAACATCAGTAGATGTGTTTATAAGTGAGTCTGTGTAAATAAAATACTTTGGTCTTGTTATAAGTCATTTATTAGGTTACACAAGAAGGTGTCAATAGGTCATGAAATAGCTTGTAAATTTTCAGGCCACTGTGATTTTGCACCTAAAAAAATTCAAGTTTGAGCGGTTATAATTTTTTTTAATAAAATCTATCCCTTTAAGTGTAAGAGACTGGGGCAGGACCAAAATGTAATGGGTTTGGTACACCATGAGCACATCTGGGAACTTTGTCTTGTGAGAGTTCTGTGGAGTCGCTAGGGGAGATAAATTAGGAGATTTGTGTCAAAAAAGGGGCAGGGATTATTTGCAAGTGGGCAAGGTCTTAACAGAGTGGAAAAGTAGGAGGAATAAGCTGGGGAAGGAGGAGAAGTGGGTGGGAGGAATGTAATGTCCCAGAGTTGAACACTTACATTTACCAGTCCTTTCTGGTATATGTTGCTTGTAGTTTAAAACATGGTTATGTATATATTTGTGTGATTGTATAATGTTGGTATAACTGTAATATTTTTGTTGTTCATGTGCCTTTAAGGTGAGCAGTGCAGAGGGTAACATGTGACCACAGGAGCCAATTAGGTTTTTTTACCCAGCAGCCCCCTGGGCTAGCCAGACAGGAAGGAGCAAGCTAGTGTGTGTTCAGTATAGAGGAGTCTAGTGAGGAAGTTGTGGAGAGAGGATGTGAGAGGAGAGGAGAGGAGAGAGAACTGGAGGAAGTGTGTGGAGATAAAGACAGAGGAGAAGGTGAAGGAAACCAGTGGAGCTAAACAACTACAGTGTTCCACAGCACAACCATAGGCGTTCCACCGCACAGGAGTCCAAGTCTGTGTCTGTCAACAAGAAGAGCTGTGGGGAGAAGTGCTGAATGCGAATGGGCCCCATAGAGAGTACTACTTATCGTGAGTGATTAGCCTACGGCGGCCTCCGCTCTGTAGTCTCAAAAATCCTAGTCAAAAGTCCTTAGTTAACCTGGCGGTAGAGTGTACAAGAGCGACCTATGGTTCAGACAGTGTATGTGGCCACATAAGTCAGAAGTCTTCAGTAACTACAGTAAAGTTTAAAGTTGTCACTAGTAAAGTCAAGATTCAGAGTAAAGTCTACTACAAGTCTCAGCAAGCCCTGTGGCTCCCTGTTACCTCTGCACTTGCCGCTGCCTTACCTCTGCATTGCTTTAATGGACTATTTCACCTGTCCTGCTTCTCCAGTAAACGCAGTTATCCGTAACCCTGCAGTCTGGTGTTTTATTGCCCCAGCGCTGGGCCCAGGAGACCTGCTTCACCCCTGGAGTGTGGTGTAAAACACTACCCTGGCGTCACGAGCCGTGCAACTACAAGCACATAAATTCACAACCCGTGCACCACATAGCCAGTTTTGGCGTCACGAACAGGATACGGGTGTGTGCCTTACCAAGTAAAACCCCCAGTCTGAACAGAGACTTTGTGTAAAAAAAAAAAAAAAAAAATTATGCCCCATTTGAGGTACTGGACTGTGTAAAGATTGTTTGCCAAGTGGGTGCAATAGAAAAGTGGGGGAGCACTTCCAAATACTACAACAATAGACTTTGTGCATTATCCAAGCTGCTGCCGCATTTCTGCAAATTTCTTAAAGGGCCATACACATCATTTCCCTTAAAGCGACAGCGCACTCAAAAATTACAAAATGTCTGAACCAAGTACAAGTGGGCAACCGGGCTCAAATGCCACACCACTGTCTGAAGCAAGTGCATCGTCTGCTCCGATGATTAACTCCATGCCATCACCTGCTGCAAATGTTCCAGTTGTTCCAATTGCTGCACCACTACCAGTCTTCATGGGGAATCCAACGCTCCCTACCTACAGAGGAGACCTCTTCAGCCTACGAGACTTCAAGGAGAAATTCCAAAGTTTGTCAGAATTCTACAGTTTTCCTTCTAGCCAACAGGTGCGGTTGCTGATGGGACAACTACAGGGGCCAGCGCTAGAAGAAGTCCGTACCTGGCCTGCAGATGACAAGGCGACTGTTGACTTGATCTTTGACGGTCTGCACCAGGTGTTTGAGACACGAGCCCCTTCAGAGGTACGCCTCCGTTTTTATGAGCGGCGACAGAAGCCAGGTGAGACTTTGAGGGCTCATGCAGTAGTCCTCCAAAACGCTTTTGAAATTGTCCAAAAATTGGATGGGATAACCCCCGACAGAGGGAACAAGGTGTTAATGGACAGGTTCATTGATGGCGTTTATACCAAATGGGATAAGGCCCAACTCAAAATGCTGGCCGCCCAGAACCCGGGTATCTCCTTCCCTGCATTTAAAAGACTTGCCATCCAAGTAGTGGAGTCAGAGACTGAGTTAGAGAGCGCCACTGCTGTTCCTACCCCAAGTCAGGAATCCCTAGGGGCTATTGCTTCACCTGTCCAACCCCTACCTCCTGCTCAACCACCAGTTCAGGCTATACAAACTGTCACCTCAGCCGCTGAGTTACAAAGTGTCAAGCAGGATATAGCTGAGCTGACTAAAGCTATCAAAGAACTTGTTACTAGGCCTGTCATGCCATCTTGTGAGTCATCCTTACCTAGGGATCCACCCCATGCACCTGTCCCATGTAATCTAGGTTACCGTCCACCTCCGCCAGACAGATATCATGGAGGTGAAAAACCCTATTGTACCTAATGCAGGAAAAATGGACATTGGAAAAGCCAGTGTTGGGACCAGCCCTCAGGGGAACACCAACAGGGTCCAGCCCCAGAACAAGCCAAGTCCGGGCTCTCCCACTACATCGCGCCCTGCCCCAATATAACTGTGATTGTCGAGGGTATACCCCTACAGGCACTGGTGGATACAGGCTCTCAAGTGTCGACTATTCCAAAAAAGGTGTTCTATCGATATTGGGACTCTAGTGTGTTATGCAAAACTGATGATGTTGATTTCAGATTACTAGCGAGTAATGGGCAACCAGTCTCCAAACTTGGATACTGGGAGCCCACTGTTCAGGTGGGAAGTCAAAAGTTTAATGGGCAAGGTGTCATAGTTACAAATGTTACTGATGAAGGTGCTGCTGATTTCATATTAGGAATGAATATAATGAGGCATTGTTTTATGGAAATTATGGATGCCCTGTATGCTTCTTTGCCCTCTGCTTCTCCCTCATACAGGCAAGCCGTGCAGCACCACCTCAAGGCGTTAAAAGCCGAACAAAGATTTGCCAATAACAAGGGAGAAGTGTGCCGTGTACGGATCCAAGACACCCGGCCGGTGACCTTGCAACCTAATGCTGAAACCATTTTGTGGTGCCGCGCTCGTCCGGGCATCAGGAATCGGGACTATCAAGCCCTCTTAGAACCCATTCAGATAGAGGACTATCCACTAGTCAAGGCCGCCAGAAGCCTTGTGACCATTTCCAATGGACGAGTACCCGTCAGGTTGGTGAACCTGGGCGACACGCCCACCATCCTATGCAAGTACACCGCTGTAGCCCAGCTCTACCTCCTCCAACCAGAGGATGTCCTAAAAGAGCAACTTGTTGTCAAGCAGGAAGTGGTCACGGCCGCAAGGGACTCAAGCAAGTCCAATCCGGAGCCCTGGTGGACGCAGCTGAATGTAGGAGATGTCACCACTCCTCCAGATCAAACCAACGGAGTCCTAAACGTTGTGAAAAGACACCACCAGGCCTTCAGCAAACACCCCACCGATTTTGGGAAGACCTCATTGATTCAACACCGCATCCTCACGGGTGACAACCCGCCAATCAAGGAAAGACATCGACCAGTTGCGCCAGCCATGTACCAAAATGTTAAGAAAATGCTGGCTGAAATGAGGGAAGCGGATGTTATACAAGAGAGCGAGAGTCCTTGGGCCGCCCCATTAGTTTTGGTCAAGAAAAAAGATGGAACCATCAGATTCTGTGTGGACTATCGTAAACTCAACAATATCACGCACAAGGATGCGTATCCACTGCCACGCATCAAAGAGTCGCTCACTGCATTGGGCTCAGCCGCCTATTTCTCCACTCTGGATCTGACCAGTGGCTACTGGCAGGTACCCATGGCACCTGAGGACCGGGAGAAAACTGCTTTCACCACTCCCATGGGACTCTTCGAGTTTAAGAGTATGCCGTTTGGGCTGTGCAATGCCCCAGCTACTTTTCAGCGTTTGATGGAGAGGTGTCTCGGCCATATGAACTTTCAAAGTGTCCTCCTGTACTTGGACGATGTCATTGTTTACTCAAAAACTTACCAAGAACACCTCAAGCATCTGTCTGATGTCTTCGCCGTGCTGATACAGCATGGGCTGAAGATAAAGCCTTCAAAATGTCACCTACTCAAGCCGAAAGTGAACTACCTCGGCCATGTCGTGAGTGCAGAAGGAGTCCAGCCTGACCCTGATAAGGTGGCTGCAGTCAAAGATTGGCCTACCCCTACCACGGTGAAAGATATCAGAAGCTTTCTTGGGTTTGCCGGCTATTACCGCCGTTTCATACCTCACTTTGCACAAGTGGCAGAACCGCTTACTGCTCTACTGCGGGGTTGCACAAGAGAGAACTACAATGGAAGACTCCCTGTTGCCTGGGCCGAAGAACAGGAAACCGCCTTCCAGGCCTTAAAGTATTTACTTACGCAACCGCCAATTCTGGCGTATCCGGACTACAGTCAACCATTCCGGCTCTACACCGATGCTAGCTTCCAAGGTCTGGGAGCAGTACTGTCTCAAGTGCAAGACAATAAAGAGCGAGTAATCGCTTATGCCAGTCGGAATCTGCAAGGTGCCGAACGGAATGACAACAATTATAGTTCCTTCAAGCTGGAGCTTCTAGCCCTTGTGTGGGCCATTACTGAGAAATTCAAAGATTACCTCGCAGCTACTCCGTTCACAGTCTATACAGATAACAATCCATTGGCACACCTCAACACTGCGAAACTTGGTGCCATTGAGCAAAGATGGGCTTCCAGGCTGTCCAACTATTGTTTCACCATAAAGTACAGAAGTGGCAAATCGAATGTCAATGCTGATGTCCTCTCACGATTGGCTGATGGTGAGGAACCGCCCCAGGAAGACCTCTGGGAAGATGTAGAAATGCCGCCCTTCTACAACCGGTTTGCCGATCTGAACGCTATTACTGCCGTCATAGACAGTGAACCAATGCCAGAGAGGGTTTCTGATGACCTATCCACCTGGAAGACCCTCCAAGATGAAAGCCGAGTCATGGGAGACTTACTCGATTACCTCCTGGCAAGAAAGGTGCCGATACGCCTACGTCATAACCATGCTGACCCTGAACTCAAACGTCTCTGGCGACAGAGGAAACGGTTGTTCCTACAGAAAGGACTGTTATACAGGAACTCTCTAGATCCCGTCTCTGGTGAGAGACTTCATCAGATTTTGGTTCCCAGGAGGGACGCAAACATGGTCCTCAGTGCATACCATGACCAGTCAGGACATTTCGGGGTCCACAAAACCGAGACCACCATCCGGAAACGTTTCTATTGGATAGGGATGAGAGGAGACATTGAACGTTGGTGCAACGAGTGCTCCGCCTGTAATGTTACCAAAAGTGAGCGTAGGAATGCCAGAGCGCCACTCCATCCCATCCACAGTCAAAGACCGAACCAAATAGTCGCATTGGATCATGTGAAGTTGGCCCCTACCCGATCAGGGTATACCCACGCACTGACGATGGTAGACCATTATTCCAAATGGGTTGTTGTTATTCCAGTCAAAGATCTCACTGCCAAAACCACCGCTCGGATGTTTTATACCAAGTGGGTTCAGACCTTCGGTTGCCCAGAATCAGTCCTTACTGACCGTGGATCAGCATTCGAAGCTCAAATATTCCAGGAGTTGTGTCAGTTCCATGACTGTAAGAAGCTGAGAACCACTGCTTACCATCCGCAAGGAAATGGACTGTGTGAACGTGTCAATCAGGTGGTCATTCACATGCTGCGAACAGCATCAGTCACCCGAAGAGAGGAGTGGCCTCAGTTGTTGCCTGAGTTGATGGAGATCTACAATAACACCACCCACTGTTCTACGGGTTACACCCCCTTCTATCTAATGATGGGGAGACATGGGCAGTTACCCAAAGACAGGGCTCTTGGCCTGCAAGTCCCTGATAACCCTAATCCATTACCATCTCAAGACTGGGTCGCAGATCATCAAAGGAGGATCTTTGAGGCACAAGAGATTGTAAGCAAGACAATGGGTGAGGCAAGGAAGAGACAGCAGGAAGAGTATAACCGGCATGCTGCTGCCCAACCTCTAAGTATTGGCGACAAAGTGTGGATGAGAAAATATCCGAGAACAGACAAGTTGGACTCGATATGGGAAACCGAGCCCTATACAATTACCGCCATACCATACCCGGAGTCGGACGTGTACGAAGTACAAAAGCATGACAGAGCTCCGCAGGTCGTACATAGGAATCGCATAAAACTGTGTGTCAAGGAGAACCTGCCAGTCGTTACTACACCACCTCAACATGTGCCAGAGCCTGCTCCAACAAGGCCTCCGTATGAAGGGATAGCGCCAGCCATGGACATACCCATGTTTTCATCTGGACACCCTGTCTACTTTTGTTTGGTGCCTGCTGCCACACCAACGCCACTAGTTCCTACCATGGTACCGGTGCCAAGAGAGCCATCTGGGACTCCCATCGTTGTCGAAGAACCAGAACAAGTGCCAGACCCTGATATGTACTTGGATAATACCCCAGAAGAGGTGGTGCTGCGAAGATCGCAGAGGAGTACTCGAGGACAAATGCCTGCCCGCTATCGACAGTAAATTAAGTATTTTGAGAAAGTGAAAATGTTTATTAGTGCCTTAATAGTCATGTAAATTAGTCAGTCATATAATGTGTGAAATTAGCACTGTGATAGTTAAAGTGTATAATTTTCAGTCAGCTATGCAATACAGTAGCTAAAAAAAAAAAAAAAAAAAAAAAAATGTGTTTATAGTCAGAAAATGTATTTCAGATGTATTATGTCTATAGTCTAGTATAGTATAAAGTTATGGTACTAGTTTTGTGTTGTTCATTTTTCTGCAATGTGAACTTTTTCCACTTTCAGCAACATCACCCTCAAGGACGCTACGCCGAGGACGGCTTATTTAAAGTGGGGGAGTTTGTAATGTGCCAGAGTTGAACACTTACATTTACCAGTCCTTTCTGGTATATGTTGCTTGTAGTTTAAAACATGGTTATGTATATATTTGTGTGATTGTATAATGTTGGTATAACTGTAATATTTTTGTTGTTCATGTGCCTTTAAGGTGAGCAGTGCAGAGGGTAACATGTGACCACAGGAGCCAATTAGGTTTTTTTACCCAGCAGCCCCCTGGGCTAGCCAGACAGGAAGGAGCAAGCTAGTGTGTGTTCAGTATAGAGGAGTCTAGTGAGGAAGTTGTGGAGAGAGGATGTGAGAGGAGAGGAGAGAGAACTGGAGGAAGTGTGTGGAGATAAAGACAGAGGAGAAGGTGAAGGAAACCAGTGGAGCTAAACAACTACAGTGTTCCACAGCACAACCATAGGCGTTCCACCGCACAGGAGTCCAAGTCTGTGTCTGTCAACAAGAAGAGCTGTGGGGAGAAGTGCTGAATGCGAATGGGCCCCATAGAGAGTACTACTTATCGTGAGTGATTAGCCTACGGCGGCCTCCGCTCTGTAGTCTCAAAAATCCTAGTCAAAAGTCCTTAGTTAACCTGGCGGTAGAGTGTACAAGAGCGACCTATGGTTCAGACAGTGTATGTGGCCACATAAGTCAGAAGTCTTCAGTAACTACAGTAAAGTTTAAAGTTGTCACTAGTAAAGTCAAGATTCAGAGTAAAGTCTACTACAAGTCTCAGCAAGCCCTGTGGCTCCCTGTTACCTCTGCACTTGCCGCTGCCTTACCTCTGCATTGCTTTAATGGACTATTTCACCTGTCCTGCTTCTCCAGTAAACGCAGTTATCCGTAACCCTGCAGTCTGGTGTTTTATTGCCCCAGCGCTGGGCCCAGGAGACCTGCTTCACCCCTGGAGTGTGGTGTAAAACACTACCCTGGCGTCACGAGCCGTGCAACTACAAGCACATAAATTCACAACCCGTGCACCACAGGAACAGACTGGGAAGGAGGTGAAGTGGGCAGAGTTTCATTAGAGAATCTGTCCCCAGAGACCTGGTAATTAGCAGCAAAACCCGAAGTCTCCTGTGCAAATCCAGAGAGTTTACTGCTACGACAATGAGACAAAGTAAACCAAGATCAGAATATCCGGTACAAATAAATAAAAATGGAATACTTCAGTGGTTTCTGCATTTTTTTTTGTTTGTGTCGGCAGAATTCTTTATTTTGGTTTCACATTGAACCCTTTGTCATACCTCCCAAGTGTCCCTCTTTAGGAGGGACAGTCCCTCTTTTAGACCCAAATCCCACTGTCCCTCTTTCCCACCTTGACATCCCTCTTTTTAGGAAATCAGACTGTGTGGTGTGTATATATGTGTATCATACTGCTCTACAGCAATAAAACTGACATTATTGTTTGTGTAAACATCAGTAGATGTGTTTATAAGTGAGTCTGTGTAAATAAAATACTTTGGTCTTGTTATAAGTCATTTATTAGGTTACACAAGAAGGTGTCAATAGGTCATGAAATAGCTTATAAATTCTCTTTAATGCCCAGCCCACCAGCCACACCCCTAGCCACACCCCTTAAAAGACAAGTGTCCCTCTTTGGCAGTTTGAAATGTTGGGAGGTATGCTTTGTGCTACTACGCTCAAGGTTTGATTTAACAAACTCCACCTATTCTCCAAACAATCCCACCCAGTCCCATTAAGTCACGTTCACAAGACTAATTGCGTCATTTGGACACACCCAGCGCAAGCTGTTGACATCAAGGTTTCAGGTATGCACATGCTCTCCGGCCTCTCTTAGAGATACAACTGCTGTGGGAACGCAGGTTCAAACGCAGGTAAGCACACTGGTGATTTGGACAGCATTCGTCTGCACTGGTTTCCTCTCTGCCACTCAAAGGGTTAACAGCCAAGATAAAATAGGCCTAAATAAGGCCCAAGGACTAATGTCTGGTAGTAACGGGGTTAACAGCCCCATTTAAATCAATGGACATTTCATGTGCCACCCTTTGATGCACACGTTTGGTTCCCTTGCATTGTTGCAGCTGAACTTGTAACAGACTAATTTATGTCAATCATTTCCCCATTTTAATGTTTAAAATAAAACAATCATCACTACACATTCTTTTAAATGATAAGCAACAGGAGACTAGGATATCCAACTTTCTGTCAAAAAAGATAGTTATGTCTATTTACAGATTTTTGCATAAGTTAGAAAGAAGCTATACAGGCTGTCTGGACACAGACAGATCAATTCAGTGTGTTTCAACCAGAAAAGTCCAAATTTAGCTACAGAAATGATGCATTCACCCTGGTACCTCACCAGCAGC
The DNA here is from genome assembly GCA_037306005.1 of Rhinophrynus dorsalis. Classification (NCBI taxonomy): domain Eukaryota; kingdom Metazoa; phylum Chordata; class Amphibia; order Anura; family Rhinophrynidae; genus Rhinophrynus; species Rhinophrynus dorsalis. Next base: position 209,450,129 of record CM074720.1, read on the forward strand.
AACCCGGCCTGGTATCAAATGAGCATTAAATGGACATCAATACTTCATATGTCTAAAAAAGGCACTCCCATTGCGAAGTGTTGGTTTTTTTTTTGTTTTTTTTTTTCAAATATTATTGCAGCTAAAACTTGTTTTATGTAAAATCTCTCAAGGGACTGAAATGTTACACTGGCTGTGTTGCTACACCATTGTATAGAGGTTTACGGTCAACTCACCAGAGATGTCCAATGATGGGTAGCAGCAGCGCCACTAACACTTTAGGCCACTGTGATACTGCACTTACAAAAATTCAACTTTGAGCTACAATGCCTGAAACTACATCCTAATGTCCTTCCTCTACTACAACAGTCAAGTCTGTTAGTGCAGGAATTTAATTCTTGTGCAGACCTAACAACACGAAGAGCATGGACATATTGGTGTCATTGCGCCATGAAGTCTGTTTGGTTATTCAACTTACACACCCAAAGCTCCACGCAGAAGCACTGTCACTCCACTGTGGTTACAGCCAGGAAGTGACAGCCAAAGGACAAACTTGAACACTGAGAATAAATCAGATTGTCTGTTACAATAAGGCACCACGGAGGTCACCAGTATATTCCTTGACTAGCCTTATAAGAGCCAAAGTGTTCTGGGTAGAACAAGGCAAATTGATATCAAATGTGTATCTGGGGACTACTCCCATATTCTAGTAATTAATAGTCCAAGAACATGGTGAAGCGATCAACAGATCAATGTTCTGCAGTAAAGAGTCTTTGAAGAGCGTTAGTGAAGGGAATGTCCCAACTGAAGTCTTCTTCCACGTGGATTCAAATTGTGGATTCATGGGGTGTATGATGAAGACTGTAACGGATGTTATCCGTTACTTAGGCCTTGTCTGGCCATAAGGTTGTTCAACCAAAAACTGTGGACATTCCTGTCATGCCTAAAACAACCCTTGTCTAGGCATATGGATTGTCAGCCCAGTGACGCAGGCTATGTAGAGCTTTGGGATATTATATTGGTGGACAGATGTGCCAAAAAGGACTAAAAATCATAGCCTGCTTTCAGGGAACAGGGCCATTAGGGGGTTAATAATTTGAGTTTACCTAATGTTACTTGCAATGTGTATTGTAGGCACTGAGGCTATTGTATTGAGACCCCCTGCTGGGTGATAATTCATTCAAGTCCCTCCAGTCTTTATGTCCATTGTGTGAGTTCAGCAATCCTTTTGTATTTGATATGTAATGAAGTCTGAGTCATTGTATTTGTTAGACCATTGACCTTTTGTCTACTGTGTGATTGAATTATGTTCCTAATGTATTTGCTTGGTCCATTTATTTGAATGTAAGGTTTGACTATAAATATGTGTGGTTTGTTTCAATAAAGAGAGTTCTGTTTTGGAGTGAACAAGGAGTCCTGGAGTCTTGTATTGCTTATGGTCTAAAGTATCCACTCTGATACCCATCTGCGCCAAGTATCCTGAATCGCTGACCGCCTGCTGCCAGTTTCCTGCGTCCTAACTTCGTGGACTGTCAGGCGGCGACGTGGACTCTTCCCTGCTTCCCTGCTTCCAGCGATCCTGCGGCTGCTTCCAGTGACTGTCCATACTCCAACTGGTGCATCCGACGGCGCTTATCTGCGTCAAGAAGGAGAGACCCAGGAACGACGGCGGAAGGCGACGCGGTCCCTTCGCAGCTTCCGTTACATTGGTGGCATAGCGGTGGGATTTCTCCTTCATATCGGGTGCAGCAATTGAGACATGGCAGACGAAGCAGTGCTGGCAGACACTCTTGGAGCATATGAGGATCGCTACAGCGCCATCCGAATACAGTGGTGGACCCGGCTGGGCGATGTTATCTATGACTTCGTTCCAGAGTTGGATGCGTGCATTACAGAGGAGCTCAGAGTACAGGAGGAGTACTGGGACTTTGTTAAATACCTGGACCAGGAATATGGATCCGAGGGCCTTTTTGACTGGTGCCCATCCCGCTTGCGATGGGACATCCAAGGGCTGGTATGGAACGCCTACCACATGGACTCTACTTTTGGGTGCCCTGACTCCAGCAGATACTGGGAGATCCGGGACAAAAGAGAGGACCGTTTTGGTGGATACATTCCTGCGGACTGCCAGGGAAATTTGGATATTCTGGCAGGATGTGAATGGGACCTGGAGCAACTATATGCTGGGTTCATTCAAGAGGTCCGGGAATTCCAAAAAGAGGAAGAAGAATGGGGGGGTAATGCATCTGAGGAGGACTTCAGCGACTTTGAGGGCCAGGATTGTGTTACCCCTGTTCACTCCACACTGGTGAGTGGGAATTCGTTCCTCACCAGTGCCCCTGTTGTTGCCCCTGCATCAGGAAGTGGGAAAATCGTCCTTCCTGATACCCCTTTGCCCCTGGACTGTGTGTTGCCTGAGCTGAGAAGTGGGAATTCGTTCCTCCTCAGCCAAGAAGATGCCTCTGCATCAGGGGATGGGACAGATGTCTCCCCTGATAGGCATGTTGCCCCTTCCCCTGTCTTTCCAGCTGCGGTGGATGAGATGCAGGTCCCCACCAGCAGCGATTGTATGTCCCAACTGATGGGTAGGAGAGAGCCCATCAGTCCCTGTGAACCCCCTGCTGTGGTGAGTGTGGAAGAGCTCACCAGCTGCCCCAAAGTGATGCCCCCTGTTATTGTGGAAAATGCCCTGGAAGCGGAGCAGTATGTGCTCTCCAGGGCCACAGAGGATGCCGCCTTGAGGGATGGGACTGCGGTCTCCCTCAAGGTAGAGAAGAGCCTTGAACGTGACGGCCTACAAGAGGAGGTCCCCAGCGGGCTGGAAGAGAGCAGCGCTGCTGGCCCTCCTGTGAATGTGTTATGTGACCTGATGGGTAGAGAAGAGTGCCCCATCAGCCCCCCTGTGACCCCTGGCCTGGTGAGTAGGAGCGAGCTCACCAGGGCCTGGGATACCCCTGCTGTGGTGAAGGAGATGCAGGTCCCCACCAGCAGCCCCAGTCCGTCCCCTGTTACTACTGTCCTGGAGAAGGGGAAGAGTGTCTTCTCCAGGTATTTGAATAAGATGGCAAGGAGGATTGAGATTGCCCTCCTCCCCAAGACAAGAGATGGCCCTGATGTGGGGGGCCAGGAAGAAGAAGGGTCCAGCAGTGCTGCTGCTTGCCCTGGAAACCCTATGTGCTGCCCCAAGACCCCCATGCTGGAGAGTAGGATAGAGCTTTCCAGTCCCCCTGTAACCCCTGACTTGGTGCATGGAAGCAAGCGCACCAGGTCATGTGAAGCCCTGGCTGGGATGAGTGGGACGGCCGTCCTCATCCCCAGCCCAACACCTGTTCTCCCTTTCCCTGAGACCCCTGGCCTAGTGAATGGGGGCCCAGTGATGCTTAAGGAGCCTGTTTTTACCCCTACACTGGAGATCCCCACCTTGGTGAGTGGGACCGCGATCCTCACCAAGGATATTTGTGTTGCCATGTCCCCTGTTGACCCTAGCTTGGTGGGTGGGAATGTACTCCCCATCAGGCCCATACCTGATTTGACTCAGGAGCGTGGGAACTGCATCCGCTCCTGTCCCTCTGGGGCCCTGGCCCAACTAAAAGGGGGAGATGTGCCTCTCTCCCCAAACTCTGCTGCCCAGAAGCCAGCATCATCATTGCCTCAGGGAGATCCCCCTTATAGACTGGCTCTGGACCCTGAGCCACTGGCCCCAGACCCAGAAGGATTTGACTGTAGCCCTGCCTGGAGAAGGGCCCAGGAGAGGCCCCCTAATCTGCTATTGGTCAGGGTAACCCAGTACCAGTTCCCCTGGCCCAGGACTAAGGACAAAGGAACTGGCATTCTCTTCACTGGCCCAGGAGCAGGGCCTTGTGCACCACTACCAGGCCCAGACAAAGGGCTCCTGTTTTCCCCTGGCCCAGGACAGAAAGACTATTTCAATCTCTGGCCCAGGACAAGGGGCCCCACAGTTAAAACTGGCCTAGGACCAAGGCCTCCGGACTAATGTACTGTCCAGACAAGTGCCTCACCATCTCTATGCCCTCCTACAGCTCCAAGCCAGCGTTTCCTGCTGTACCCGCTGGCTTGGTACTAAAAGGGGGAGAAATGTAACGGATGTTATCCGTTACTTAGGCCTTGTCTGGCCATAAGGTTGTTTAACCAAAAACTGTGGACATTCCTGTCATGCCTAAAACAACCCTTGTCTAGGCATATGGATTGTCAGCCCAGTGACGCAGGCTATGTAGAGCTTTGGGATATTATATTGGTGGACAGATGTGCCAAAAAGGACTAAAAATCATAGCCTGCTTTCAGGGAACAGGGCCATTAGGGGGTTAATAATTTGAGTTTACCTAATGTTACTTGCAATGTGTATTGTAGGCACTGAGGCTATTGTATTGAGACCCCCTGCTGGGTGATAATTCATTCAAGTCCCTCCAGTCTTTATGTCCATTGTGTGAGTTCAGCAATCCTTTTGTATTTGATATGTAATGAAGTCTGAGTCATTGTATTTGTTAGACCATTGACCTTTTGTCTACTGTGTGATTGAATTATGTTCCTAATGTATTTGCTTGGTCCATTTATTTGAATGTAAGGTTTGACTATAAATATGTGTGGTTTGTTTCAATAAAGAGAGTTCTGTTTTGGAGTGAACAAGGAGTCCTGGAGTCTTGTATTGCTTATGGTCTAAAGTATCCACTCTGATACCCATCTGCGCCAAGTATCCTGAATCGCTGACCGCCTGCTGCCAGTTTCCTGCGTCCTAACTTCGTGGACTGTCAGGCGGCGACGTGGACTCTTCCCTGCTTCCCTGCTTCCAGCGATCCTGCGGCTGCTTCCAGTGACTGTCCATACTCCAACTGGTGCATCCGACGGCGCTTATCTGCGTCAAGAAGGAGAGACCCAGGAACGACGGCGGAAGGCGACGCGGTCCCTTCGCAGCTTCCGTTACATTGGTGGCATAGCGGTGGGATTTCTCCTTCATATCGGGTGCAGCAATTGAGACATGGCAGACGAAGCAGTGCTGGCAGACACTCTTGGAGCATATGAGGATCGCTACAGCGCCATCCGAATACAGTGGTGGACCCGGCTGGGCGATGTTATCTATGACTTCGTTCCAGAGTTGGATGCGTGCATTACAGAGGAGCTCAGAGTACAGGAGGAGTACTGGGACTTTGTTAAATACCTGGACCAGGAATATGGATCCGAGGGCCTTTTTGACTGGTGCCCATCCCGCTTGCGATGGGACATCCAAGGGCTGGTATGGAACGCCTACCACATGGACTCTACTTTTGGGTGCCCTGACTCCAGCAGATACTGGGAGATCCGGGACAAAAGAGAGGACCGTTTTGGTGGATACATTCCTGCGGACTGCCAGGGAAATTTGGATATTCTGGCAGGATGTGAATGGGACCTGGAGCAACTATATGCTGGGTTCATTCAAGAGGTCCGGGAATTCCAAAAAGAGGAAGAAGAATGGGGGGGTAATGCATCTGAGGAGGACTTCAGCGACTTTGAGGGCCAGGATTGTGTTACCCCTGTTCACTCCACACTGGTGAGTGGGAATTCGTTCCTCACCAGTGCCCCTGTTGTTGCCCCTGCATCAGGAAGTGGGAAAATCGTCCTTCCTGATACCCCTTTGCCCCTGGACTGTGTGTTGCCTGAGCTGAGAAGTGGGAATTCGTTCCTCCTCAGCCAAGAAGATGCCTCTGCATCAGGGGATGGGACAGATGTCTCCCCTGATAGGCATGTTGCCCCTTCCCCTGTCTTTCCAGCTGCGGTGGATGAGATGCAGGTCCCCACCAGCAGCGATTGTATGTCCCAACTGATGGGTAGGAGAGAGCCCATCAGTCCCTGTGAACCCCCTGCTGTGGTGAGTGTGGAAGAGCTCACCAGCTGCCCCAAAGTGATGCCCCCTGTTATTGTGGAAAATGCCCTGGAAGCGGAGCAGTATGTGCTCTCCAGGGCCACAGAGGATGCCGCCTTGAGGGATGGGACTGCGGTCTCCCTCAAGGTAGAGAAGAGCCTTGAACGTGACGGCCTACAAGAGGAGGTCCCCAGCGGGCTGGAAGAGAGCAGCGCTGCTGGCCCTCCTGTGAATGTGTTATGTGACCTGATGGGTAGAGAAGAGTGCCCCATCAGCCCCCCTGTGACCCCTGGCCTGGTGAGTAGGAGCGAGCTCACCAGGGCCTGGGATACCCCTGCTGTGGTGAAGGAGATGCAGGTCCCCACCAGCAGCCCCAGTCCGTCCCCTGTTACTACTGTCCTGGAGAAGGGGAAGAGTGTCTTCTCCAGGTATTTGAATAAGATGGCAAGGAGGATTGAGATTGCCCTCCTCCCCAAGACAAGAGATGGCCCTGATGTGGGGGGCCAGGAAGAAGAAGGGTCCAGCAGTGCTGCTGCTTGCCCTGGAAACCCTATGTGCTGCCCCAAGACCCCCATGCTGGAGAGTAGGATAGAGCTTTCCAGTCCCCCTGTAACCCCTGACTTGGTGCATGGAAGCAAGCGCACCAGGTCATGTGAAGCCCTGGCTGGGATGAGTGGGACGGCCGTCCTCATCCCCAGCCCAACACCTGTTCTCCCTTTCCCTGAGACCCCTGGCCTAGTGAATGGGGGCCCAGTGATGCTTAAGGAGCCTGTTTTTACCCCTACACTGGAGATCCCCACCTTGGTGAGTGGGACCGCGATCCTCACCAAGGATATTTGTGTTGCCATGTCCCCTGTTGACCCTAGCTTGGTGGGTGGGAATGTACTCCCCATCAGGCCCATACCTGATTTGACTCAGGAGCGTGGGAACTGCATCCGCTCCTGTCCCTCTGGGGCCCTGGCCCAACTAAAAGGGGGAGATGTGCCTCTCTCCCCAAACTCTGCTGCCCAGAAGCCAGCATCATCATTGCCTCAGGGAGATCCCCCTTATAGACTGGCTCTGGACCCTGAGCCACTGGCCCCAGACCCAGAAGGATTTGACTGTAGCCCTGCCTGGAGAAGGGCCCAGGAGAGGCCCCCTAATCTGCTATTGGTCAGGGTAACCCAGTACCAGTTCCCCTGGCCCAGGACTAAGGACAAAGGAACTGGCATTCTCTTCACTGGCCCAGGAGCAGGGCCTTGTGCACCACTACCAGGCCCAGACAAAGGGCTCCTGTTTTCCCCTGGCCCAGGACAGAAAGACTATTTCAATCTCTGGCCCAGGACAAGGGGCCCCACAGTTAAAACTGGCCTAGGACCAAGGCCTCCGGACTAATGTACTGTCCAGACAAGTGCCTCACCATCTCTATGCCCTCCTACAGCTCCAAGCCAGCGTTTCCTGCTGTACCCGCTGGCTTGGTACTAAAAGGGGGAGAAATGTAACGGATGTTATCCGTTACTTAGGCCTTGTCTGGCCATAAGGTTGTTTAACCAAAAACTGTGGACATTCCTGTCATGCCTAAAACAACCCTTGTCTAGGCATATGGATTGTCAGCCCAGTGACGCAGGCTATGTAGAGCTTTGGGATATTATATTGGTGGACAGATGTGCCAAAAAGGACTAAAAATCATAGCCTGCTTTCAGGGAACAGGGCCATTAGGGGGTTAATAATTTGAGTTTACCTAATGTTACTTGCAATGTGTATTGTAGGCACTGAGGCTATTGTATTGAGACCCCCTGCTGGGTGATAATTCATTCAAGTCCCTCCAGTCTTTATGTCCATTGTGTGAGTTCAGCAATCCTTTTGTATTTGATATGTAATGAAGTCTGAGTCATTGTATTTGTTAGACCATTGACCTTTTGTCTACTGTGTGATTGAATTATGTTCCTAATGTATTTGCTTGGTCCATTTATTTGAATGTAAGGTTTGACTATAAATATGTGTGGTTTGTTTCAATAAAGAGAGTTCTGTTTTGGAGTGAACAAGGAGTCCTGGAGTCTTGTATTGCTTATGGTCTAAAGTATCCACTCTGATACCCATCTGCGCCAAGTATCCTGAATCGCTGACCGCCTGCTGCCAGTTTCCTGCGTCCTAACTTCGTGGACTGTCAGGCGGCGACGTGGACTCTTCCCTGCTTCCCTGCTTCCAGCGATCCTGCGGCTGCTTCCAGTGACTGTCCATACTCCAACTGGTGCATCCGACGGCGCTTATCTGCGTCAAGAAGGAGAGACCCAGGAACGACGGCGGAAGGCGACGCGGTCCCTTCGCAGCTTCCGTTACATTGGTGGCATAGCGGTGGGATTTCTCCTTCATATCGGGTGCAGCAATTGAGACATGGCAGACGAAGCAGTGCTGGCAGACACTCTTGGAGCATATGAGGATCGCTACAGCGCCATCCGAATACAGTGGTGGACCCGGCTGGGCGATGTTATCTATGACTTCGTTCCAGAGTTGGATGCGTGCATTACAGAGGAGCTCAGAGTACAGGAGGAGTACTGGGACTTTGTTAAATACCTGGACCAGGAATATGGATCCGAGGGCCTTTTTGACTGGTGCCCATCCCGCTTGCGATGGGACATCCAAGGGCTGGTATGGAACGCCTACCACATGGACTCTACTTTTGGGTGCCCTGACTCCAGCAGATACTGGGAGATCCGGGACAAAAGAGAGGACCGTTTTGGTGGATACATTCCTGCGGACTGCCAGGGAAATTTGGATATTCTGGCAGGATGTGAATGGGACCTGGAGCAACTATATGCTGGGTTCATTCAAGAGGTCCGGGAATTCCAAAAAGAGGAAGAAGAATGGGGGGGTAATGCATCTGAGGAGGACTTCAGCGACTTTGAGGGCCAGGATTGTGTTACCCCTGTTCACTCCACACTGGTGAGTGGGAATTCGTTCCTCACCAGTGCCCCTGTTGTTGCCCCTGCATCAGGAAGTGGGAAAATCGTCCTTCCTGATACCCCTTTGCCCCTGGACTGTGTGTTGCCTGAGCTGAGAAGTGGGAATTCGTTCCTCCTCAGCCAAGAAGATGCCTCTGCATCAGGGGATGGGACAGATGTCTCCCCTGATAGGCATGTTGCCCCTTCCCCTGTCTTTCCAGCTGCGGTGGATGAGATGCAGGTCCCCACCAGCAGCGATTGTATGTCCCAACTGATGGGTAGGAGAGAGCCCATCAGTCCCTGTGAACCCCCTGCTGTGGTGAGTGTGGAAGAGCTCACCAGCTGCCCCAAAGTGATGCCCCCTGTTATTGTGGAAAATGCCCTGGAAGCGGAGCAGTATGTGCTCTCCAGGGCCACAGAGGATGCCGCCTTGAGGGATGGGACTGCGGTCTCCCTCAAGGTAGAGAAGAGCCTTGAACGTGACGGCCTACAAGAGGAGGTCCCCAGCGGGCTGGAAGAGAGCAGCGCTGCTGGCCCTCCTGTGAATGTGTTATGTGACCTGATGGGTAGAGAAGAGTGCCCCATCAGCCCCCCTGTGACCCCTGGCCTGGTGAGTAGGAGCGAGCTCACCAGGGCCTGGGATACCCCTGCTGTGGTGAAGGAGATGCAGGTCCCCACCAGCAGCCCCAGTCCGTCCCCTGTTACTACTGTCCTGGAGAAGGGGAAGAGTGTCTTCTCCAGGTATTTGAATAAGATGGCAAGGAGGATTGAGATTGCCCTCCTCCCCAAGACAAGAGATGGCCCTGATGTGGGGGGCCAGGAAGAAGAAGGGTCCAGCAGTGCTGCTGCTTGCCCTGGAAACCCTATGTGCTGCCCCAAGACCCCCATGCTGGAGAGTAGGATAGAGCTTTCCAGTCCCCCTGTAACCCCTGACTTGGTGCATGGAAGCAAGCGCACCAGGTCATGTGAAGCCCTGGCTGGGATGAGTGGGACGGCCGTCCTCATCCCCAGCCCAACACCTGTTCTCCCTTTCCCTGAGACCCCTGGCCTAGTGAATGGGGGCCCAGTGATGCTTAAGGAGCCTGTTTTTACCCCTACACTGGAGATCCCCACCTTGGTGAGTGGGACCGCGATCCTCACCAAGGATATTTGTGTTGCCATGTCCCCTGTTGACCCTAGCTTGGTGGGTGGGAATGTACTCCCCATCAGGCCCATACCTGATTTGACTCAGGAGCGTGGGAACTGCATCCGCTCCTGTCCCTCTGGGGCCCTGGCCCAACTAAAAGGGGGAGATGTGCCTCTCTCCCCAAACTCTGCTGCCCAGAAGCCAGCATCATCATTGCCTCAGGGAGATCCCCCTTATAGACTGGCTCTGGACCCTGAGCCACTGGCCCCAGACCCAGAAGGATTTGACTGTAGCCCTGCCTGGAGAAGGGCCCAGGAGAGGCCCCCTAATCTGCTATTGGTCAGGGTAACCCAGTACCAGTTCCCCTGGCCCAGGACTAAGGACAAAGGAACTGGCATTCTCTTCACTGGCCCAGGAGCAGGGCCTTGTGCACCACTACCAGGCCCAGACAAAGGGCTCCTGTTTTCCCCTGGCCCAGGACAGAAAGACTATTTCAATCTCTGGCCCAGGACAAGGGGCCCCACAGTTAAAACTGGCCTAGGACCAAGGCCTCCGGACTAATGTACTGTCCAGACAAGTGCCTCACCATCTCTATGCCCTCCTACAGCTCCAAGCCAGCGTTTCCTGCTGTACCCGCTGGCTTGGTACTAAAAGGGGGAGAAATGTAACGGATGTTATCCGTTACTTAGGCCTTGTCTGGCCATAAGGTTGTTTAACCAAAAACTGTGGACATTCCTGTCATGCCTAAAACAACCCTTGTCTAGGCATATGGATTGTCAGCCCAGTGACGCAGGCTATGTAGAGCTTTGGGATATTATATTGGTGGACAGATGTGCCAAAAAGGACTAAAAATCATAGCCTGCTTTCAGGGAACAGGGCCATTAGGGGGTTAATAATTTGAGTTTACCTAATGTTACTTGCAATGTGTATTGTAGGCACTGAGGCTATTGTATTGAGACCCCCTGCTGGGTGATAATTCATTCAAGTCCCTCCAGTCTTTATGTCCATTGTGTGAGTTCAGCAATCCTTTTGTATTTGATATGTAATGAAGTCTGAGTCATTGTATTTGTTAGACCATTGACCTTTTGTCTACTGTGTGATTGAATTATGTTCCTAATGTATTTGCTTGGTCCATTTATTTGAATGTAAGGTTTGACTATAAATATGTGTGGTTTGTTTCAATAAAGAGAGTTCTGTTTTGGAGTGAACAAGGAGTCCTGGAGTCTTGTATTGCTTATGGTCTAAAGTATCCACTCTGATACCCATCTGCGCCAAGTATCCTGAATCGCTGACCGCCTGCTGCCAGTTTCCTGCGTCCTAACTTCGTGGACTGTCAGGCGGCGACGTGGACTCTTCCCTGCTTCCCTGCTTCCAGCGATCCTGCGGCTGCTTCCAGTGACTGTCCATACTCCAACTGGTGCATCCGACGGCGCTTATCTGCGTCAAGAAGGAGAGACCCAGGAACGACGGCGGAAGGCGACGCGGTCCCTTTGCAGCTTCCATTACAAAGACCATATCCCAAACTCCAACTTAAGCCTCCCTCATCCTGGGAGTTGAGTTCTGTTGACTGGATCTGGACAAATAAAGAGAAGCATCCCTCATTTAAACAGAACAAAAGAGACAAAAAAATATGTTTGCATTAAAGGAATAATAACAGATTTTATAATTAATATATATTCTACTGTTTTTCAAGTAAAACAAGGGTGACTCCACCACTGAGATATTTTTTTTATTAAAAAATATATTACAACTCAAGATAATGCTTTCCTCTTTCAGTGTTTGAGGAGATTTACAGTCTATTGACAGACATTGCCCATAGGCACTAATGAAACAGCACCAGCTGGTGGACAAATCAGCTCATTTTGTTGAATACTCCTCTGAGAAAGAGAGAGAAAGGAGAGAAAGAGAGAGAAAGAAAGAGAAAAAGAGGGAGAGAAAGAGAAAGAAAAAGAGCGAGAAAGAAAGAGTGAAAGTGCAAAAGCGAGAACAAGTGCAACAGAGAAAGAGCGGGAGAGAGAGAAAGAGCGGGAAAGAGAAAAAGAAGAGAGAGAATGAAAAGAATTAAAGAAAGATAAAGCCAGTCTGAGTTGTAATAACATTTGAATTAACTATCTCCCAGCAGTAGGAGTCCTTGTTTTTCGCAGCATAATAAACCATCCCTATGCATTTCAAAGCAGGAAGCATGTTACCTAATGAATCAGTCCACGTATCACACAGCAGCATTCCTTCTTTCTATAGTCTGTAGGCACACACAGAGTCACACCCCACACGCAGTGTCACACACAGAGTAACACCCCACACGCAGTGTCACACACAGAGTCAAACCCCACACGCAGTGTCACACACAGAGTCACACACAGCGTTACACGCACCCACACACCCTTTACCCCCTAACTCTTTTTTTTCTGCCTTAGCATACAGGTACACTTACACTTTTAGAGGCCTCACTAGCATCCAAGGGGTTAATCTAAGTTTTAAAACCCCTAGTAGAATTTTTGTCCATAACACGTGACCCTATGGTGGGCCTTAAGGTCAGGTATGCACCTTTGGGGTGAATTTGGGTGACTGTCACTGTATTGTCAACTGTGTAGAAACTGGAACCACTTTGGTAGCTATATTAAAGGGCCATAGATACAAAGATATGGGGCAAATCAGCTAAACCATGGGGACAAATAAAAATTCTTATCAATTTAAATCAGTAATTTAAGCCCCTGAATGCTAGAGGTCTCCAAGGCACTGCAAAGTGATGTACTGGAGAACTCTGTAGCATTCAATTACAAATCCCAGGTAAAAGGAATATCAACATTCAAATATATTGCTAGGCTTTTCTCACTGAAAAAAAAATTATTCTCACTACCAAGAGCATTATTATTCAAAACGTATTACAGCTCGAGATAATATGTGTTTCTTTTTGTGTCCAGAGAGCTTGGTTAAGCAATAAAAACTATACACGGGAACTAATGAAACAGCACCACCTAGTGGTCTCTTCTAGAACTATTGCAATAAAAAAAAAAGGACAAGAAATCTAGACGTTTGCGCTATTATAAAATTTGAACGACGTCCCAACAGAATCATTGTTTTAAATGATTGTCCCATCAGTGTTAATTTTAGGAATTTTTATTTACTTCTTATGGAGCAGTTGACTTACCCCTGAATTGCTGCATATCCTGTTTGAGATTACGGCCCTAAGACTATTCTGCTCATATTGGTGAGAGAAATCTCAATGTTTTCGTCCTGGTAAAACATTTTTATTTTGGGGTTGGATTCAATTATTTTTCCACTAGTTGCTTGTAGTGTGGAATTTCTCTTGCGTACAATAGTTTGTTGACAGGTGAGTCCTACAAGAGAAAGGTACAAGTGATTTTGGATTATTTGCTTATGGCGTTTCTAGGGGTGTGCTGTACCTTCTCCCACAGGAAGAGATTCTGCAGAAAGTAAGGCCTTCCCACAACAATTCCCCTTTCTGCTAACCTATTTTGTGCAGAGAAAATGAGTAAGTGTTAATGTGTGGGTTTACTATTGAAATGTCACCCTCTGTCAGCCATCAAAACACAGATATCAATGTCGCCTGCATCAAAAGGGCAACATTCTGATGTCGCACACTTAAATGTCACCAAGAAGATAGAGCAAATCTGCTCCAAGTACCTCCCATCTGTGGATGCTTAAGTATCGCTCAAGGGTTATGATACCCTATTCCAAGTACTGTTATGCCCTTGGAAGAGGGCATCTTATCCCTTTGAATGACACTTAAGTACACACAGATGGAGGATATGCATAACATTACTTGGAAGAGGGCATTGGAGACAGCGGCAGCAGGATTTAAGTTTTTTTTTAAAATAATTTTATTTTATGTCTTTAGGTTCATGGATAACCAATAACCCTTTGAGTGCCAGAGGTGTCCGCAACAGACCCCTCTGCCATGAAAAGGGTTAAAGTAGAGATGGAGGGTACTCAGAGCAGATCTGTGATATTTTCTTGGTGACTTTTAATAGTGCAACATCAGAATGTTGTCCTTTTTATGCGGGCAACATTCTAATGTCGCCCCCTTTCGAAGGAGGGGACATTATGAACTCCGTATTTTATGGTCTCCAAATAGAACTTCACATTTCAATAGGATACCGAATGCTTGATGAGGAGAGTGTATATGTCTGCATGTGTGTGTATGCACATTGCAATATCCTCTTAGGAAAGTCTAAAAGACAGAGCAGAGACATGCTCACAAATGCAAACTTCTTCCCATATTCCCATCAATGTATGCACACTCACCCTCCCCACTTTGTGTCCCGAGATGGTACACGAGTCAATGAAAGTCTGGGCAATTACTGATAAGATGGATTCCACATTCTCAGACACCTCAATGTCAAACACCATCTGAGGATGTTTCAAAATCAGCACCCAGAATTGCTGCATTAGACTGGAAGGGAAGAGGAAAAAAAACAGAGGTGAAGAACTTATGGACAATGTAGACGCAGCAGGAGTAAGAGGGAGACTCAATATGACAAAAGGGTAGCTGATAGGGTTATTTTAACCCACTGCTGGGTTCCTTAAACACTTTGGATGTTCTGCCAGTATCGGACTAGTTATGCTCAGCAATGCAGTTTTAAAAACCCCTGAGGCCCAGTGTGAAATTGTGAATTGAGGCTTCCAAATATAGGCTAACATGTAGGATCCGCTTTTAAACTTTAGTTGTAGTCTTCCTTTTCTTGCTGTTGTGGGAAAAGCAGCCACATTTGTGTATTGTACACCCAGAACACCCCCACTCTTCCCAGACCAGCTGACCATAGAATTAAATTGTTTAATTTCTTTGAAACTAGGACAGTCGTTAACCCTGCACCTCCATACATTAAAATTCCCCCTGGCTCTCAATCACCTGTGTGTCTTCCAGATCTGAACGGTCTCATGCTTCTCTGTCATCTCATCAAGGAAATCAAATAAATACTTGATAGCAATAGGCACTGGCCGGTTTACCCCCAACATCACCTGGAAAGTGTCATCAACAAACTTCTGTAGTGTGCCCTGTGGGTGATACAGAGGAAACAGTTATTGGGTACTTGGAACGTATGTACCCAGATGTCAATGCCAGATTTTAAATGGCTAATAGCTGAATGTGCATTGGGCATTCACAATAGCCGATTCCTATCTGGTACTCGTACATGAATGAGAAAATACCAGGTACATTCACCATTCCCATCTGCCAGATTTAATGTGAATGATCCCACAGAATACTATGGGAAGAATATACATAGTGCATGCGAGTGGGTGTATAGCACGAATGATAGCATTTACACAATATTTTTCTCGTATTGCCCTGCTAATCATACAAAAGACAGGGAAATACATTTGATCATGATAAATACCCATGGATACTTGTCAACGAGCGCTGCGAGGAGCAGAATATTTAATCCACCACTCTTCCTGCACATTGAGGATTTCTGCCAGTTGCACAGTTGTGCTACTCACCACAATGATCGAATCAATGGCAGCTCATACGGGCATTATCCAGTCAAGTTAGGCTTTTGCTACGGCCCACCTACAGGTCAAACATCTTGTATATACCAAATAATGGAGACATCAGGGAGGTGCAGGAACAATGGAAGTTACATGGAAGACTTGAGCATTGCTACAACACGTGTGAACCACAACTAAACATATAAAACGAAAATGCATTTGCCAGCCCTAAACTGGGTCTTCCATTCTTCACCTTATCTTCATGGACAGCATGCATGTCAAAAAGGGATTGAGAATGGCCTTAGCACATTCTCGCTTCCGCATACTACTGCTTTGTCTTGGTCTTGTAGACCTCTGGCTCCTCCACAGACTTCACAAGGTGCCATGTCCTAAAGTCACCATCTTCGCCATCATCCAACATTGGGGTCTCTGGAAGGGACAGAGAATGAATAAGGTTATGGAGTACACAGAGAAAAAGAAGACAGATAATAAAAAAAAAGACAGGAGAGAGTAGAGACTAAGGAGGGAAAAAGCACAATAGCAAAATCACAGCAAGAAAGTGGAGGAATAAAGTAAATATTAGAACCAAGGCTGGATTGACCTCTGTGGCAGCCAAGACTCACTTAGCCCCACCCCAGCCCCTCACTTGACTCCACCCCTAATGACATCCACTATTGCCTGATACACTTGGGAAATACAAAACTGGATTAAAGCGGAACTTTCACATTGTATAAATTCGCCCTCCAATAATTAAACATATGGCGGCTAGCTTCATAATCATTCTATTAGATCTCAGAAGTATCCGATTCTAAAGTAATCCATAATCTTTTGAGACTAACAGCCAGGTTAATACCGTCTGCGCCGTCAGTCCTTTCCGGTGCCTTATAGCACACTGCAGTGCCTCCTAGAGGAGACTGGGACTTACAGCACAGGCGTCTCTAAAATAAGATGTCTGTGCTGATGCCTGGCTTCCGGTCTCTGAAGATTAAGGATTACTTTAGAATCGGGTACTTCTGAGATCTAATAGAGAAATATTATGAAGCTAGTCGCCATATGTTTATTTATTGGAGGGCAGCTTTACACAAGGTGAAAGTCCCAATTTAATTATGGGGAAAACCAACTGCACTACAAGACGAAATAAAAAGTCCTAAAGCTCTCATTAATTATGCAGGCATTTAAATAAAATAATTACATAATAAGTAATCAATTTAACCTTACATACTATGCACCGACAGAATTAATGCACAGTGGGTTACAAGCCTTGCTAGTATGCCCGTAGCATAGTCAAGGCCAGTGAAAATAAGTACGGTGGTAATTAAACCAGTACCATAGTGTAGAACTAGGTGTCTGGTGTAGGGGCACTGAAAATCCTCTGGGCCTGGAGCCAATGGCTGGTAGGGCATGATGGGAATTGTAGTCTCCATAAGCTGGGGAGCTAAAGGATCTCTAACCCTGTTGTGGCCAGCACATAACTTGGCAATGCAGGGGATTGTCTACTCTGCCTACTGGGTTAACCCAGCACTTATGAGAGCAACTGAGGAAAGAAACCAAGAGGAATATTCAGACCCTCTCAATCCCTCACTCAATCTCTCATCAAAGGAAGCCGTTGAATGGAGTTTCACATTGGTTATTGTGCAGTGTGGGGATCAGAGCTACAGTAGCACCATCTGGATCCTGAACATTAGGGACAGAATGTGTGAAATCCAAAGAGAGGTCCCACAAACAGATACATCCAAGATAGATGGCACCCTTAATTTATACTATAACCATTAAAGGGATAGTATTGCTAGATTATTACAAAAGAAATAGAATTGAAAAAACTATCTCCCATCTCTCAAACGTTTATAGTTTGAGAGATCGAAGCATGTAAAGTTCGGGATTCCCAGAAGTCTGCCATCTAGCAGAGAAAAGTACAATCTGGTCCCGGGACCATCCTGCGGCTCTTTGTAAAAATCTAGCAATACTATCCCTTTAAAGAAGAACCAGTGCCTCCAAATATTAACTCTCCATTTATTTACCTTACTGTGGCTAGAAACATCGTAATGACGCTATACATTTGCCCTTGCTCATTTTTTTTTTTCAAGAGAACGTTCGTCCTGGAAATCATGTGCATGGAAGCAGACATGAGAGTTACTACTAGGAACAAAGGAGAAAAATGCTACCCACTGCATATGGTAATGTTAACCCCTTTAAAAGGACCACTTGACATTGCTCTGCAAGACATTGTGCATATTGCCTAGATTCAACAATTGGGAGGACTTTAAACTTGAGGGAGTCCTTGTATGGTCAAAACACTAACTGTAATAATGTTTTAAAGCGGAACTTTCACATATTAATAAGTCGCCCTGTAAATCATTAAACATATGGCGACTAGCTTTATAATACGTGTATTACCTAACAATAGTGCCAGATTCTAAAGAAACCTTTAACCTTCGGAGACTGATGGCCAGGTTATTGCAGTCTGCGCACCTGCACCGTCAGTCCCTTCCGGTTACCTTGCGGCACGCTGCGATGCTTCCGGTCTCCGAAGATTAAAGATTTCTTTAGAATCTGGCACTACTGTTAGGTAATGCTCGTATTATACAGCTAGTCGCCATAAGTTTAATGATTTAAGGGGGACTTATTAATATGTGAAAGTTCTGCTTTAAGAAAATATTCCTTTTTTTGCACTCTATACGGAGTGTGCTTTGTTTTTTTTCTCTTCTTATTTATACTGTATACCGTATAACGGTGCAGAGTATTCACCCTCTTCTACTGGCCTTGCGTTAATGAAGTCAGATCCTCGACAGAGTCAAATTACCAGATCTCCATTCTGTTGTAGCAGAAAAGATATACAGTGTAACATATCATACAAATATATGGCATGATGATTCTCAGTCATCTATTACTTACATATAGATCTATCACAGACTAGGTAGAAGAACAAAAAATACACAACTGCATGAACTTTCGCCAGATTGCATCTGTTGATCCAGAGGAAGGCAGAGAAAATGGTATTTCAGATGTCATTACCAGATTTTCCAAAAGGGAAGAAGTAGAAATTCTACCAGAATTCAAAACAGCAACATAATCACACTGGGTGTAATTATTGGGCAAACCAATTAAATCATAGGGATAACTTAAAATTTTCAGATTTTCTAATGATTTTAAGGAGTCTTGTAAACCCTTTAACATTATAGAGGTTGCTGAGCAAGGCATTAGACACTCTATTTAATTTGATGCAAATCAACTAGCTGCATAACTATCACGGTGCCCGTGATTGCCTCCAGTGACCTGTGCTTGCAGGAGACATTGCATTACTTCCTGGTTGTTGAGCTGAGTCACACTCACTATTCTTATACGCTGCTGTAAATTACCAGAGTGAGTCTCCGCCTACGTGCTAGGCCTTAAAGGCCTCAGCCTGCCTTTACTCAGTTTCCCTTTCATGGTGTACCTGTGCACTGTAGCTCTTGTGATTCCGATGCTCCATTACTGTGTATGACTCCTGGCTACGTTTTGACATCAGCTCCGTTTGATACCTGACTAGTTGTCTTCCGTTCCGGTCTGACCTCTGGCTCCGTCTGACTACCCGCTCCGGTCTGACTCCTGGCTTTCGCTGACTACCCGCTCCAGTGTGACTCCTGTCATTCGCTGACTACCCACTCCGTGCCGACCCCGGCTCAATATCGATTATTCTATACCCTTGGCCTAATGTCACCACTTGTGCTCACTGTGCTCTGTTTCCTCCGGTCGAGCGATGCTCAGTCTGCGTCAGTCCATGTCACTGGCATTCCTGCTGCCTGTTGTTTTGTCCTGTGCCACTGGGTTCCCTAGCGTTCTAGGGCTTCTCAGTCACCACTGCCTGTTGGTTTACCCTAGCGTTCTAGGGATCCTCATTCACCTCTGCCTGTTGGTTTACCATAACGATCTAGGGAGATCTGTCTCTGAGCTGAACCACCCTTGCATACTCAGGGATTTTCCATCAGTTTAGAGGGGCTTCACAGCTGCTCCTGTACTAGTAGCTACTACCATCCTTGCTACTAGTGTGTCTATAAAGTCAGAGTGGTATCAGCCTCCTTACGGTCAGTGGATCCTGTGCTGTCTCAGTACCTGGCTAGTGAGGGCTGGGGAAGTGCGTTGTCTATGGCGATGCAGATGCTCCTTAACCGTACAGCACATCTCGATAAGCCTGTGCAACTACCGGTGGCCTCCTCTGTTTTGGCATCGGTAGAAACCACTCAGTTGAAAAACACGATGTATAGAGGGTTGTCCGGAGCAGCTCCACTCCCTCTAAGATATGATGGGGAACCCACGTTGTGCCGTCGATTCATAAATCAGCTTGGAATTTTTTTGGAACTGGTACCTAATGCTTTCCAGAGTGAAAGAAGCAAAGTGGGCTTTAGGATTTCCTCGTTGACTTGTAGAGCTTTGGCATGGGCCAACCCGTTACTGGAGACATCTAAACCCATAAAGTCTAATTTTACTGAATTTGTGGATGCCTTCCATAAAGTATTTGTTGTTTTAGGCCAAGCAACCTCTGCCGTAAAAAAACTAATGACCATTCGCCAGGGTGCCCGTACAGTAGCAGAATACATTACTGAATTTCGTATATTAGTGGCAGAGGTAGGCTGGAACAACGAGGCTCTGGTGGAGGCCTTCTCACAAGGGCTTAATGATATGATTAAAGATGAGACGGCAGCCCGCAAGCTGGCAGAGGACCTAGATCAGTTTATTTTCTTTGCTATACTGATTGATACCCACATCACAGAAATATCCTCATTCAAAAACCACAAGCCAAGGCTTGAGTCTCAACTGATGACTAACTGGGAGCTCCCACCCATGCCTCCCTCACCTCCCAAGCCACTTAGTGCTGAAGTCAGTAGGGCTGAGCCCATGTAAGTCGGTTTTACACGTTTGTCCAGGGAGGAGCTGTCCTTCCATAGTAAACAAGGTCTATGCCTGTACTGCGGTATGGCTGGACATATGTTATGGGCCTGCCAGGTACGTCTGGGAAATGCACGCACCTAGGATCCCTGAGGGGACAGATCCTAGGTGGCGTAAATCAGTACCCAGACCCAGAAAAGAACAAGCCCATCTTACAAGTGGCACTCTCTTGGGCAGTCTCCTCTGTCGTGACACCATCCCTGATCGATTCAGGAACTGCAGGCTACTTTATTAAAGGCGAATTAGCTAAACAGCACAATATAGCTTTGGTGCCTCGAGTTTCTCCATTGGCTATGGAGGCGATCGATGGTAGACTGCTAGAACCATCCCAGGTCAAACATGAGACCTGTCCGCTGTCTCTTAGAGTAGGAGCTCTCCATGTGTAAACCCTACAATTTCAAGTCATTCAGTCTCCACATGTGTTCAGACACACAACCCCAGAATGGACTGGAAAACCTGTGATGTATCTTGGTCCGATTATTGCCAGAAGTCTTGTCTACCGCAGCCCACTAAGATTTTGTGTACCTCCCCCTCTATACCCTCAGAGTACAAGTTGTCCAGTGAGGTATTCAGTAAGGGGCAGGCTAGCACTTTGCCAAAGCATAGGACATATGACTGTGCTATTAATTTGACACCAGGCACGATACCTCCAAAAGGCCGCACCTACCCATTGTCGGTAGAGGAGAACCGAGGTATGGAGGAGTACATTTCTGATGCCTTAGCCAGAGGAATTATCAGGAAGTCTTCTTCGCCTGCAGGGGCAGGATTTTTCTTTGTAAAGAAAAAAGATGGGGCGCTTAGACCCTGCATAGACTATAGAGGTCTAAATAAGCGGATGGTAAAAAATGCGTACCCCATTCCATTGATAACCGAGTTGTTTGAACACTTGAAGGGCTCCTCAGTCTTCAAGAAGTTTGACTTACGGGCAGCCTATAACAATCCAATCAAGGAGCGATGAGCGGAAATCCACTTTTAATACTCGTAGTGGTCATTATGAGTATCTGGTCATGCACTTTGGGCTGTGTAATGCGCCAGCGGTATTCCAAGAATTTATAAACAATGTTCTAAGAGATCTGCTACAATTCTGCGTAGTAGTTTATTTGGATGATGTCCTGATACACTCTCCTAACCTTGAGACACATCGGTGAGATGTTGCTACTGTATTGCAAAAACAGAGAGAACAAACTATATTGTAAACTAGAAAAATTAGAATTCCATAAAGATCGAGTGCCATTCCTGGGGTATGTTATCTCTGTTGATGGTATTTCTATGAATACAGAGAAACTCTTGGCAGTTTTGCATTGTCCATGTCCGGTGGGTCTGAAGGCCATACAGAGATTCTTAGGATTCGCAAACTATTATAGAAAATTCATACAAAATTTTTCAAACCTTTGACTGTCTTGACCCACAAGGGGGCCAATTCCTCAGCTTGGTCCCCTGAGGCTAACAGTGCTTTTGGAGCCTTGAAGTCTGCTTTTTCTGTGGCTCCAGTGTTGTCACATCCAAACCTTGCCTTGCCCTCTACCCTGGAGGTGGATGCATCGGAGACAGGAATAGGGGAAGTGTTGTCCCAAAGACCCAAACCCAGCAAGACCCTCATGCCATGTGGGTTCTTTTCCAAAAAGATGACTAAAGCCCAGAGCCTATACGACATAGGCGATCAAGAGTTCCTTGCCATAATTCTTGCTCTCAGTGAATGGCGTCACCTCCTGGAGGGGACGAAGTTTCCAATCTTGATCTTGACAGATCATAAAAATCTGACATATCTTTCAGAGGCATAAAGGCTGTCACCACGGCAGGCCAGATGGGCACTATTCCTGTCCAGATTTAATTTTGTGGTGTCATATCTCCCAGGGTCCAAGAAAGTTGGAGCTGATGCTCTTTCTAGACAATTTGGGCTGGACCATGAGACTGACAGGGCACCTGTGCCTATTATTCCTCCAGATTGCATATTGGCCACCATAAGCACAAGTATCACGTCTCCACTGGGGGCGAAGAGATCCTTATTTCCCAGGGCAATGCTCCAGCAGAAAAAACTAGTGGCAAATGTTTCGTGGCCGAACCTCTCCGTACCAAACTGTCACGATTTTTGAAGGCTCTCAGACCTAAGGTTTGGTAAAAACGTAACTTTATTGAAAACTTTAAGGCAGTCCCCGTAGGGTAAACATACATAACAATACAACTATAATAGTGCATACCATAGGGTCTACCGGCCTTGCCTAAAATACCGGACAAGGCAACCCAAGTGACAGTATCAATAACAGGCCCTACTGGCCTTGCCTATACCGGGTAAGGCAACCTTGAGATGACATATACCGGTTCTGCCGGCCTTACCAATACCGGGCAAGGCAGCCCAATGTAGTACTGAAAGTAGGCTCTACCGTCCCTGCCAATACCGGGTAAGGCAACCTTAAAGATGATGATGTACAAGGTTCTACCGGCCTTACCAATACCGGGCAAGGCAGACCAAAGGAGTACTGTGGTAGGCTCTACAGGCCCTGCCAATACCGGGTAAGGCAACCTTAAGGATGGAAACGTACAAGGTTCTACCGGCCTTACCAATACCGGGCAGGGCAGCCTGAGCGAGTAGACCAGCTGTCAGATGACTAAGACAGCAGAGAGAAATAGGAATTATGGTCTTACTCAGCAGAAGTCTATTGCCAGGGATGATCAGACGACTAATAGGAGTGGAAAGCGACCTGGCCAAAGTACTGGATCATTCAGGAGCAAACCAACGTCCGCACGTTGGGACCAACAGTAAATAACGCCACCAGGTTAATGGAGTAAACAAGCGTCCGCACGCTGGGACCAATAATAGATGTCGCCACCAGGTTTAATGGAGTAAACCAGCGTCCGCACGCTGGAACCAACAGTAAATGTCGCACCCAAGTTTAATGGAGTAAACCAGCGTCCGCACGCTGGAACCAACAGTGTATATCGCAACCAGGTTAAATGGGGCAAACCAGCGTCTGCACGCTGGAACCAACAATGTATATCGCAACCAGGTTAAATGGGGCAAACCAGCGTCCGCACGCTGGAACCAACAATGTGTATCGCAACCAAATTTAGGGGACTAAACCAGCGTCCACACGCTGGAACCAACAATGTAATTGCAACCAGGTTTAGTGGAGTAAACCAGAGTCCGCACGCTGGAACCAACAATGTATATCGCAATGAGGTTTAGTGGAGTAAACCAGCGTCCGCATGCTGGAACCAACAATGTATATCGCAACCAGGTTTTGATGGAGTAAACCAGCGTCCGCACGCTGGAACCAACAATGTATGATCAACAATTTTTTTGATTAACAATAGGAACTTGGATTGATTCAGAGTGAAAATGCCAATAAGTGGTTGTAGGAGAGAGATTAAATTAACCCTATCAATAGCAACCTGGAATACTTTTCAGACTACAAATATTAACTCATTTTCTACAAGGAGTCTGAAATGTTTCAATGTAAAGTATTACTGTCAGAAAAGATGGAAATATACCCTGTGTTCACAAAATGGTTATTTACTATCCAATATAGTGCATTTTTTGTAACTGGGTAATTTTTCACTTGACGAGCTTGTGTAAACTTAAGTACTTGGCTCTCCATTTTGTATTTGCCATCAACTCAAAGAAGACTGGTATGAATGTGGCTTGATATGCTCAGGATATGATTCTTCTTAATAGAAGCTGAAAATGATATGACTCCTCATTGTTATTTCTGGACCAGGCTTGTGTAGCTTTCAGTGGTGTAATAAGGCCAGAGTGGGCCAGGGCTACCTTCAATCAGTCTCCTATAAAATGATTCACAGCCTCTGACTCTTGCCGTGATCTAATCATAGACATGAGCAGAATGTTTGAAGCTTTCCTGTAGATGCAATGCATTGTGGATATTAAAATTTTATTGTGCCATTTGTGAGCAAGAGTTTGGCCTCTGTTACATAATCATGTGTGCCTCTCAATGTAAATAAGACTATTTTAGTCTTACCTGTTAAATCCTTTTCTTTTAGTCCATACAGGTTACTGTTAACTCTGGGTAGACGAGCTGCCCCTTTAAGTAGGCAGGCACAATTCTAGAATTGTATGCAGGGGGTGGAGTCTACCTTCCCCTTCTTGGCTGCAGCTATCCAACCAGCTCCAGAATGATTTGAGACACTCACTACTGACTAGATAGTGAAGGAAAAGAAGACTCCTGTGAGCATGACCCCAAAGGACCCCCACAGTATGCCACAGGAGAGCCAAGTATGGTCCCTTGACAGGGTGGGAGACCAGTAACCTGTATGGACTAAGAGAGAAGGATTTAACAGGTAAGACTAAAATCCTCTTTTTTCTGTCGTCCAATAGACGTTACTGGTAACTCTGGGATGTCCAACCATTGTGTTTTCCAGAGGCGGGAAGTTAGACAAGGACCAGGCGCAAGGCCCCCAAAGTCACCAGTGCAGATATTAACCATCAGATCAGAGATAGCCCAACAAAAACAACTGAAGTGTCAACGGACACTGAACAGTGGTAACAACACCCCAGGATCTGTTACACAGCACACTGAACTAGAGCCAACAGTGCTAAAAAGTGAAGGCTAAAAAGTGAAAGAAGCACCAAGAACCGAAGGAAATCCTAGACAGGCAAGACTGTCTATGCAAAGGTATCTCTGTAGAAGAAGATTCAGACGATAAGGGAGACGAAATGGCTCCACCCCAGACAGATCCAGAAGCTCTGGAAACCAAGACTGACGAGGCCAATAAGTAGCAATCCAGAACGCCCTATGCAATACTGGTAAGGGAAGAAAGATGTAGGCCAAAGGGTACAACCAAGGAATGGACATTGCATCTCCCGCCAGAGCCAGAGGGTGTCTCCACCGAGAGCAGAACCTTGGTACCTTCCTGTTGTGTCTTGTTGCCATCATGTCGATGTTAGGAAGACCCCATTTCTGAACAATGAGGTTGAACACCTCTGGGTGTAACTCCCACTCTCTGCTATCCACTGTGTGGCGACTGACAAAGTCCGCCATGAAGTTGTCTTCGCCAGGAATCTGCACTGCGGATATAGCAGGAACGTGTTCTTCTGCCCAGGACAAAATAACCTTGACCTCTAACCAAGCGGCGAGACTTCTTGTTCCGCCGTGCTTGTTGATGTA
This sequence comes from Rhinophrynus dorsalis, assembly GCA_037306005.1. Lineage (NCBI taxonomy): Eukaryota > Metazoa > Chordata > Amphibia > Anura > Rhinophrynidae > Rhinophrynus > Rhinophrynus dorsalis. The sequence continues at coordinate 209,475,500 of CM074720.1, forward strand.
AGCCAAGGCCGTGACGTTGTCGGACTCTACTCGGACCGTCTTCCAACTGAGATATCCAATGTCGAAGAACATGATATATCGCCCGCAGCTCCAATATGTTGATCAGAAGGAGGGATTCCTCTGGAGAACACCGACCTTGAGCGCTAAAACGACCCAGGATCGCTCCCCAGCCAGAGAGGCTGGAATCCGTTGTCACTGTGGTCCGGAAGGATACCAGGAAGGACTTGCCCTTCAGCAGGTTGGAAAGGTCGAGACACCATGACAAACTCAGTTCCACATGAAGAGGAATAGAAACTGACATCTTCAGTAGATCTGGTTGACCCCTGCACACCTGGATCACGAACCTCTGGAGCTCCCTGGTGTCCTGCATGGCAAACGGGACCGCTTCTATGGTGGAGATGAATTTTCCAACTTAAGAGGATAGCTTCTTGACTGGAACTGGATCCTGAGCCAGAACCATGGAAACTCTGTGGGCGATCTGGTGAGCCACCTCGTCCATGAGGAACACCATGCTCTTCTGAGTGTTGAAGAGAAGGCCCAGGAAGACCAGATGCTGAGATGGGATAAGATCTGACTTGTCCAAGTTGATGATCCACCCGTGATGGCTGAGAGCATGAATTCATTGATGAAAACTTCTGATGAAGAAGTTTCGCAGAAGGGGTTTCAAAAGCAAGTCATCCATGTATGGAGTAATCCTGATGCCATTCTGGTGGAAGACGGACACTAAGGTTCCCAGGATATGGTTGGAGACCTGAGGTGCTGTCGTCAGACCAAATAGAAGAGCTGAGAACTGAAAATGTCCCCCGTCACAGACAAACCGGAGCTACTGCCGGCTCTCTGGATGAATGGCGATGTGTAAGTATGCGTCCTGAAGATCCAGAGAAGCAAGGAATTCCCTTGGAGACATGGCAGCAATCACCGTCCGTAGAGACTCCTGATGATATTGTGCCTGGGGCACAAGAAATTGAGATCCTTCACCTCCAAAATGGGACAACAACCGCCATCCTTCTTGGAGACCACAAAGAGGTTTGAGTAAAAACCCATACTCCGTCCTGAACTGGCACCAGCTCCAGAACATCCTTTTCCAGAAGAGTCTGAACACCGCTGTCGAATAGACTGCATTTCTCTGCACCCTGAGGAGTGTGAGAAGGCTGAAAAAGAAAGGGAGGAAGAGAGATGAAAGGGATCCTGTACCCTTCCGTCACCACCTGTAAAACCCATGGGTCTGCCACTGAACCCTCCCAAATGCTGTGATAGTGTCACAGACAACCACCCACAGAAGAGTGCGGACCTGGGTTCAGTGAGTCATGCCGAAGAAGGCTTGGAAATCTTGGGCTTGGAGGAGACCTTGGTCTTCCATTGTTGTTTGGGCATGAAGGAGATATGCGGGGCTGAGGGAACCATCTGAAAGGAACAAAAATACTGATTACGTTTATGCGGCAATTTCTTCCTGGGAACGAAGGGTAGAAGAGTACTCTTACCCCCTGTGGTCTCACTGATCAGATCCTTAAGATCTGGCCCAAACAAGGAGGTACCCTGAAAGGGTAGGGAGAGCAATTCTTTCTTAGAAGCAGTGTTAGCAGACCAGATCTTTAGCCAGAGAGCTCATCTGGCCACCACAGACATGGTGGAAACCCTAACCACCAAACTGATGGCATCAAATACGGCAGCAGAAACATTGTACTGTGCCTCAAAAATGTTGGCGAGAAGTCGCAACTTATCCTGACGGACAGCACGGTTGAGTGTTCAGTCCAGACCACAATGGCCCAGTTCACCCATGCAGCAGTTAATGCTGGATGCATGGCAGAACCAGCAGTGGCAAAAATGGACTTGAGGGAAACCTCAAGTTTCTTGTCAGTCCAGTCCTTCAGAGCAGAGGCACTAGACTTAGATAGCCTGAAAACAGGAGCATCCACGTTGGGAGAATGAACCCACTGAGTAAGCACGGCTTCAGAAAAGGGATAAAGCTTGGCAAATTTCTTGGACACAGAAGGTTTCTTGTCCGGGGATTTCCACTCCTCAGACACAAGGCGGTCAAGAGTTGGGTTAGGTGTAAAGTAAGTAAGGGGCTTTTATAGGCTCCTGGAACACATCAGAGGGGTCAGAAGGAACCTCCTGAACTAAGGGAATGTTAAGAGTAGTTAAGACAGCCCTGATCAGACCCTCAGCGGAGGGTTCAGAATCGGCCTCAAAAGGATACCCAAAAAACTGAGAGAAGCCCAACACAGAACATTCCTCAACATCTGAATCCACCAGCAGTTCCGCTTCAGAGGAATCTGACACGTCAGGTACTCCCTGAGGTTTGGGCAGGGAAGACGTGGCTGGGGAGGGGGCCTGCCAAGAATGAAAGACCCCCTGTAACTGGGATGGAAAGAGTTGCAATATGGACCTAAGGTCCCTAGTAGCAGCCTTGAACTCTTGCACCCAAGCTGGCTCTAACTCATAGCTGGGGGTCCCTGGAATGCTGTCGAGGACATCAGAACACTCTGGGCATAAATGACCTGAGAATTGTCTAAGTAGGCCTGAGTGACAAAAAGAGCAATGCGCAATGGGGGATACAGAGACCCCAGCCTCCTTAGTCTTAGGTCTGGCCCCAAGCTGCAGCAGTATAGACATTCTCACAGTGTCAAATAACCTTACTGTATAAGAAATCACCCAATTATAGTGTGTAGGATTAAAGTTTCACCCAAGAAATCTCTAAAATAAACTTATCTGGCAGGTGAAGGGTTAATCAACAGAGGAGGGAAGGAGAGTCCAAGCCCTGCATAGGATACTAGTTCTGGAAAGATCACAAAATGGCTGCTGCGGCGGGAGCCAATCAGAAACATGCGCGAAGCAATCGCTCATGGGAAATGTAGTTTTTCCAGAAAGGTACACCAAACAGTACCCAAAACCCCCTGAGTCCCCCAACACACTAGAAACATGAACTGGATGATAAAGCAAGGGCAGACAAGAAAAATGAGCCATCTCTGAAGTCGCTAGGTTAAACGGTTGCAGAGATATGTCCCAAACAGTACAGTCCTATAGAAGTGAATGGAGCAATAGAGTCTATGCGGTAAAGCGCGCCTTTACTCAAATTTTACAAAATTGAAAGTGTAATTATGAAATGCCTAAGACAGCATTAGAACATGTTAGGACACCCAAAAACACTAAACCAGTAGGAAAATTGTTAGAACCCCCCCCCAAAAAAAGTGATAGTCCAGAAGCAAAAGGGTTAAGTTACCACATAAACCTGCTCCAAAACACCCAACAGACATACAGATAGACCCAATGAGTGCAGGAGTGTGCAATAGGAACTCCAAATGAAAACACCCCTGTGCAGAGGGGTACTGTGGGACAAGTGGACCTGCAGCACTCAAAGGGATGCTCACCTTTCCTGCAGATCTTCTGTCTTCAGATTACCATGTAGTAAGAAGTAACCTCAGTGGGTAACTCCTGGGGAAGCACCTGGAATCAAGATTTTCCCCCTCAGTGCTTAAGTTCCACAAAAAGCACCTGGATACTGAGCTAGCCACATCTAAGGGCATTGTCAGTTATGGTAATCCACCTAATGGTGGTATTCCATATCTAACCGAAGAGTAAAAAAGTTTTTAAAACTAAAGCAGAACTCTTCTCTTGCCTGTGTTATCTTCACCAAGGAACAAATCTTTCTGGAGTTGGTTGGCTGGCTGCAGCCAAGGAGGAAAGGTAGGCTCCACCCCTGCATACAATTCTAGAATTGTTCCTGCCTACAATTAAAGGGGCAGATCGCCTACCAAAAGTTACCAGTAACCTGTATTGGACGACAGACAAATTCTGTTTATAATGACAGGAATAATTGGTTTAACTAGCAAGCAGTCTATATATGGCACAGTGGATGAACAATTATGTTGAGAAGTATGGGACAAATTGGCATGTGGATGCTAAAGACGTCCAATGCATTTCTTCGCCCTGGCATTATATGTTTTTTAGGAGTTAGGACTGCATGAGAATATTCAAAATGAAGATTTGGCACCCTCATAAATGCTTACTTTGAAACAGCAAAGAGGACAAAATGAATTGTTTGGTATAAAGGCATTCACATTCAAGCTTTGCTTATCTGTACACCATAAGATCATGAAAGTTGTTTAACATCTTACAAACAGGTGATTTTCTTCAGAGAGTGCCCATTACTTTTCATTTGGTCAGGTTTTGAAAGCTCAAGTAATGCCCTTGCCATTAGAAAATTGTGAATGTGACTTCCTATGTCCATAACATGCTTCCGCTCTGTAAAGTCTGGAAATTATGGCACATTTTCATTACAGGTATATTTGATGGTTAATATTGTATATACCACAAGATACATAAAAACCATGACACAATTGGATGAACTTGTAGCATTGCGTTGTGACAAGTTCATTCAGTTGTGTTATATTTTATGTATCTTGTATTATATGTAATATTAACCATCAAATATACATGTAAATAATGAAAATGTGCCATAATTTCAAGACCTGACAGAGGGGAAGCATGTTAAGGGCATAATAAGCCACATTCACATTTTTCTAATATGAGGTAATGGCAAGGACATTACCTGAGCTTTCAAACTTTGACCAAATGAAAAGTAATGGGCATTCACTGAAAAAAATTACCTCTTTGTAGGATGTTAAACAATTTTCATGATCTAAGGGTGTATGCCCGCAGATAATCAGAGCTTAAATGTGAATGTCGTTATGCCGAACAATTCATTTTGTCCTTTTTATCAGCCAAGTACACGTTGTGTGAATTGCTGTCCTACTGTCTGTCACGCCTATTGGCAGCAGCGGTTGACCCAGTATCACGGTGCCCGTGCTCTTTAAGCTACATTCTGTCAGTCTGGACTCCTGCTCTACGCCTATTGGCTTTACTGTGATTGTCCCGCCCAGTATTGCCTTTTAATACTGGGTTCTGGCACTTCTCTGGTGCCTTTTAGTGGTGTTCCAGTACCAGCGCTTGTTCCTGATTACAGTTTGCTCTCAGTGTATCAACCCGGCCTGCTTGACTACTCCGCATCTCGTCTTCTGTTTGTGTACCGACCCAGACTGCCTGACCATTCTACCTCTCATCTCCGGTGTACCGACCCGGTCTGGCTGACGTTCCTGGTCCGTGCACCGACCGGGCTTGGCTGACGTTCCTGATCCGTGTACCAATTTGGATTGGCTGACGTTCCTGCTCCGTGTGAACCCATCCGGGTTGGTCTGCCGCCTCTCTGCACGCCCTTACCGGTCTCCGGTTGAGGGTGGTGATCCTCTCTTGCTTTATTTGACAGCTGTGCAGTTTTGGTCCCGGTTGCCTATGTGTCGTCCCGGCGACATTCCCATTGCCTTGTCTTACTATCTGCTCCAGGCTGATTGCCTCTCAGGGTGAGTTGTTCAGTTGCTCAGTTCCGTTACTTTCATGGCAGTGCTCAGTCGCTCACTCCCCATTACTGCCACGGCAGTCTCCAATCGCCTAGTCTCCGTTACTGCTATGGCAGAGTGCAAGTGGCCTAGTCTCCGTTACTGCTACGGTAGTGTCCCTGTGGCTCAGAGTCCGTTATTGCCATGACAGAACCTCAGTTGCTCAGTTTCCGTTTATGCCACATCAGAATCCAAGGGCTTAGTCTCCGTTAATGCTACGGCAGCCTCCTGTTGCCTAGTATCCACTACTGCTATTGCAGTGCTCTTGTGGCTTGGTCTCCGTTACTGCTCTGGCAGTATCCATGTTGCTCAGTCTCCGTTACTTCTACGGCAGTGTTTACATGGCCTAGTCTCCATTACTGCTCCGGCAGTGCTCAAGGTGCTCAGCCTCCGTTACTGCTTAGGCAGTTCACCATTACCTGCTATACTTCTTCTTAGACGTTACTCATATTTAAGCTCTCTATCCTAGGTGAGCTTCTTAACAAGCCTTACCACACATGGGACTGTTTAGACTCGCTGACTGCTATTAACCCATGCAGTACCGATACACTGGGACTCTTTCAAGATCCACCTGACCTGTGTCAGTATAATGTGTTATGGACTCTATGCTTATACTGGACCTGTGTGGGCTTACCTATATATAACCTGTCTTGAGGCTGTACTATATTAATTGTATATTACAGGACATGTGAGGGTTATTGTAATCGTAATTGTTTAATAAAACTGTGTTTTAACCAAACCTACTGTGTCTGAGTGTCAAACAAAACGTTACACCCAGCAGGATTAAGCCGAGACCTCTGTGCTCTCTGGAACTGCCATGTGTCCCAGGCTCGGGGACTGGAGCACTTCCGGAAGAGCGGTGGTCTCATTCCATTGCTCGCGCTCTTCACTGACACTGCACGAGCCGCAGTACTCGGACATTGTTTTTATGTATTTGAGGGGGAGGCAAATTGCCAGCCCTGTCAAAGTGCCAACTGGATCCAATGGCCCCACCGGGACCCATGTAAGCGCCGGCGCTGGTCGTTATCAGAAAAGGTTGTCGCCATTTTGGTGGTGGGAGTAATACATTTTCAACAAACTTCCACTGATGCAAATGGGACTTTATTGTACCCCCCCTTGAATGTTGGAGAGGTCACCAATGCAGCAATGCATTGCTGCAACAAGGCTCACCTCCTTTGCGTTCCAGTGCCCCCGCCCAAAAGTGCACAGAGACCTGAATTCCATGGGCAACTTTGTACTACATTACTGAGAATATATATATAAAGAAGAGGGAGGTGGTAGCAATCACTCTCAAGTAGTTCTTACCCAGATGCACAGTCCCAAATCTGGATGAAAGGGACACTAATGTCCCATAAAAAATTATTCTTGTTTTGTAGATGAAAAAATAAATTAGTTGAAGCAACTCCCATCTCTCAAACAGCTATGGTTTGGGAGATTCGCATTGAAAGTTCCCCCCCTCCCTTCCCTTCTCCTGATGTCAGCTGTAAAGCTGACAGCAGCAGATTGGAGTCGTGAGACTCGAGGAGGCTCTGCAACAGAGCCAAAATCACATTATTTAAAAATAATTACTTCATTGCAAAGTTCTACAAAATGTGCTTGGATTGCAAGCACACTTTGTAGACCATTCTAATGAAGTTGTTCTTTTAAAAAAAAAAAAAAAGCGAGTTCGGCTCTGCTGAAGAGCCTCCTCGAGTTGCATGACTCCAGTCTCCTGCTGTCAGCTTTATAGCTGACATCAGGAGAAGAGAAGGGAGGGGAGAAATTTCCATGTGAATATCTCTCAAACCATAGCGGTTTGAGAGATGGGAGTTGCTTCAAATAATTTACTTTTTTTCATCTACAAAACGAGAATAATTTTTATGGGACATTACTGCCCCTCGAAGCATAGAAGCAAAAACAGGGCCACACCCGGGAGTATTTTCAAAAAGATCCACAGGCCCCATTTTTAAAAATACCCACAGCTGCGGCCCTCTTTTATATATATACACACACTTCCATATGCTAATATGCACAAACAAACACACACACTTACACCCACATATACTCCCCAGGATTTGTCTTGGGTCCAAGACGCTGGCACATTAAAGTTTACCTTTTCCTTTGAAAACAAGACCCACTAGTGCTACCTAATTGTTTTGTTTTTATTATCATTAATAAAACAGGATTGTGCACCTGAGTATTTAGGGAACAGTGAAAGTGACAGCCTCCATTATCTGTTACAACACAAACAGTGTGGATCATTTTGAAAGGATTTACACTGCATTACAAAGAAAGGAAGACACTATAGGATGCCATAATTAAGAAGAAAGAGAGCTTTATTAGGCCCACGGGCCACATGTTTGACCTGAATGCTGTGTGTTTCCTGGCATGTGCTAATATGTCTAATTTATAACAATATTTATTTGATTACTTGTAGTATTTTACTGTGGATAATGTCTTTCCTGCTGTACAAGTGCATCACTGTGTATCCTGTAAAGGGATTTCTGATGGTGATGCTCTACGCAGTATTATGTAGAACTAGAGATGTGCTGCAGTTGGACCATGTAGTGGAAAAGTGTCCTTTGATGATGATATAATGTGTGAGTATCTTTGTTTGTTGTCTTGTGTTTCAGGCAGTGGTTATCAAATTTATTTGTGTTCAGGGAACACCCCTAACATTTTCTGTATCATTTGTCAATGGTGTTATAAAGGGTACAAATAAGTAATATACAGTCATTCTTGGTTCTCACAAAAAAAAACAACCAAAACTAACATATTGTGCATAAAATTTACAATAAGTATACATCTAAAACCAAAAATTCTAATTTATGGTTGTAGAATGTAAGGGACACACAAAGAGGATGCCAAATTTGCATGGGACCCTGGTTGACAATCACTAGTCTAGATAAATCTTCACTGTAATGGTTCAGTCCTGTGACCATGCTTGTTATATTCCTAAAAACCACATTAGAAATGGGACTTCAGAAACCATAGATCAAGTAATAGAAATTAAGAGGTAGTAATACTTGATACGTAAAAAATATATCTATATATTGTAGTGTTTATTGCCCTGAGCAAATCAAGGGTACTCCCACTGCTGAAAGATGGTTTATTAAAAATGTATTACAGCTCATACTTGAATTTTTTTCGGTGCAGTATTTCAGTGGACTGAAATTGTACAGTTGTACTCTTGCTACACCTTCATTTGGACACCTCTGGTCACTTAATCATAAATCTTCATAGGATGGTGTACCAACAGCCTCACGCTAAGATTTCAGGCCACTGTGATACTGCATCTAAAAAATATCAAGTATGAGCTGTGATAACTTTGAATAAAACACGTTTCAGCAGTGGGAGTATAATTGTTTTACTCAGGGGTATAAATTCTGCAACATATTGTTTTTTACATTTTAAGTGTTACTGTCCCTTTAATTCCAAGGATGACATCACTGCATCCCTGATGCCACTGCTGTTGCGTAGGAGAGAAACCTGTTTCAGTTCAGAGTGAATTCGGACCTTCTACAGTGCTGCAGCGGACTTCTGGATTACTTATTCTAATTTCTCGTTTATATTTATTTCCAAGTTTACCCCACCCCATTTATAATACTAATAGTTATAGATAGTTGTTATTATTACTGTTTGTCTGTTTTTATTCATAGAATACACGTTAATATCAGGAGCCGATTATTACCAACCAGGACTCGGCAAGATGTTCAGGAGGTGAGTAAAAAGAGAAATCACTACATGGGGAGGGGGTACAGAAAACAGGGGTGCAAATTGGGGTGTAAACTGTCACTTTATTATCCAGTAATATTGCCTGCACTACATTTATATCAACCAGAACATAGATCAGGACTTCCATTTCCAACTGTCATTTCACTGGGGCCTTATGTTCAAATGAAAAAGGCAGTAATTCTGGGGAAATCAACAACACAGTAGGGATCATATATAAATTCATCAAATCCCCATTATGTAAATGGGGTTGTAACCCTTTGAATGTATTGGAAACCTCCCTAGCATTCGAAGGGTTAAAATTCCCATTTAAATCAATGGAAAGCTTTACTTGTCCACTATAGTTCAGTTGGTTTACCCTAGAATTGCTTTGTTTATTTTTTAACATAAATCCCCAAAACAATCCCAGCTTCATGTTGTTTTTTTACTGCAGCCTCATTCCCAACTCTCACAAAGTGACAGTTGGAAGCCATGTTGGAACAAAACTCCAATGCAAGTCTATGGGGAAAAATGTTTACAAAAATATTAGAGAGATCCTGAAACAAAACGGCCACACCATAGGGTGCAAATAAACAATCTAATTGATTTAAATGGGACATTTAACTCATTTTATGTTATATGGATCTCCGTTACATTGCAAAGCATTCAGACAGTTATACTTTCCATTAAAATCAAAGGGAATCTTTACTTATTCTCTATAGTGCACTTGGTTTGCCCTAGAATTGCTCTTTTTTATTTTGAACATAAATCCCCAAAACAATCCCAACTCCATGTTGGTTTTTACTGCAGCCTCATTCCCAACTGTCAAAAAGTGACAGTTGGAAGCCATGTTGGAACCAAACTCTGATGTCTATGGGGCTAATGTTTAAAGAAATTCTGTAAGAATTCTGAAGTAAAACAGCCACACCATAGGGTGCAAATAAACAATCTCACTGATTTAAATGGGACATTTAATGTCTTTAATGTTATATAGGTCTCCATTACATTGTAAAGCATTCAGTCACTGTTCACATTTAAATCAATGGGAGTCTTTACTTGTTCCCTATAGTGCAGTTTGTTTGCACCAGAATCTCTCAATTTCCTTTTGAATAGAAAGCTGCAGTACAATCCCAAGTTCATTTTGGGGTTTACTGCAGCCTCATGTCTCATCTGTAACAATGTGACAGTTGGAAGCCATGTTGGTATAAGTCTTTAATGCAATTCAGTGGCTGGCTGTGGATGAGAGGAGTGTTAGACCCCAACAGCCGGCATGAGGTCTACTAAGGTGTGATAAAGATGAGATACATTCTCCAGTGAAAGAAACTATCCTGTTCCTATGTTATTCTGTGGGAGAGCTTTAGTTATAGGATATTATTTATTAATATGTAAAAAAAATACATTTCAGGGTTATCCCCTGACTAAAACAAGGTACAACCACTTCTGAAATGTGTTTTTTTCAAAAATAATTACAGCTCAAACTTGAAGTGTTTAGGCGCAGTATCATAGTGGCCTGAAGTGTAACAGTGGTGCTGTTGTTGTTACACCATCAGTTGACCAGAGCTGTCAATAGGATGGTTTAGCAACAGCACCACTGTAACATTTCAGGACACTGTGATACTGCACCTATGTTTGAGCTGTCATAACCTTTGAATACAGCACCTTTCAGCTGTGGGAGTACTTTCTTTTACTCAGGGGGATAAACACTACAATATATAGATATATTTTTACATATTAAGTATTGCTATCACTTTAAAGAGCAATTATCATATTTTACAAAGTCTGCGGCAACTGGAACAGGCTTAGTAAAAATGGATACTATCGGCCAATTGGGGAGCCAGAAAAGTGACTCCTTCATCTGGAACACAAACAGGGAGACGTTGGTGCTCAAACACAAACTCTAGGACTGAGTGTGCATCACCCATAGCCCCGCTGGGTTGTGCTGTGACGCCTGATGCAGAAGGTCTATGGGGAATTGTATCGCTCAGGATTGTCCTGTGTGACCAAAGCACCGATACACAGAGGGGACATGGGGAGTTCCCCTTTCAGATGCCTGGTTCTGCTCTCCTGTTGGTTTGCTGGGGTTTACAATGAAGCCCAGACTTTTTAACCCATTTAATGCCAGAGAGGTATCCAGCAATCAAGGGATAAAGCTCCATTCAATCAATGGAATATTTCTCTCTTATGGTGCAGTTGGTTTCAACATAAAGTTACATTTTGCCTTTATACATAAGGGTCATTGGTTTTTTGTAACCAAAATTCACCTGGTTCTAATTGTAAAACAAAAGTAGATTGCCGTACTGTAAGTATCATCTCTTTTATTCCAGAGCTCCGGTAGTAAAGGCCTCCTCCCATCACCGCCGGCGCGTCACCAGGAAGCGCTGCCTCGAGGAGAGTCAGTAAGTGGAAATAGGTTTATATACAGGAGAGATGGTATTAATGGGAAAATACATTTATTACAATCAATGTGATAGGAGGGCCCCATAGACAGCAATAGCATCATCACCACCACTTTATAATGGAAATGACATAAAAGTACTACACCCACCCTTTACACAAATGCTTATGTGCCCTGTAATAACTTTTAATGAAGCATCTCCAGCAGAAGAAGTATCCATGTTATTCTCCTTAGGGAATCCCTAATATAAATCTATGTTATTATATATATACACACATATAGACACTAGTGTAAAAGCCCATATACTTAGGCCAAGGTCCGGGTGATATTAAGTCTTTGAGTGCCAGAGGGGAATGCAACGCATTGCGGAGGGGACATGGGGAGTTCCCCTTTCAGATCCCTGGTTCTGCTCTCCTGTTGGTTTGCCGGGGTTTACAATGAAGCCCAGACTTTTCAACCCATTTAATGCCAGAGAGATATCCAGCAATGAAGGGGTAAAGCTCCATTCAATCAATGGGAACGTTTATTTCTTATTGTGCAGTTGGTTTCAACATAAAGTTATATTTTGCCTTTATACGTAACGGCCATAGGTTTTTTTGTAACCAAAATTCACCTGGTTCTAATTGTAAAACAAAAGTAGATTGCTGTACTGTAAGATTCATCTCCTTTATTCCAGAGCTCCGGCAGTAAAGGCCTCCTCCAGTCACAGCCAATGTGAAACCAGGAAGCGCCGCCGCAAGGAGAGTCAGTAAGTGGAAATAGATTTATATACAGGAGAGATAGTATTAATGAGAAAATACATTTATTACAATAAATGTGATAGGAGGGCCCCATAGACATCAATAACATCATCACCACCACTTTATATTGGAAATGCCATAAAAGTACTATACCCACCCTTTACACAAATGCTAATGTGCCCTGTAATAACTTTCAACAAAGCATCTCCAGCAGAAGAAATATCCATGTTATTCTCCTCAGGGAATCCCTAGTCTAAATATATTATATATACAGTGCTCAAAATTTTCACTCACCACTAGCCAATGGCAAGTGAAAATTTAGCCCTGGTGGGTATGTTATGGCTTGCAGTGGCGAGTAACTTTTCAGGTCTGGCTAGTAGCAAAAGACTTCAAATTTTAAGTCCTGATATATATATATATATATATATATATATATATATATATATATACACATATACACACTAGTGTAAAAGCCCATGTAGACGGGCCAAGGTCTGGGTGATATTAACCCTTTGAGTGCCAGAGGGGTACGCAATGCATTGCGGACGGGACCTGGGGAGTTACTCTTTCAGATCCCTGGTTCTACTCTCCTGTTGGTTTGCCAGGGATCACAATGAAGCCCAGACTTTTTTACCCATTTAATGCCAGAGAGGTATCCAGCAATCAAGGGGTAAAGCTCCATTCAATCAATGGGAACGTTTCTCTCTTATGGTGCAGTTGGTTTCAACATAAAGTTATATTTTGCCTTTATACATAATGGCCACAGTTTATTGTAAACAAAATTCACCTGGTTCTAATTGTAAAACAAAAGTATATTGCCGTACTGTAAGTTTCATCTCCTTTATTCCAGAGCTCCGGTAGTAAAGGCCTCCTCCTGTCACCGCCGGCGCGTCACCAGGAAGCGCTGCCGCGAGGAGAGTCAGTAAGTGGATATAGATTTATGTACAGGACAGATGGTATTAATGGGAAAATACATTCATTACAATCAATGTGATAGGAGGGCCCCATAGACAGCAATAGCATCATCACCACGCTTTATAATGGAAAGGCCATAAAAGTACTACACCCACCCTTTACACAAATGCTAATGTGCCCTGTAATAACTTTTAACGAAGCACCTCCAGCAGAAGAAGTATCCATGTTATTTTCCTCAGGGAATCCCTAATCTAAATATATTATCTCTCTCTCTCTCTCTCTCTCTCTCTCTCTCTCTCTCTCTCTCTCTCTATATATATATATATATATATATATATATATATATATATATATACACACTAGTGTCAGGGCCGGGTGATATTAACCCTTTTAGTGCCAGAGGGGTACGCAGTGAATTGCGGAGGGGACCTGGGGAGTTTCCCTTTCAGATCCCTGGTTCTGCTCTCCTGTTGGTTTGCCGGGGCTCACAATGAAGCCCAGACTTTTTAACCCATTTAATGCCAGAGAGAGATTCAGCAATCAAGGGGTAAAGCTCCAATCAATCAATGGGAACATTTCTCTCTTATGGTGCAGTTGGTTTCAACATAAAGTTATATTTTGCCTTTATACATAAGGGTCATAGGTTTTTTGTAACCAAAATTCACCTGGTTCTAATTGTAAAACAAAAGTAGATTGCCGTACTGTAAGTTTCATCTCTTTTATTCCAGGACTCCGGTAGTAAAGGCCTCCTCCTGTCACCGCCGGCGCGTCACCAGGAAGAGCCGCTGCGAGGAGAGTCAGTAAGTGGATATAGATTTATATACAGGAAAGATGGTATTAATGGGAAATTACATTAATTACAATCAATGTGATAGGAGGGCCCCATAGACAGCAATAGCATCATCACCACCACTTTATAATGAAAATGCCATAAAAGTACTACACCCACCCTTTACACAAATGCTAATGTGCCCTGTAGTAACTTTTAAGAAGCATCTCTAGCAGAAGAAGTATCCATGTTATTCTCCTCAGAGAATCCCTAATATAAATATATTGTATATATATATATATATATATATATATACACACATATACACATTAGTGTAAAAGCCCGTGTACATGGGCCAAGGTCCGGGTGATGTTAACCCTTTGAGTGCCAGAGGGGTACGCAACACATTGAGTACCCCTCTGGCACTCAAAGGGTTAAGAGGCTGGTCCTGCTCTGCGTACTGCTGCTGCCGCACTGGCTGCACACGCAATATAGTCATGTGCTGTAGAGACTGCCTGAATGCACAGAATGCTCCCAGCATTCCTACACCTCCCTGCATTCTGTGCTTTCGGGCAGTCTCTACTGCGCCTAACTGCTTCGGGCAAACCTTCTAGCATTTTATTATATAGGATATGTGCTGTATATAACTAATTCTTCTTGATTAGATTTAATTTTATGCTGTGCATTTTTATGACAGACTTTAGATATTCCTCAAAGGGATAGTAATAATTAATAAGTAAAAATATATATTGTAGGGTTTATCCCCCTGAGTAAAACAAGGGTACTCTCTCTGCTGAGTGGTATTTTATTCAAAAGTTATTACAGCTCAGACTTGAATTTTTATATGTGCAATGTCACAGTGGCCTGAAATTGTACAGTGGCGCTGTTGTTACACGATCCTATGGACATCTTTGGTCATTTGGCCATAAACATCTATAGGATGGTGCAGCAACAGCGCCACTGTACAATTTCAGGCCCCTGTGATACTGTACCTACAAAAATTCATGTCTGAGTTATAATAATGTTTGAATACAACACCTAGTGGGAAACTCCTTGTTTTACTCAGGGGGATAAACACTATATATATATTTTTATTTTGCATTTTAAGTATTACTATCCCTTTAAAGGAGACAAAAACATTTTATGAAAAAAGTATTGTAGGGATTTTCTTTCCATTTAAGGGATAACAACTTTATTTTAACTTTATTTGTTCTGCAATCACATATGGTGTAAAGTTAAGTTGCCTATACTTGCAGTGAGCTTTCTAGATCTGTTTCCAGGAAGCTTCCTGTTAGGGTTGGTGATAGCAGGTATCAGAGATGCAATGTAAAACAGATACAAAGTACAAATGATAACATACAGCACCTAGTGCTGCAGGGAGACTGTTACATTGTATCACTGACCAGACAAGTTTAGAATTATATTTTAGTGATGTAACATGTGAATGATTAAAGTGGAACTTTTACCCCCTATAAAGTTGCCCTCCAATAATTAGGCATATGGCGACTAGCTTCATAATAGTGCTATTAACGCTCAGAATTACCCAGTTCTGAAGTCATCCTTAGTCTTCGGAGTCTGATGGCCAGGTTTCTTGCTTTAGTGCCGTCTGCGTCGTCAGTCCCTTCCGGTGCCTTAAAGCACAGTGCAATGCCTCCTAGAGGAGACCTGGGACTGACAGCGCATGCATCTCTAAGACACGATGTCTGCGCTGATGCCTGGCTTCCGGTCTCAGAAGATTAATGATTATTTCAGAATCAGGTACTTCTGAGAGCTCATAGAACTATTATGAAGCTAGTCGCCATATGCCTAATTGTGGGCGACTTTATAGAAGGTGAATGTTCCGCTTTAATCTTTACATATACCAGCTTTAAGTACATTATATTTATATGTATAACAACCTATTTAATTTTAAGCTGTAGCTGTTCTTTGTGTCATTCTGGAGAAACCCAATTGCACCATAGGGGAAAAATGAAAATTCTCCAAATTCCTACTGTGTAAATTGGGTTTTTAACCCCTTGAGTGCTAGAGAGATCTCCAAAGCATTGCAAAGCCACGCACTGGAAACTTCTCTAGCAATCAAGGTAAATGGGGATATTAACCTTCTGAGTGCCAGAAAGGTATCCAACGCATTGCACTGGATACCTCTCTGGCACTCAAAAGGTTAATTCCCCCCATGTAGTACAAAATTGCACCTCTTTAGCCGATGAATAAAGCCCTTAGTGTCCGTACTGGTACAGAGACGCGATAGTAAAGAGAAGACCTGTGAGGTTTGTTCATGTGGCATCTTTCAGATTCTTATATCTTCTCCCTCCACAGGGATCCACCGGAAGCCCCAAAAATAAAGATGGGCTGCATCACCGAAGAAGAGCGTCAGATCCATAAGCGCCTGGCATTTCAATGGCTTCTGGGTAAGATGATCAGCTCTGTACATAGATCACTCCAACAGGAGGCTCTCCCTGCGCTTGTGCATTGTGTAATGGACACTTTATGGCCCGTATTCATCACACATAAAGAGAAACCAGATGCACCACAGCTAGAGGAATAGAAATCCTCAGTAATTTTAATGGAACTTTTAAACCATTGAATGCTACAGATCTCTCTAGCATTGAAGGGGTTAAAATCCCCCATTTAAATCCCTGGGAGATTTGGGGGATGTATTTCTGTACCCTGTGGTGCAGTTGGTATGCCCCAGACCTGCAGCTAGTTAGTGGGATGAATACAGCCCTATATGTCTACCTGTCCACATTCATGTTCCTTTACTGGTGAAATGGACGGACGTTTTGTGGTTGTGAAAACTGATCAGTAATTTAGTATTTACATCAATTAAGGACCTTATGTTTAAAAGAAATATGGAAAATGTCTGGAAGACACCAATTGCAACATTAGGGAGCAAATACAAATGGTCCAAATTACCCTCGATTTAAATGGTGCTTTTAACCCTGGGAATGCTAGAAAAGCCTCATGGGCATTGCAGAGCTATACCTGGAAGCCTCTCTAGCATTCAAGGGGTTAAAATACCCTTTCAAATCAATGGGAATGTTTATATCTGCCCTGTGATGTGGTTGGTTTGTTCCAGAATGTCTCTATTTATTTGTGCATTAGTGAAGAGTTAAAGGGATAGTAATATTTCATAATAAAAGTAGCTCTAATTAATCATCATAGTATTTGGAATTTGGAAAGTGTTATTTCAATTCTGTCAGAGTTGTAGTTCAAGAGTAATTCAATGACAAAGTATCCCCCTCCCGCCTAGGGTTGCCACCTTTTCCTCAAAAAAATACCGGCCACAGTTGTGTCGGCGAGGGCGGAGCCACAAATGGGACGAGTCATGAAAGGGAGGAGCCACAAAAGGGTCAGAAACACTCAATGTTGCATGACCCTGAGGAACACACACAGACATAAACGCATATACAGACACACACAAGCACACGTACATGAATGTACACACACATATTATTATATATATATATATATATATATATATATATATATATATATATATATATATACACACACACACATATACACACTCACAGAAAGACACACACCTGCATATACATGCACATAGACACACGCATACAAACACATACACACAGTCACAAACACAGGTATAGACAGACAGACACACACACACACACATACGGTGACCTAATCTCAAAAGTTCTCAGGAATGGCCACTGCTCACTGACAAATAATGGAATTGCAAAAATTCCAAATGTATTCATTTCCTATTTATGTTTATTTCTATTAGAACTGCTCTTTTTAACCACCTAACTTCCAGAACAGTGCAATACGTTTGGTACCCCTCTGTTGCTGAAAGGGTTAACCCTTTGATTGCCAGAGAGGTACGGAATGCATTGCAAAGCAAGGCATTCCATGCCCCTCTGGCACTCAAAGGGTTAATCAACTGAACTTGAAAATGCCATTCATTCTTCTGTCATTTAAGCATGCCTTCAAGTGTCACTGCTAGAATGGGGGACATGAAAGCACCATAATATGTAGCCACTGCACAGTTAGTGCCAAGTGAGAAAGGGGACAGACATGAAGGCACCCTGCGCAGTATATGGGACAACTGAACACATTACCCGGTACAGTTGGCGTTTACCAGATTTGTTCCACTTTTATTTTATGCATATCGTCCTAAGTGCACCCCTACTGATTAGAGCATAGTCTTATAACTGTCCTATTTACCTTACAACAAGTTCTCCTAAGGCTGGGATCATTGAAGCCATTTAGAGTTTGAGACTGGGATCCGCCGCCATGGTCGTAAATCCTCCGGTAGGAGCAGGGAACTTTCTGAGTGTCACTAGGAGTACGATCTGAACCTATGTCAGGGCGGCCGTGCGTCCCCCACACACAGGCACCTCAAGACACAACAAGCATGACTGGACAGTCAGAAAGAAGGCAGCAGACAGTGGTAGTAAGTTTTTTACTTACCAGGCAGGCAACGGACGGTGGAGTGGATACACATACATGCGTGCATGCACATAAAGCCTGCGCGAATCTGCTACGCTCATGCACATTTAGGTTCTAACAGGGCATCTCACCACCACTCAAGACACGGGACATGGCTGAGTGAGTGAGGGAGGGCTTAGTGACAGTGAGCCAGTGGCAGTGAGCAAAAGAATTCATTCATACCGGCTTTTCTATTGCCGGTATAGCGGTTATACCGGCACCGGCTCAGCAGTGCTAATTACCGGCTGTGCCGGTAAAATACCGGCCGGGTGGCAACCCTACTCCCGCCCCTTTTACTGATGTAACACTGTTCAGTCAGATCAGAAGGGAGGTGCCCAGGTAGATTGCAGAGAGGGACAATCTTCAATTAAGATAAGGGAAAAACCTTAAAAACTTGTCAAGGGGGTCAGGGCTTTCATTGTTCTCATAGGAAGAAGAATGTCCCCTGCTGCTATCTGTCTGGTCTTACAACCAGATTCCACATCTGAGAAGAGATGGCTTACACTAGGTAAAAGGGGCGGGAGGGGAAATTTTGCTTGTAAATATTGCTCAAACCATAAAGGTTTGAGAGATAAGACTTATATCGTTCATCATGTTTTTTTAATGCCTACAAAATATAATAAATATAAAATTAAGTATTACTATCCCTTTAAAGCGAGACACACACCCTGTAATCAGTACTGATATGTACTGTCTTTCTGTCTGTTCTAATCTTACAAAATTCCTACTAGGGGAGATAGTGGTAACTCCTCTGTATTTCACATTTGTGATGCGAGGGATTCCCAGCAGTGTTTCCTGTGTCTCTCTACATGTAATATTGACGTTCCATTATGTGGGAGGAATTCCCAGGATTGGAGCTGGAAGTGGTAGGGGAGGGGAGACATGTCAAAGTGAGGGGTGAGGAAGACCGGTGACCTTATGGACTGGGGAGGAGGGAGTTTGGTCTGGAGGTAGATCCTCTGGTGGCAGTTTTTTGGCAGTAGAATAGAGGGTTCACGTGGAGTGACAGCCCACCTTCATTTAATGTGGTTTATGTTGTTTGTCATAGCTTCAGCAATTGATCCTTACCAGTCAGGTAGGGTGAAACTCATGCATAGTGACATTCTTAAGTGAAGTGTTTTAAATGGTCAGTAATGTCCCCTAAAATATTTAGAGTTATGTAGAGGTTCAAAAAAGAAACTAATTACCACAAATCCTCTCTCTCAATCCGCAATGGTTTGAGAGATATAGGCACTGAAAGCTCCTCCCTCCCTCCCCTTCTCCTGACGTCAGCACTGTGCTGACAGCAGGAGATCCCGGTCTGGGGATCAGCCGGAGGCTCAGCAGCAGAGCCGAAATCACGTTATTTCAAAATCATTACTTTGTTGGAAAGGTCTACATAGTGTCCTTGGTTTGAAAACACACTTTGTAGACCGTTCCAATTAAGTAAGTCTTTTGAAATAACACAATTACGGCTCTGCTGATGAGCTTCATCGAGTTGCACGACTTGAATCTCCTGCTGTCAGCTTCACAGCTGACATCAGTATAAGGGGAGGAAGGGGGGAACTTTCAGTGCAGACATCAGCAGCAGGTTAACTGTCCGTACCCATTGGGTTTTGGAATCTCCAACCAATGGAGTACTGAGGAAGATGGGAACCTGAAAATTTGAGTACAGGATTTGATACAATAAAATAATTGAGGTGTTAGTACCCCAAAGCTGGCAAATACTTTGTGAATTTTATAGGGAACACATGTTACATGTTATTTCAAATAAAGCTGTGGCCTTTTATATCTAATTCTAGAGAGTGTGAGCGTTTTTTTACTCGTTCCCCCGAATACTTAAGTCAGACATGATATACATAGTGGAAAATATAATTGGTTTATATATAATCTATCAGAGGCCTCCTTCCAAAGCAAAAACGATAAATTAAATTTATCCCCTTGAGTGCCAGAGAAGTATCCAATGCAATGCATTGGATACTTCTTAGGCACTCAAAGGGTTAAAGTATTCATCTGACTCAAAATGAAAAACATATTGGATTACTTTTGAGTCTGACTTGTAGCTTAAATGTAATATATAGTTTGTGGTTTTGAAGAAGGGAGCTGGGGGTTATATTTGACATTTTATTTGGAAGCAAGGTGAGGTAACTATTACTGTATCAAACAGCTCCCAAATGTGAACTGATTTATGTCTTGTTTTGTGATATAGTCAGGTATACTGTGTAATTGTTAATTCATCTCTTTTTTGATTTTACATGTTCAGTAAGTGCATAATATGTGGTCAACTTCATTAAACATTTTATTTCTTCAACTTCATCTGTTTTTTTACTAGTTTATGTCCTTTAAAAGAAGGCCCTCTGAATCTGAAACCATGTAAAAAAAAAGATGCAATGTTCAAAAAAGATAGCGATGCAATGTAAAAAAGCCTCCTTCTACAGGTAGGCTGGGCAACGTGAGGTCCTCCAGGTATTTCCTGACGATAACACCCATATGCCCACACCAGATAATAACAGCTGGTGGGGGACAATGGGATTTTTAGTCTTGCAACAGTTGGAGAACCACACATTGCCCACCCTTATTCTACAGCATACACAGCACTCAACGTTAAAGACATAGTGTTACTTTGTTGCTCTACCACTGCTTTCACTTTCCCTGATAGAAAGCTCCCTGGGAAAAGAAGTTTAGTGAGTTTATTGTCAGGGACATAAAAGTGTTAAAAAAAAATTAAGTGACAATGAAAGAAAATATAGGATTTTTTACATACTGCTAAATCCTTTTCTCTTAGTCCACTGGGGGATGCAGGGACCATGGGGTTAAACAGCATGATTATAGGAGGCAGGGCATGCTGCTTAACTCCATGGTCCCTGCTTCCCTGAATGACACTAGAGAGAAAGTGTTTTTGTTAGTGTTTTCCCTCTATTGGTGCAGATCATTTATGTGATTTTATGGACAGAATTGTTCCCCACCTAATAGGATTGTCTGTCACTTCCATCAGACATGATCTGGGTCTCACTGACATCATTTGTACTATTTCATATAGAAAGCAAACCCGTCCAGCGATTCCTGCACCAGGACATCTATCTGTACTCATCAGATAAGGTATTTATTTGTGTGTTATATGGCTCAGAGGGGTGGATTGTGGGACAGATCCCAGGTTCTTCTGTCATTTCGTTACTGGGATACGCATCTAAAATAAATAGAGCAATTACCACAGACGTCAACCTTCTTGGAGTAATAATAAGGGCTGAGGATAGGAGTGATAAAATGATGTAGGGAAGTAGGTGAGGTTACTGGGGAACATTCCAAGCTAGAGAATCACCCTCTGTCCCCAGAGACCTTCCCAGTATGCAGATAACTAACCTGTACTTGTATCTCTGTGTCCATTCAATCCTATTTTACAATCCTATAACTTCTCTTGTCCCTCTAGTATCTGCTGGCAATGGTGCAGTGCTATTTCCTGCGAGCTGGTCTGTCCACGGTAGAGTACACAGTCACAAACTTTTTTGCTGCCCTGTAAGTGATCTTTACTTCTACCCAGAATACACCCGATAAAAGATACTGAGGCCGGGGAGCTATGTACAACTTGGAGAAGATTCAGTAAGCGGTGATAAAGAGGTGATGAAGTGGAGATGACTTCTCCAGTTTATCACTTCTCCAATTCCTATGTTATTCTGTGGAGCATATTCAATAATATTTCTTCAGCTTTGGAGATCTTAGTGCATAGGCTCTATACAATAACATAGGAACTGGAGAAGTGATATTAGTGATATTAATGGGGAAGTCATCTCCACTTTTTCACTTCTTTATAACGCATTTATGCAACACCCCAGGAACACTAACCCCTCCAAATGACCTCCCACTCACCATACTATGGCCGGAAAATCCTAATGGTCATTGTGGATTTTGTCCTTGCCCCATTGTTCAAAACAACATCATCACTCAGTCCTGAATGTCTTCATGTCCATGCAGGTGGCATGACAGTTGCCAGCAAGCTTAATAGACTTCAAACTCCACCCACTACACATGCCCATCTCCTGCTGGCTTGTGCCCTCTGGAAACTTCAGTATGAAATATAAAAAAGGAAATTCCTGTGGGTGGAGTCTGGGGTCCGTGATCCTGCTACCAACTGTCATGTCCACCTCCATCAACAATAACTCAGGGTGGACTGAAGATGTTAACTTGAATTCATGCATATAGGTAACATTTACAAAGGCCATTAGGATATCCTGGTCTTAGTCATGCAAGTTGGGAGTTTTTATTGGGAGATATTAGTTTTATTTAGAATTTCTAGAGATGCATCATCTGTCTCTTACACATTGCTCCTTGTGACCACAGGTCTTTGGCCATCGGTATGGAAGAAGATGGACACCATCAAATAACTCTTCCTTTCTGGGCTGGTCTTTCAAGAAACCAGCTCCACAAGAAGAGAGATCTTCTGCTTGTCAACATGGAGTACAGAGGCTATGTATCCAGAGAGGAGTGTGATCAGGTATCTAAGACCACAGATAACTAATTGTAGTCCTTGTGTCCAACATCTTAAGTGTTAAAAGTCTAGATATGGAAAACAGTGATTGAAACGTAGTGATTCATCCACTGACACAACTTTGCACAAATACAGTGATAAAATTATGACCTGGTTTTTGGGCTAAGCTGTAGCATTCAATACCAAGCACAAACGAGTTTTAAACGTTTTGTAACACTAAGGCAAATGGGGATTTAATCAAAATAAAATAAAAAAGGATTCACAAACAATATGGTTAATAAGGCCGTGCTCCACATGGATTTTGGTTGCTGAGAAGTTTAAACTGTTACAGTTTAATACAACAGTTTTTTGTTCTCTCTTAGATAATGGCCGAAGATTCAGCATACTGGGCCTGGACCCGCCAACGGACGGAGGAGTCGTAGGACAGCGATTCTGACTCCGTGATTATCCTGAACTGAGGTTAGTTGTAATCCTGTACATAACGTGACTAATGTAAAACAGGTTTAGGAGCAGCAAGGAGCAGGGGGATTCTGTTCCCTGAATACTATAGCATTTTACTAACAACATTTTGTAGCAGTGTAACAATTTAAGGACCAGAGGGTTGGGGTAACAGACCCAAAGAAGATTTCCCTTAGATAAAATTGCAGTGTACATTGTTAATGTCACATGTTGATCTCTTGTGTTAATGTGCATCTGTAGGGAGGGGTAAAGAGATATGCACAAGATAATTTCCTCCGTGCACAATGTGAAAATCTGTTCTATTGGTCACCTGGACAATCCCCTCTGCTATAGAGAGCCAACCAATATACACTGCTTCACGATGCATTGTGTACCCACTGGTTCTCAAAGTGATAAAGTCCTACAAAGACAGTCTGTACTTCTATGATTCCACTCTATACTGGGCTTTGGAAGTAATTTTAATTTGTGAACTAGAGAGAGAGAGAGGCGCAGAGAAGAGAGATGGTAAAACATGGGAAATGGATGTGGATAAGAAGACCATTGTATCTCGGTCTAATGCACCATAAGGGGCGACTGAAATTCCCACTAATTTAAATGGGGCTTTAACCCCCATTAATGCCAGAGAGGACAAAGTGTTGGAGACGTACCTAACATAGAAGGGTTTAAACGCCCCATTTAAATTAATGGGATTTGTTTTATTATAGATTCTCTGGGTTGCAATTGGTTTGATCCAGAGTGACTACGGTTCTTCTTAGAACATCAGCCTCCATGAGGAGACGACAGGGTTAAGCAACCTCTGGCCCTCCAGCTTTTGGGGCAGATGATGATGATGATGCGAGTTATAGGCCCCAACGGCTGTGGTCCAACAACTGCCCCTGTACTAAGGTAAAGTGGAGCAATTCCTGGGCACTATAGGAATCATGTAATAATTCCCATTGAGTTAAATTGAGCTTTTAACCCCTTGAATACTGCAGAGATGTCTAAAGCATTAAGAAGCATTCAAACTGTTAAACCCCCTTTTAAATCAATGAGAATTTTTTGAATTTGTGTTTGGTTTATAACTGCCACTTTTTCCTTAGTATAGGGGTGTCATCCTGTGGCTCTCCAGCTGTTTCTGGCTATAAATCCTGCCATCCACCGCCACTGGCAAGTTGGGGATGATGGGAGTTGTAGTCTCAAGTAACTAGGGAGCCACAGGTTGTCTAGTACATCAGCTGCATTGTGTAAACGTAGCCTGGAAAACACCCCGTTATTAACAATTGTCTTATTTCTTTCTTCTTTTATAAAAACAAACGAATCAACAGCGATCGCCTGAAGCAACACGAAGGCCTCCTGTCATCGGACTCCTAGACCTGCATGCACACACATACACACACATCACTGTACAGTTCCCCCGTGTAGTATGCCCAGAAGGGGGCAGTGTGGCAGCCATGGATCCTCACAGGTTTCCTTCACAGGGGGTTTTTCCTGTCCTGAGTGCTGCTCACACTTGGGGTCCTTTCAAACGAACTGTACACATCACACTAGTTAGTCTAGATACAGATAAGAGACATGTTATACACATTACATTTATTAATAAGTTTGTAAATATTATCTTCATATAGTTCTATATTCTATATTTAGTAATAAGTTATATTTTTAAATAATATCTTATATATTTATAGTATATTTAATAAGTTATATTTTTGTTAAGTTATCTTAATGTATTTCTATATTTATATTAGATTTAGTAATGGTAACATTTTTAAATATCTTAATATATTTATATTAGATTTAGTAATACGTTATATTTTTATTATATTTATGTTATATTTAATAAGTTATATTTATATATTATCTTAAATTTATATTAGATTTAGTAATAAGTAACGTTTTTTAAATATCTTAATATATTTATATTAGATTTAGTAATAAGTTATATTTTTAATTATATTAATATATTTATATTATATTATATTTAATATATGTTATATTTATATATTATCATAAAATTATCTTACATTTAGTAATAAGTAACGTTTTTAAATATCTTAATATATTTATATTAGAATTAGTAATAAGTTATAGTTTTAAATATTATATTTATAAGAAGTTTTTGTCCATATCCTATATAATAATTTGCTAAAACGTGTGTAACGCCGCTTCATGCGCAGTAGACACTGCTGTGCGTGCTGCAGTCATGTGCAGTAGAGACTGCCCGTGCCGCAGCTGATACAGAGCGGGCTCTGTATCAGCCGCGGCGCGGGAAGTCTCTACTGCGCATGACTGCCCCGCGACCGGGTGGCAGTGGCACTGCGGCCCGTGTAACGGGCTCTTCAACTAGTAGATATATATTTTAGTATTAGATTTAGACTATATTTAGTTAGAATATTAAACATAAGATAAAACTTATCTATACGTCTCTGTGTCTTTATTGTGTTTTTATTGTCTGCTTAGATACCAAAGCTGATGTATTAAGGAGCAAACCAACTGCACCACAGGGGACAAGTAAAAATACCCACTGATTTAATTGGAGCTTTTAACTGAGTGCTGGAAAAGAAGCAATGCATTGGAAAGTACTGTAGCACTGAAGAAGTTAAAAGCCAGGTTTCATGCAGCGGGAATTTAGGGAATTTTTACTGATCCCCTATGGTGCAGTTTGTTTACTCAGACACACTCTACTTTGCTTTGTATATCAGCCTCACTGTATCACACAGTATAAGAGTAATCGTAGAGAAGTTGAGCAACCTGCGTGGGATTGCAGCACGCACTTCCATCACCCTCAGTGTGCAGCCTCACACTACACAATGAGACCTGTATGTATAAAAGCAACAGCGGGCAATTCTGGGGCAAAACCAGGGGATATGTGAAATTACACATATGAGTTTTACCCTTTGAGTCCAAGAGGGGTACGCACTGCTTTCAAATGCGTTTGATACCCTTCTGGCACTCAAAGTGCTACAGAGGAACTTTCACCTTCTATTAAGTCGCCCTCCAATAATTAGGCATATGGCAACTAGTTTCATATTAGTTCTAATAGATCCCAGAACTACCAGACACTGAAGTAATCCTTAATCTTCGGAGACCGGAAGCCAGGCATCAGCGCAGACATCTTGTCTTAGTGATGTCTATGTGCAAGTGCCGTCAGTCCTGGTCTCCTCTAGGAGCCATCGCACTGTGCTGAAAGGCACTGGAAGGGAGTGACTGCGCAGGCGGCACTAACCTGGCCGTCAGACTCAGAAGATTAAGGATTACTTCACAATCAGGTACTTCTGAGATCTAATAGAACTATTATGAAGCTCGTCACCATATGCCTAATTATTGGAGAGCAAATTTATACAATGTGAAAGTTCCGATTTAACCCTTTGATCACCAGGTCTCCCAACACATTGCAAAAGCAGAGGTGGACAACAAGAGGCCCTCCAGCTGCTGAAAGACTACTACTCCCATCATTCTGAGTTGCTCCGATTCATCTTTATACACATTACCCATTGATGCATATGCTGCATTTTGAAACATGTGTCTGCTCTCACTATTAGCGGTATTTGAATACAATAAGGCAGAAGGATTAGACTGGAAGGGAATCACTAGTTTTCACCTGTATGTGTGATCTCCTGCAGGAGTTGAGCCCTTTGGTTTGAAATGGTGCAGGACTTACACGAGCACTGACTGTAGCTAAGGTAGAATGAGTCGAGGTTTACTTCATGACTTACAGATGCAAGATAAATTAGAACATGCTGGGTGAAAGGGGAACTTTCACCTCAATAACACTTTTGCCATGTGCTTAAAGGGATAGTAATACTTCATTTTATCTTTATTTTATTTTGTAGGCATAAAAAAAAATGAAAAACTATAAAAGTCTTATCTCTCAAACCTTTATGATTTGACAGATATTCACAAGCAAAGTCCCCCCCCCTTTTATCTAGTGTAAGCCATCTCTTCTCATATGTGCAATCTGGCTGTAAGACCAGATAGCAGCAGGGGACATTCTTCTTCCTATGAGAACAATGAAAGCCCTGCCCCCCTTGACAAGTTTTTCAGGTTTTTCCCTTATCTTAATTGAAGATTGTCCCAGTACAAAGGGAAGCGTGAGCATGCTCCCAGAAACAGCTGGGAGGAGAATTGCAGGACTGGGAAGTCCTGCGCCACTGTACCGAAGATACAGTATGCTGCAGAACGCGGAAGTGCCCAGAAAGAAGCGTGCATATCTTGGAAAGTATTTATGTAAATATATGTATATAAATACCTACAGAATTCAAAATACTTTTAATAAACTATTACTATCACTTTAAGCACATGGTACAAAGTGTTGTTGAGGTGAAAGTTCCCCTTTAAAGGGATAGTAATACTTCAAATGTAAAAAAAAAAAAATACATGCTGTAGGGTTTATCCCCATGAGTAAAACAAGGGAACTCCCACTGTTTATTAAAAAATTATAACAGCTCAAACTTGAATTTTTAGGTGCAATATAACAGTGTCCTGAAAATTTACAGTGGCGCTGTTGCTACACCATCCTATGGACTGTTCTGGTCTGTAGACCATAAATTTCCATAGGATGGTGTAGCCACAGCGCCACTGTAAATTTTCAGGCCACTGTGATTTTCCACCTAAAAAATTCAAGTTTGAGCGGTTATAATTTTTTAATAAAATCTATCCCTTTAAGTACAAAGTATAACAGACTTGGGCAGGACCAAAATGTAATGGGTTTGGTACACCATGAGCACATCTGGGAACTTTGTCTTGTGGGAGTTCTGTGGAGTCGCTAGGGGAGATAAATTAGGCGATTTGTGTCAAAAAGGGGCAGGGATTATTTGCAAATGGGCAAGGGCTTAACAGAGTGGAAAAAGTAGGAGGAATAGGCTGGGGAAAGAGGAGAAGTGGGTGGGATGAACAGACTGGGAAGGAGGCAAAGTGAGTGGGAGGAACAGACTAGGAAGGAGGTGAAGTGGGCAGAGTTTCATTAAAGAATCTGTCCCCAGAGACCTGATAATTAGCAGCAAAACCCAAAGTCTCCGGTGCAAATCCAGAGAGTTTACTGCTACGACAATGAGACAAAGTAAATCAAGATCAGAATATCCGGTACAAATAAATAAAAATGGAATACTTCAGTGGTTTCTGCGTTTTTTTTGTGTCGGCAGAATTCTTTATTTTGGTTTCACATTAAACCCTTTGTGCTACTACGCTTAAGGTTTGATTTAACAAACTCCACCTATTCTCCAAACAATCCCTTCCAGTCCCATTAAGTCAAGTTCACAAGACTAATTGCGTCATTTGGACACACCCAGCGCCAGCTGTTGACATCAAGGTTTCAGGTATGCACATACTCTCCGGCCTCTCTTAGAGATACAAGCGCTGTGGCAACGCAGGTTCAAACGCAGGTAAGCACACTGGTGATTTGGACAGCTTTCGTCTGCACTGGTCTCCTCTCTGGCACTCAAAGGGTTAACAGCCAAGATAAGATAGGCCTAAATAAGGCCCAAGGACTAATGTCTGGTAATAATGGGGTTAACAGCCCCATTTAAATCAATGAACATTTTAATGTGCCACCCTTTGATGCACACGTTTGGTTCCCTGGCATTGTTGCAGCTGAACTTGTAACAGACTAATTTATGTCAATCATTTCCCCATTTTAATGTTTAAAATAAAACCATCATCAGTACACATTCTTTTAAAAGATAAGCAACAGGATATCCAACTTTCTGTCACAAAAGAAAATATTTTATTTTCAAAATAATAATAAGGACAATAAACACAGTTATGTCTATTTACAGATTTTTGCATAAGTTAGAAAGAAGCTATACAGGCTGTCTGGACACAGACAGATCAATTCAGTGTGTTTCAACCAGAAAAGTCCCAATTTAGTTCCACAAATGATGCATTCACCCTGGTACCTGACCAGCAGCAACCCCGGCCTGGTATCAAATGAGCATTAAATGGACATCAACACTTCATATGTCTAAAAAAGGTACTCCCATTGCGGAGTGTTGTTTTCTTTTTTTTGCCAAATATTATTGCAGCTAAAACTTGCTTTATGTACAATCTCTCAATGGACTGAAATGTTACACTGGCTGTGTTGCTACACCATTGTATAGAGGTTTATGGTCAACTCACCAGAGATGTCCAATGATGGGTAGCAGCAGCGCCACTAACACTTTAGGCCACTGTGATACTGCACTTACAAAAATTCAGCTTTGAGCTACAATGCCTGAAACTACATCCTAATGCCCTTCCTCTACTAGAACAGTCAAGTCTGCTAGTTAGTGCAGGAATTTAATTCTTGTGTAGACCTAACAACATGAAGAGCATGGACATATTGGTGTCATTGCGCCATGAAGTCTGTTTGGTTATTCAACTTACACACCCAAAGCTCCACGCAGAACACTGTCACTCCACTGTGGTTACAGCCAGGAAGTGACAGCCAAAGGACAAACTTGAACACTGAGAATAAATCAGATTGTCTGTTACAATAAGGCACCACGGAGGTCACCAGTATATTCCTTGACTAGCCTTATAAGAGCCAAAGTGTTCTGGGTAGAACAAGGCAAATTGATATCAAATGTGTATCTGGGGACTACTCCCATATTCTAGTAATTAATAGTCCAAGAACATGGTGAAGCATCAACAGATCAATGCTCTGCAGTAAAGAGTCTTTGAAGAGCGTTAGTGAAGGGAATGTCCCAACTGAAGTCTTCTTCCACGTGGATTCAAATTGTGGATTTATTGGGTGTATGATGAAGACCATATCCCAAACTTCAACTTAAGCCTCCCTCATCCTCCTTTTGTGAGAAATCATGTGTCTCCACATTCTGGAATTAACTAAAAAGTTTGGTCACTTGGTTTTCTACAAGCAAAGAGATCTGATGCAGGCGGTAAGCCAGTTGCATCTGCTGCCCACTTGGATCTTCTTCCAATGCCGAAGTGATCTGTTTTGGAATAGAGAAGGATAATACTTCTGAAACCCTAAAAAAAAAATCCCCAGACTGTCCCACCAGCAGAACCACTGCCTTGCCTCCAGTCCCCACCCCTCAAGGCCATCAGACATCTCTTCAGTCGCTCACCTGGTCATAGTACTTGTTGATATAATTGTACAGCTCCTGCAGGGCAACTTGGACGTTGAATTCAGTTGACTGGATCTGGACAAATAAAGAGACGCATCCTTCATTTAAACAGAATAAAAAAAATATATTCGCATTAAAGGAATAATAACAGATTTTTTAATTAATATATATTCTACTGTTTTTCAAAACAAGGGTGACTCCACCACTGAGATATTTTTTTTATTAAAAAATATATATCAACTCAAGATAATGCTTTCCTCTTTCAGTGTTTGAGGAGATTTACAGTCTATTGACAGACATTGCCCATAGGCACTAATGAAACAGCACCAACTGGGACAAATCAGTTCATTTTGTTGAATACTCCTCTGAGAAAGAGAAAGAAAGGAGAGAAAGAGAGAGAAAGAAAGAGTAAAAGTGCAAAAGTGAGAACAAGTGCAAAAGAGAAAGAGAGGGAGAGAGAGAGAGAAAAAGCGGGAAAGAGAAAAAGAAAGAGAAAGAAAGAAGATTAAGCCAGTCTGAGTTGTAATAACATTTGAATTAACTATTTCCCAGCAGTGGGGGTCTGTAGGCATGTGTTTAATGAAAATTCGACCAATTCTGGAGAAACCCCAGTGAACTATAGGGAACATATAAATAACCGTAATGATTTAAATGGCGCGTTTGGCATTTTATGGCTACAGGTCTCCAAAGCATCACAAAGCAATAAGATGGAGACATCTCTAGCATTTAAATCAGTGAGAATTTTATTTGTACACTATGGGTGCAGATAGTTTGCTCCAGAATTGCTTCATTATCCTCTACGAGTTTTATCCCTTTTAATGCCCTTTTGGAGGAGTAACAAAGAAAGGTAAGCAAGTCACTTTGTATGAAGGTTCTACCCAAACACATTCACTTACCCTGACAGCCCGGTGAGAGCAGAGTTCATTTCCTGGTAACTGGAAGCTGCTGTCTGTCTGATGTCTGCATAGTATCTAAACCAGAGAGATGTGCGAGTACACTGCCTGGCACAGACACGCCTGTGCACCTCACATACTGAAGGACGGGGAAATCGGCTCTCTGGGCCTCATGTGGCCTCCAGTCTGTTCTCTGGTATAGTGGAAAGATAACAATGTCTCCATCTACCACACAGTGTCACACACCCAGGCACACAGTATCATACACGTACCCAGACACTATCACACCTTACAGTGTCACGCCCATCCACACAATGTGTCACACCCACGTCTGTCACACACCCACATGTAATGTCACAACCAGTGTCACACACCCACACACAATGTCATACTCACATGCAGAGTCACACACCAAGAGTTTCACACACAGTGTCAACCTACTGTGTCACACACAGAGTCACACCCCACATGCAGTGTCACACACAGAGTCACACACCACACGCAGTGTCACACACAGAGTCACACACAGCGTTTCACGCACCCACACACCATTTACCCCCAACCTTTTTTTTTCTGCCTTAGCATACAGCCCTTTACACTTACACTTTTAGAGGCCTCACTAGCATCAAGGGGTTAATCTAAATTTTAAAACCCCAAGTAGAATTTTTATCCATAACTCGTGACCCTATGGTGGGCCTTAAGGTCAGGTATGTGAATTTGGGTGACTGTCCCTGTATTGTCAACTGTGTAGAAACTGGAACCACTTTGGTAGCTATATTAAAGGGCCATAGATACAAAGGAATGGGGCAAATCAGCTAAACCATGGGAACAAATAAAAA
Organism: Rhinophrynus dorsalis; assembly: GCA_037306005.1. Taxonomy (NCBI): domain Eukaryota; kingdom Metazoa; phylum Chordata; class Amphibia; order Anura; family Rhinophrynidae; genus Rhinophrynus; species Rhinophrynus dorsalis. The sequence continues at coordinate 209,507,547 of CM074720.1, forward strand.
TTCTTATCAATTTAAATCAGTAATTTAAGCCCCTGAATACCAGAGGTCTACAAGTCACTGCAAAGCGATGTACTGGAGAACTCTATAGCATTCAATTACAAATCCCAGTTAAAAGGAATATCAACATTCAAATATATTGCTAGGATTTCTCACTGAAAAAAAATTTTTTTCTAACTAGCAAGAGCATTATTATTCAAAACGTATCACAGCTCGAGATAATATGTCTTTCATTTTAGTGTCCAGAGAGCTTGGTTAAGCAATATAAACTATCCACAGGAACTTATGGAACAGCACCACCTAGTGGTCTACAACTTTTGTAATAAAAAAAAAAAGGACAAGAAATCAAGATGTTTGCACTATTATAAAACGTCCCAGCAGAACCATTGTTTTAAATGATTGTCCCATCAGTGTTAATTTTAGGAATTTTTATTTACTTCTTATGGAGCAGTTGACTTACCCCTGAATTGCTGCATGTCCTGTTTGAGCTTACGGCCCTAAGACTATTCTGCTCATATTGGCGAGAGAAATCGCAATGTTTTCGTCCTGGTAAAACATTTTTATTTTGGGGTTGGATTCACTTATTTTTACAATAGTTGCTTGTAGTGTGGAATTTCTCTTGCGTACAATAGTTTGTTGACAGGTGAGTCCTATAAGAGAAAGGTACAAGTGATTTTGGATTATTTGCTTGTGGCATTTCTAGGGGAGTGCTGTACCTTCTCCCACAGGAAGAGATTCTGCAGAAAGTAAGGCCTTCCCACAACAATTCCCCTTTCTGCTAACCTATTTTGTGCAGAGAAAATGAGTGTTAATGCGTGGGTTTACTATTGAAATGTCACCCTCTGTCAGCCATCAAAACACAGATATCAATGTCACCTGCATCAAAAGGGCAACATTCTGATGTCACACACTTAAATGTCACCAAGAAGATAGAGCAAATCTGCTCCAAGTACCTCCCATCTATGGATGCTTAAGTATCGTTCAAAGGGTTATGATGCCCTATTCCAAGTACTGTTATGCCCTTGGAAGAGGGCATCTTATCCCTTTGAATGACACTTAAGTACACACAGATGGAGGATATGCATAACATTACTTGGAAGAGGGCATTGGAGACAGCGGCAGCAGGATTTAAGTTTTTTTTAAATAATTTTATTTTTTGTCTTTAGGTTCATGGATAACCAATAACCCTTTGAGTGCCAGAGGGGTCCGCAACAGACACCTCTGCCATGCAAAGGGTTAAGCAGAGATGGAGGGTACTCAGAGCAGATCTGTGATATTTTCTTGTTGACATTTAATAGTGCAAAATCAGAATGTTGCCCTTTTTATGCGGGCAACATTCTAATGTCGCCCCCTTTCGAAGCAGGCGACATTATGAACTCCGTATTCTATGGTCTCCAAATAGAACTTCACATTTCAATAGGATAACGAATGCTTGATGAGGAGAGTGTATGTATCTGCATGTGTGTTTATGCACATTGCAATATCCTCTTGGGAAAGTCTGAAAGACAGAGCAGAGACATGGGGACATGCATTTTCTCACCATGTACAGAAAAAGCAATATAGCTCCCTCTCCACCAAAATTCTCACAAATGCAAACTTCTTCCCACAATCCCATCAATGCATGCACACTCACCTTCCCCACTTTGTGTTCCGAGATGGTGCACGAGTCAATGAAAGTCTGGGCACTGACTGATAAGATGGAATCCACATTCTCAGACACCTCAATGTCAAACACCATCTGAGGATGTTTCAAAATCAGCACCCAGAATCGCTGCATTCGACTGGAAGGGGAAGAGGGGAAAAAAAAACAGTAAGAGGTGAAGAACTTATGGACAATGTAGACACAGCAGGAGTAAGAGGGAGACTCAATGTGACAAAAGGGTAACTGATAGGGTTATTTTAACCCACTGCTGGGTTCCTTAAACCCTTTGGATGTTCTGCCAATATCGGACTAGTTATGCTCACCAATGCAGTTTTAAAAACCCCTGAGGCCCTGTGTGAAATTGTGAATTGAGGTTTCCAAATATAGGCTAACATGTAGGATCCTTCCTTTTCTTGCTGTTGTGGGAAAAGCAGCCACATTTGTGTATTGAACACCCAAAACACCCCCACTCTTCCCTGACCAGCTGACCATAGAATTAAATTGTTTAATTGCTGTGAAACTAGGACGGTCGTTAACCCTGCACCACCATACATTAAAATTCCCCTGGCTCTCAATCACCTGTGTGTCTTCCAGATGTGAACGGTCCCTGCACCCTCAATCTCATGCTTCTCTGCCATCTCATCAAGGAGCTCAAAGAAATACTTGATAGCAATAGGCACTGGCCGGTCTACCCCCAATATCACCTGGAAAGTGTCATCCACAGACTTCTGTAGTGTGCCCTGTGGGTGATACAGAGGAACCAGTTATTGGGTACTTGGAATGTATGTACCCAGATGTCAATGCCAGATTTTAAATGGCTAATAGCTGAATGTACATTGTGCATTCACAATACCTGATTCTTATCTGGTACTCGTACATCAATGAGAAAATAGCAGGTACATTCACCATTCCCATCTGCCAGATTCAGTGTTATGGATCCCACAGAATACTATGGGAAGAATATACACAGTGCATGGGTGTGTGTGTATAGCACAAATGATAGCATTTACACAATATTTTTCTTATATTGCACTGCCAATTATACAAAAGACAGGGAAATACATTTGATCATGATAAATAACAATGGATACTTATCAACGAGCGCTGCGAAGAGCAGAATATTTGATCCACCACTCTTCCTGCACATTGAGGATTTCTACCAGTTGCACAGTTGTGGTACTCACCACAATGATCGAATCAATGGCAGCTTATACGGGCATTAGCCAATCAAGTTAGGCTTTTGCTATGGCCCACCTACAGGTCAAACATCTTGTATATACCAAATAATGGAGCCATCAGGGAGGTGCAGGAACAAGGGAAGTTACATGGGAGACTTGAGCATTGCTACAACACGTGTGAACCACAACTAAACATATAAAATGAAAATGCATTTGCCAGCCCTAAACTGGGTCTTCCATTCTTCACCTTATCTTCATGGACAGCATGTGTGTAAAAAAGATTTCGGAAATGGCCTTAACACGGTCTCGCTTCCGCATACTACTACTTTGTTGCTTGAAGACCTCTGGCTCCTCCACAGACTTCACAAGGTGCCATGTCCTAAAGTCACCATCTTCGCCATCATCCAACATTGGGGTCTCTGGAAGGGACAGAGAATGAATAAACTTATGGAGTACACAGAGAAAGAGAAGACAGATATTAAAAAAAAAGACAGGAGAGAGTAGAGACTAAGGAGGGGAAAAAGCACAATAGCAAAAACACAGCAAGAAACAGAATAAGAAAGTGGAGGAATAAAGTAAATATTAGAACCAGGGCTGGATTTACCTCTGTGGCAGCCAAGACTCACTTAGCCCCACCCCAGCTCCTCACTTGACTCCACCCCTAGTGACATCCACTGTTCCCTGATACACTTGGGAAATACAATGCTGGATTAAAGCGGAACTTTCACATCGTATAAATTCGCCCTCCAATAATTAAACATATGGCGACTAGCTTCATAATAATTCTATTTGATCTCAGAAGTATCCGATTCTAAAGTAATCCATAACCTTCTGAGACTAACAGCCAGGTTAATACCGTCTGCTCCGTCAGTCCCTTCCGGTGCCTTATGGCACACTGCAGTGCCTCCTAGAGGAGACCGGGACTTACAGCACAGGCGTCTCTAAAACAAGATGTCTGCACTGATGCCTGGCTTCCGGTCTCTGAAGATTAAGGATTACTTTTGAATCGGGTACTTCTGAGATCTAATAGAGAAATATTATGAAGCTAGTCGCCATATGTTTATTTATTGGAGGGCAGCTTTACACAAGGTGAAAGTCCCGATTTAATTATGGGGAAAACCAACTGCACTACAAGACGAAATAAAAAGTCCTAAAGTTCTCATTAATTATGCAGGCATTTAAAGTAATAGTACCCCTTTATTTTAACTTTATGTATCCTGTAAGTGCATAATATGTCAATCAAATTGCCTTCAATTTTCATTACTTTATTTCCATCCATCCATCCCCTATTTTGCTATACTTAAGTCACTGAAAATAAGCTCCTTGGATTGCTTTCCAGAGAGCTCCCTGGCTAACCATCAAAGCAGGAAGCGATGCAATGTAACGTTATCCATGCAACATTGAGTGCTCTTTAGGTTGCATGCAATATTTTTTGCACATTGTATCTTTTTACATTGTATATTATCCTTGCTTTCAGTCCCTGACAGGACGCTCTCTAAAAACATATCCAAGGAGCTTAATGGCAGGGAAAAAAAGTGTAAAAAAATGCTGGACAACAAACAAATAAAATAAATACATAATAAGTAATCAATTTAACCTTACATACTATGCACCGGCAGAATTAATACACAGTGGGTTACAAGCCTTGCTAGTATGCCCGTAGCATAGTCAAGGCCAGTGAGAATAAGTACGGTGGTAATTAAACCAGTACCATAGTGTAGAACTAGGTGTCTGGTGTAGGGGCACTGAAAATCCTCTGGGCCTGGAGCCAATGGCTGGTAGGGCATGATGGGAATTGTAGTCTCCAAAACCTGGGGAGCTAAAGGATCTCTAACCCTGTTGCGGCCAGCACATAAGTTGGCAATGCAGGGGATTGTCTACTCTGCCTACTGGGGTAACCCAGCCCTGATGAAAGCAACTGAGGTAAGAAACCAAGAGGAATATTCAGACCCTCTCAATCCCTCACTCACTCTCTCATCAAAGGAAGCTGTTGAATGGAGTTTCACATTGGTTATTGTGCAGTGTGGGGATCAGAGCTACAGTAGCACCATCTGGAACCTGAACATTAGGGACACAATGTGTGAAATCCAAAGAGAGGTCCCACAAACAGATACATCCAAGATAGATGGCACCCTTAATTTATACTATAACCATTAAAGGGATAGTATTGCTAGATTATTACAAAAATGAATATTGTAGACATTAAAAAACCTGAACGTTTATAGTTTGAGAGATCGAAGCATGTAAAATTCGGGATTCCCAGAAGTCTGCCATCTAGCGGAGAAAAGCACAATCTGGTCCCGGGACCATCCTGCGGCTCTTTGTAAAAATCTAGCAATACTATCCCTTTAAAGAAGAACCAGTGCCTCCAAATATTAACTCTCCATTTATTTACCTTACTGTGGCTAAAAAAATCCTAATTATTCTATACATTTGCCCTTGCTCATTTTTGTTTTCAAGAGAACGTTCGTCCTGGAAATCATGTGCATGGAAGCAGACATGAGAGTTACTAGCAGGGTCAAAGGAGAAAAACGCTACCCACTGCATATGATAATGTTAACCCCTTTAAAAGGACCACTGGACATTGCTCTGCAAGACATTGTGCATATTGCCTAGATTCAACAATTGGGAGAACTTTAAAGTTGAGGGAGTCCTTGTATGGTCAAAACACTAACTGTAATAATGTTTTAAACCGGAACTTTCACATATTAATAAGTCGCCCTGTAAATCATTAAACATATGGCGACTAGCTTTATAATACGTGTATTACCTAACAATAGTGCCAGATTCTAAAGAAATCTTTAACCTTCTGAGACTGACGGCCAGATTATTGAAGTCTGCGCGCCTGCGCCGTCAGTCCCTTCCGGTTAAGCTGCGGCACGCTGCGATGCTTCCGGTCTCCAAATGTTAAAGATTTCTTTAGAATCTGGCACTACTGTTAGGTAATGCTCGTATTATACAGCTAGTCGCCATAAGTTTAACGATTTAAGGGCGACTTATTAATATGTGAAAGTTCTGCTTTAAGAAAATATTCCTTTTTTGGCACTCTGTATGGAGTGTGCTTTGTTTTTTTTCTCTTCTTATTTATACTTTATACCTTATAACGGTGCAAACTATTCAGCCTCTTCTACTGGCCTTGCGTTAATGAAGTCAGATCCTCGTCAGAGTCAAATTACCAGATCTCCATTCTGTTGTAGCAGAAAAGATATACAGTGTAACATATCATACAAATATATGGCATGATGATTCTCAGTTATCTATTACTTACATATAGATCTATCACAGACTAGGGAGAGGAACAAAAAATACACAAGTCCATGAACTTTCGCCAGATTGCATCTGTTGATCCAGAGGAAGGCAGAGAAAATGCTATTTCAGATGTAATTACCAGATTTTACGAAAGAGAAGAAGTAGAAATTTTACCAGAATTCAAAACAGCAACATAATCACACTGGGTGTAATTATTGGGCAAACCAATTAAATCATAGGGATAACTTAAAATTTTCAGATTTTCTAATGATTTTAAGGAGTCTTGTAGACCCTTTAACATTATAGATGTTGCTGAGCAAGGAATTAGACACTGCATTTAATTTGATGCAAATCAACTAGCTGCATAACTATCACGTGACCTGTGCTTGCAGGAGACATTGCATTACTTCCTGGTTGTCGAGTTGAGTCACACTCACTATTCTTATACGCCGATGTAAATTGCCAGAGTGAGTCTCCGCCTACGTGCTAGGCCTTAAAGAACTCAACCTGCCTTTACTCAGCTCCCCTTTCATGGTGTACCTGTGCGCTGTAGCTCTTGTGATTCCGACTCTCCATTTCAGTGTATGACTCCTGGCTACGTTTTGACTTCAGCTCCGATTGATACCTGACTAGTTGCCTTCCGTTCCGGTCTGACCTTTGTCTCCGTCTGACTACCTGCTCCGGTCTGACTCCTGGCTTTCTCTAACTACCCATTCTAGTTTGACTCCTGGCTTTGTCTGACTACCCGCTCCAGTGTGACTCCTGGCTTTCGCTGACTACCCACTCCGTGCCGACCCCGGATCAATATCGATCATTCTATACCCTTGGCCTAATGTCACCACTTGTGCTCACTGGGCACTGTTTCCTCCGGTCGAGCGATACTCAGTCTGCGTCAGTCCATGTCACTGGCATTCCTGCTGTCTGTCATTTTGTCCTGTGCCACTGGGTTCCCTAGCGTTCTAGGGCTTCTCAGTCACCGCTGCCTGTTGGTTTACCTTAGCGTTCTAGGGATCCTCATTCACTGCTGCCTGTTGGTTTACCCGAACGATCTAGGGAGATCTGTCTCTGAGCTGAACCACCCTAGCATACTCAGGGATTTTACATCAGTTTAGAGGGGCTTCACAGCTGCTCCTGTACTAGTAGCTACTACCATCCTTCCTACTAGTGTATATATACAGTCAGAGTGGTATCAGCGTCCTTACGGTTGGTGGATCCTGTGCTGTCTCAGTACCTGGCAAGTGAGGACTGGGGAAGTGCGTTGTCTATGGCGATGCAGATGCTCCTTAACCGTACAGCGCATCTCGATAAGCCTGCGCAACTACCGGTGGCCTCCTCTGTTTTGGCATCAGTACAAACCACTCAGCTGAAAAACACGATGTATAGAGGGTTGTCCGGAGCCGCTCCACTCCCTCTAAGATAAGATGGGGAACCCACGTTGTACCGTCGATTCTTAAATCAGCTTGGAATTTTTTGGAACTGGTACATAATGCTTTCCAGAGTGAAAGAAGCAAAGTGGGCTTTAGGATTTCCTCGTTGACTGGTAGAGCTTTGACATGGGCCAACCTGTTCCTGGAGACAGCTAAACCCATAACGTCTAATTTTACTGAATTTGTGGATGCCTTCCATAAAGTATTTGTTGTTCCAGGCCAAGCAACCTCTGCCGCAAAAAAATGAATGACCATTCGCCAGGGTGCCCGTACAGTAGCAGAATACGTTACTGAATTTCGTATATTAGTGGCAGAGGTAGGCTGGTACAACGAGGCTCTGGTGGAGGCCGTCTCACAAGGGCTTAATAATATGATTAAAGATGAGACGGCAGCCCGCAAGCTGCAAGAGGATCTAGATCAGTTTATTTCCTTTGCTATACTGATTGATACCCACATCACAGAAATATCCTCATTAAAAAAAACACAAGCTAAGGCTTGAGTCTCAACTGATGACTAACTGGGAGTTCCCACCCATGCCTCCCTCACCTCCCAAACCACCTAGTGCTGAGGTCAGTAGGGCTGAGCCCATGTAAGTCGGTTTTACACATCTGTCCAGGGAGGAGCTGTCCTTCCATCATAATGAAGGTCTATGCCTGTACTGCGGTAAGGCTGGACATATGTTACGGGCCTGCCAGCTATATCCGATAAAATGCACGCACCTAGGATCCCTGAGGGGACAGATCCTAGGTGGAGTAAATCAGTATCCAGACCCAGAACAGAACAAGCCCACCTTACAAGTGGCAATCTCTTGGGCAGTCTCCTCTGTTGTGACACCATCCCTGATCGATTCATGAGCTGCAGGCTACTTTATTGATGGCTAATTAGCTAAACAGCACAATATTGCTTTGGTGCCTCGAGTTTCTCCATTGGCTATGGAGGCGATCGATGGTAGACCACTAGAACCATCCCATGTCACAAATGAGACCTGTCCGCTGTCTCTTAGAGTAGGAGCTCTCCATGTGGAGACCCTACAGCTTCAAGTCATTCAGTCTCCACATTACGCAGACATTGTGGGGTTTCCTTGGCTTCAGACACACAACCCCAGAATGGACTGGAAAACCTGTGACGTACCTTGGCCCGATTATTGCCAGAAGTCTTGTCTACCGCAGCCCACTAAGATTTTGTGTACCTCCCCCTCTATACCCTCAGAGTACAAGTCGTCCAGTGAGGTATTCAGTAAGGGGCAGGCTAGCACTTTGCCAAAGCATAGGACATATGACTGTGCTATTAATTTGACACCAGGCACGATACCTCCAAAAGTCCGCACCTACCCTTCGTCGGTAGAGGAGAACCGAGGTATGGAGGAGTACATTTCTGATGCCCTGGCCAGAGGAATTATCAGGAAGTCTTCCTCGCCTGCGGGGGCAGGATGTTTCTTTGTAAAGAAAAAAGATGGGGAGCTTAGACACTGCATAGGCTATAGTGGTCTAAATAATCGGATGGTAAAAAATGCGTACCCCATTCCATTGATAATCGAGTTGTAGGACCACTTGAAGGGCTACTCAGTCTTCACGAAGCTCGACTTACGGGCAGCCTATAACTTAATTCAAATCAAGGAGCGATGAGCGGAAATCCACTTTTAATACTCGTAGTGGTCATTATGAGTATCTGGTCATGCACTTTGGGCTGTGTAATGCACCAGCGGTATTCCAAGAATTTATAAACAATGTTCTAAGAGATCTGCTACAATTCTGCATAGTAGTTTATTTGGATGATATCCTGATACACTCTCCTAACCTTGAGACACATCGGTGAGATGTTGCTACTGTATTGCAAAAACAGAGAGAACAAACTATATTGTAAACTAGAAAAATGAGAATTCCATAAAGATCGAGTGCCATTCCTGGGGTATGTTATCTCTTTTGATGGTATTGCTATGGATATAGAGAAACTCTTGGCAGTTCTGCAATGTCCATGTCCGGTGGGCCTGAAGGCCATACAAAGATTCTTAGGATTCGCAAACTATTATAGAAAATTCATGCAAAATTTTACAAACCTTTGACTGTCTTGACCCACAAGGGGGCCAATTCCTCAGCTTGGTCCCCTGAGGGTAATAGTGCTTTTGGAGCCTTGAAGTCTGCTTTTTCTGTGGCTCCAGTGTTGTCGCATCAGAACCTTGCCTTGCCCTCTACCCTGGAGGTGGATGCATCGGAGACAGGAATAGGGGAAGTGTTGTCCCAAAGACCGAAATCCAGTAAGACCCTCATGCCATGTGGGTTCTTTTCCAAAAAGATAACTAAAGCCAAGAGCCTATACGACATAGGCGATCACGAGTTGCTAGCCATAATTCTTGCTCTCAGTGAATGGCATCACCTCCTGGAGGGGACGAAGGCTCCAATCCTGATCTTGACAGATCATAAAAATCTGACATATCTTTCAGAGACATAAAGGCTGTCACCACGGCAGGCCAGATGGGCACTATTCCTGTCCAGATTTAATTTTGTGGTCTCATATCTCCCAGAGTCCAAGAAAGTTCGAGCTGATGCTCTTTCTAGACAATTTGGGCTGGACCATGAGACTGACAGTGCACCTGTGCCTATTATTCCTCCAGACTGCATATTGGCCACCATACGCACCAGTATCACGTCTCCACTGAGCAAAGAGATCTTGGCTTCCCATGGCAATGCTCCAGCAGAGAAAACTAGTGGCAAATGTTTCGTAGCCAAACCTCTCTGTACCAAACTACTGGAAATATACCACTCCTTGAGGGCAGCTGACATATTGGTCGTGACCAACTGATTTGGTCAGTTTCTCAGCTCTTTTGGTTGCCTAGTCTAAGAGCAGATTGTACAGCTTTTCTGGAGGCCTGTTCCATTTATGCTCCCGCGAAGACCCCAAGACACCTACCTCTGGGGTTGTTCCAGATGGTTCCAAAAGGCAAACGCCCGTGGTCACACGTATCCATAGATTTTATGGTGGAGTTGCCAGTGTCCAAAGGGTGTATGGTCATACTAATAATAGTGTACCGTTTTTCCAAAATGGCTCATTTTGTCCCTCTCCAGGGACTACCTTCCTGGCTGTGGTGTTTGCTAGAGAGGTGTTCAGACTCAATGGAGTACCCAAGGTTTTGGTCTCTGATCGTGGGAGTCAGTATGTGTCACAGTTCTGGAGGGCCTTCTGTGACCAGATTGGCATCAAACTGTCATTTTCCTCGGCCTACCATTCCCAGATGGATGGTGCTGCTGAAAGATCCAACCAGGGGTTGAAACAATTTTTGTGCTGTTTTATCTCTGACCGTCATGATAATTGGGCTGACCTGTTACAGTTGGCTGAGTTTGCCAGGAATTATGCTATTAACTCCTCGTCTGGGAGCTCTCCCTTCTTGATTAACTATGGGTTTCAGCCATCCATGCCCCTGGGCTTCTTTCAGGCTCAAGATATTCCGGTTCTAGATGAGCATATTAGGTAGCTCTGCTCCACATGGGCACAGGTTCAGAATGCCTTGCGAAGATCCTCAGAGCGCTACCAGAAGCATGCAGACCACAGGAGGCATCCTGCTCCTGTTTTCCAAGTTGGGGATAGAGTGCGGCTGTCCTCCAGAAACCTGCACCTGCAAGTACCCTGTAATAAGCTGGCTCCACATTTTGTAGGTCCATTCTGGGTACTTCGGAGAGTGAACCCTTTCTCTTATGCCTTGGACCTTCCTGGAAGTATGCGCATTCACAACGTTTTCCAGGTTTCCCTATTGAAACCTTTGGTCTGTAACCGCTACACTTCTACTCCAGTGGTGCCAGGTCCTGTCAGCATTCAAGACCATGAGGAATATGAAATTCAAAACATTCTGGACTCCCGTAGACTCCGTGGGCGCATTCAATGTTTTGTACATTGGAAGGGTTATGGCCCTGAAGAACTACCCTAGGTGAATCAGTCTGATATTCACGCTCCTGTTCTGCTGCGTAGATTCTATACTAAATTTCCAAATAAAGTTGGATCTCTCCTGCGGGGGAAAGATCGTTGGGGGAGGGGGTACTATCATGGTGCCCGTGATTGCCTCCAGCGACCTGTACTTCCTGGTTGTCACGCTGAGGCACAATCGCTATACTTATAGGCAGTTGTTAATTGCAAGAGTGAGTCTCCGCCTACATGCTAGGCCTTAAAGGCCTCAGTCTGCCTTTATTCCATTGTCCTTTCATGGTGTACCTGTGCGCTATAGCTCTTGTGATTCCGATGCTCCATTTCCATGTATGACTCCTGGCTACGTTTTGACTTCAGCTCAGTTTGTTCCCTGACAAGTTGCCTTCCGTTCTGGTCTGACCTTTGGCTCCGTCTGACTACCAACTCTGGTCTGGCTTCTAGCTTTGGTTGACTACTGGCTTTGGCTGACTACCCGCTCCATGCTGACCCCGGCTCACTATCGATCATTCTATACGCTTGGCCTACTGTCTCTGCTTGTGCTCACTGTGCTCTGTTTCCTACGGTCGAGCGGTGCTCAGTCTGCGTCAGTCCGTGTCACTGACATTTCTGCTGTCTGTCGTTCTGTTCTGTACCATTGGGTACCCTAGAGTTCTAGGGCTTCTCAGCCACCGCTGCTTCTTGGTTTACCCTACCATTCTAGGGATTCTCAGTCACAGATGCCTGTTGGTTTACCCTAGCATTCTAAAGATCCTCATTCACCGCTGCCTGTTGGTTTACCCTATCATTCTAGGGATCCTCATTCACCTCTGCCTGTTGGTTTACCCTAGTGTTCTAGGGTGATCTGTCTCTGAACTTAACCACCCTAGTGTACTAGGTGGATTTTCCCTCGGTTTACAGGGGCTTCACAGCTGCTCCTGTACTAGTAGCTACTACCATACTTGCTACTAGTGTGTATATTCAGTCAGAGTGGTAGCAACCTCCTTACAGTCGGTGGATCCTGTGCTGTCTCCATACCTGGCTAGTGAGGGTTGAGGAAGTGCTTAGGCACTGTCCTTACACCTGGGGAAGTGCTATTTATTTTCATTTGTTCTATTTCTCAATAAAGATATTTATTTTACTGTATCTGTACTTGTCAGTGTCAATATTCCAAAGTCACCCCGTGACAGTAGCCGACCAGAAAATAACATAACATCTCTATGTTAAAATAGTTCTTACAGACTACAATGCAATATCTACATATCTCCAAATATGTGGGACTTCTCTCAACAACACAGACCACACCCCCATTAATATCCCCCACTTCTAGAGATAATGAAGCCAAAGCAAATTAGGTGTTAACAGATTGGACATCATTTGTAGCAGAGTTGCAGAATTATGAGAACTGGCTACAATGTGTATAGGAAGTTGGACCGGGGAGAAATCCAACTGACATTTTGGAGTCAGGAAGGAATGGCCTTTTTCAAATGGCTCCTACGAGGTTTCTCTATACCATCATTTGGATCAACAGGAAGGAGTTTGGAATTGCTTGAACTTCATAAAGACATTTTTTTCAATCTCATGATTTACTGTATATAATGAAATAAGTACATAGAGAAGACCTTACAATAACCCTAGATACATTGCTATGGCCTAAAAATCATAATAGCCCATCAGAATATTTCCCTTGTGTCTTTCTTTATACTAATGTTTCATAATAAAAGCAGCTCCGATTAATCTTCATAGTATTTGGGCCATGGAGAGTGTTATTTCAATACTGTCAGAGTTGTAGTTCAAGAGTAATTGAATGATAAAGTACCCCCCTCCCACCCCTTTTACTGATGTAACAGTGCTCACTTCAGAGCAGCAAGACTGTCTGGATGGATCGTAGAGTGGGACAATCTTCAGTGAGCATAAGAAAAAACCTGTCAAGAGGGGCAGGGATTTCCTTACGTTCAATTTAAGAAGATTGTCCCTTGCTGTGAGCTGTCCAGTCCCAGAACCAGATTCCACATCTGAGGTGAGCAGTGTCACACTAGGTAATAAGGGTGGGAGGGGGATACTTAATCATTCAATTACTTTTGAACTACTACTCTGACAGTATTGAAATAACACTCATGTCCCAGCTTCCAGGTACATGATATTCAGTACTGATTGAGGGTCGCTCTTGAACCAAGGCACACAGGAGAAGTTCATAGACAACGTTAGGATTTTCTGCCCATAGCAAAGTATAATTAGGTGGTGTTCCTGGTCCTTTCTGTTAGAAAGTGAAACAAACACACCTGTATATAGCAGAATCCATCCTCATTATAGACAGTAGTGACAACTCGGTACCTACCCAGATCAAGTGAGTGAACTGGGAGTCTCTGTGAGAAGGGGGTTCCTTTGTACACCTGGTGGAGAATCATCCCCTTTCACCTGCGTGATGGTGTCAAGCACCCTGACTGGCACACGTTGCGTCTCTCCCCCACTCTTCTCCAGAATAGTGAGAGTCATGGACTGGTACTCAATGTCCTCCCGCAGCAATCGCCCATCATTCAGAGTATGCTTGGCCTTGCCTGTCACAGCATCCACTGGACCTTTATCTACCTGGTACTTCATGGCGCAGAACAGCATATACAATGGCTCTGCCGATGCCTCCTGTAGGGTCAAAAATATGGTCTTACAAACAGAGAATTTTATATCATGTAATCACTCCATTGTACTCAAACACACACAAGCAACTGCAGACATAAAAAAAGCAGAATGCAAAGTTAACCCTTTGAGTGTCAGAGGAAGAGCAATCATCCTCTCTCTGGGGAACTGGTTCCTATGGTGCATTTGGTTTGCCCCTGAATCTCACCAATTTATTTGTGCACATGGATGCCAGAGTTGTAGACTGCAACAATTATGAGAGCTGGTACCGTGTTAGCTGTAGAAATACAAGAGGCAACTACAGTCAAGCTGATACCTTTATTGGCTAAGTAAATAAAGATTTCAACTTGCCTATACTTGCCTCATGTACAATTAAACATAAGGATCTGTGTGTTGGGTCACACACACAAAAGGAAAAAAAGGGGTTATTCTGAAGTAAACAAACTGCAACTTGAAGATAAAAAAAACAAAAAAACTACTGATTTAAATGGGGCTTTAATGCCTTGAATGTTAGAGAGGTCTCCAATAGACTTCTCTAGCATTGAAGGGTTAAAGTTCCATTCAAATTAATGGAAATGTTAAAAATGTGTACTCCCTTATGGTGTGGTTTATTTTTCTATAACGGATTGCTATTGAAGTCCATGGGGAAATTTGGAGATAAAATCAGGACTAATGGCAGGGCTTAAAATTCGAAGTCCTTTGCTACTAGCCAGACCTGAAAAGTTACTTGCCACTGCAAGCTATAGCATACCCACAAGGGCTGAATTTCTACTCGCCAGGGCTAAATTTTCACCCGCCAATGGCTAGTGGAAATTTTGAGCCCTGCCTAACGCTATCATTTGCAATGGAATCCAGACCACGGTGAGCAACAGGTCAGCTGCTATGCACTTACCCGCAAGAAAGGGTGCAGACAGATCGACATCCAGTTGGTCAGCTGTTTCTCCACTATGGGCTCTGTACCGTGGCAAGACACAAGTGTTTGTCACGTACAACCATTATAATGTAACCGCTCCCTAATCCACATCAACACACTACAAATGCCCCTGTTTAAAGGGGATCTTTCACCCCTATAAAAGTTAGGCTTATTAGGTAGAGTATATAGCGATTAAAAAGTTTTTGTTTGTTTGTTCGTTTTTTTTAACACTGTTTGGGCTAAAATTATTGAATACAGAGTGCCCTGCACCCTACTTCCCAAACACTGGTCTTGCCGCTCTGCCTCTGCTCCCTTTCCACTACCCAGCCTCCTTTGATGGCGGAAGCTTCTGCCTGTACGCTGGAGCAATCTCATTGGCTAGATATCGATCTCTGCCATTGAGTTCACTCCAGCTTGGAGACAGAATGCCTCCGTCATCGGAGGATGCTGGATAGAGGGAAGGGAGCTGAGGCAGTGTGGCAAACTGCGGCAAGAGCACTGTATGCTGAAGTAGAGCGCAGGGCACTCTGTAAACAATAATTTTACCACAAACAGTGTTTGAAAAAAAAAATAATAATAATAATGTTTTCATCGCTAAATACTGTACCTAATAAGCCTAACTTTTATAGGGGTGAGATATCTCCTTTAATGTCAGAGCATCACATTACAATCCACTTATTAGTAGAGTACTCATTGGATTTTATTAAACATGCTGAAATAACTATACGAGTTCTGGTATTTTTTTGTGTGTGTTTTCTAGCTATTGTGAAAGAGCCTATAATCTGTGAGATTTAGGGCTTGATTTTTGAAAAATTATCATTTTAAAAAAATGTATCGTTAATTAGTGTTAAAAGGAGGACATTATTTTCAGAAGCAATTCCGTCATGTTTGAATATGTGTCGTAAAGACGTAAAAACGGCAGCAAGATGAGCTTGATTAATATTGCACATAAAAATACAACATTAGTTTCCTACTGATTTCCCCTTTAAGGTGAAAGTGTCACCTGTCCACATTCCGTTTAGCGGGTACATGCAGGATTTGCACGATCGTGATTTTGTGCAAATGAGGAAGTGTGGATGACAAAGAGGAGGCAGGTGGGAGGAAGAGCAGAGTGGAATGTTAGAATCTCAACGTCTGGCATGTCCATCAATACTGCCTAATTTGCATATACTGAAAAAACTAAAGCTAAATATCAAAGTAATGGATTTAAATATATTTAAAAAAAAATGTGATTTAAAAGCGCTTTCAAAATCACATAAGGTGTTGGTTGCATTTAAATTCTCAGATGTCCCTAAACAAAAAAAACCCCCTTGATACCGCCTGCCTTAGACACGGATAATAATTCAAATAGAGTCGGTGCTGCCAAGCATATCTCTCCCAATCGTCCCTATAAAAAGATAAATATCCACACCAGTATTTAATAACACAGAGACTCTGATCTAGCAAACGTTAAAAATTGTATTTATTTATACAGCAAAAAAAAATTAAAAATAACATCCCAATAAAATGTACAGTACAGTCGAGTACAAATATACATCACATATGTAAAAAAACAAATAATGAAGCTTACACTAGCAGTAACTACTATAGACTCGTGATGTACAATACAATCCCCAGGCTGGGAACAAGGTACTGCAACGTGTTTCACACGCACACCGTGCTTTATCAAGCAGAAAAAAAATGCACCCCCCCCTTAGACACACATCCACTTTCACATCACCCAGCTCACTATATTGTTACAGAGAACAGAAAGTAAAATGAACTTCTAATATACAATGAATAAATAGCTCTTAAATTAATTGGCCTGCTCTAAACTTGCCAAACAAGACTATAAACCGGGAATTACAGCTATATATGAAATGGTACATAAATGAGCTGTCCAGTACAGGCACATTGGGTTTGTGTTGGCCACTCCCACTGGGCTGCTAAGCACAATGGGTGTGGCCAAAAGGTGACTCACAGAAAATAGTGCCTTAAGCAGTTGCCTACTCTGTCAAATGGGAAATCCTGCCCAGCAATATCTGGGAGGAGCTGTCTGTATACTGCAGATGTGGGTAATTTGAGGTTCTCCAGCTCTTGGGGACTACTTCCCATTATCCCCAAACAGCCAGAGGAGTTGTAGTCCCCAAAAGCTGGAAGGATTTCAGTTTGACCGCTCCCTGATGTAAATCAGAGACTTACCGGCGGAGTAGGAGTTTGGGGTTCTTGGCATCATACTGGTCTATTAGATTAGAAAGTAATATCTTCATGACATCAGTAAGGTACTCCAGTTTACTGTGAAGAGCCACAGTGAGTAAGGATGCAGCATGACAGCGATCCCGCTGGAAAAGTGCAGGTGGCGCATACAGGGTCTCGATCAGCTGGGGGGGTAGAGAGATTAAAATAAAAACCTGTAAAAACCAAGTTTCCCATTTTCTAAACATGGCTATCCAGAGATAAGCATTTAGAAACACTGGGCCATATATTGAAAGAAAGGGTCTGTGTCTACAAACACAGATTCAGATTGATTTAAATTTGACTTTGGAAACCTCATTAGCATGGAAGGGATTAAAAGCCACAACAGATATCTATGGACCAGCTAGATACTAATATTCCACACTGCTCTCCCGCACACCTTCCACTCCCTGCATGCCAGATATTAAAATTCCACACAGCACTCCCACCAACCTGCCACTCCCTGACAGCCAGATACAAACATTTCTTACTGCTCTCCCTCACACCTGTCACTTCCTAGCCAGATACCAAAATTTCAAACTGCTCTCCCACACACCTACTTCTCCCTGATAGCCAGATACCAACATATCACACTGCTCTCCCTAGCACCTGCCTCTCACTGCCAGCCAGATACCAACATTCCACAGTGCACTCCCTCGTACCTTCCTCTCCCTTCTAGAGAACAGTTGCAAATTAGCCCAAGCTGACCAGCTGAAACTAATTCAATTGCTGTTAAAATGGATCCCACTGAGGTGAGAATAAACCAGTATAGTGGTATAATATTGTTTGTTGCCTACTGTGTAATTCGTTTGCCCCAAAATTGTTCCACTTTTGTTTAATAAATACCCCCCAAAGTCGCTCATCACAGAACTCCCATACAGTTACTAGTACACAGGAGTAGGGAGAGTAGAGGAAGAAGATGGGGAAAAGGGATGGGATGAGGAGAAGGGCAGGGTTGTAAATGGGAGTAGGAAAGGACCACAATGGAATAGGTAGCTTGGTGAGGAATAGCTTGTTATTGAAGAGATTGGACAGCTGTGTTACACCCTATTCCACAGTGCTCCACCAGCACTCGGGAAACTCCAGGCTCTTCCTGAGGGGGGAGCTGTTGTGTCCTGCAAAGAAGAGCCTCTCTATAAAGGTCTTGTAGTATAGGAAGGAAATTCCTAATACCTCCAGGTCACTGGTAAG
The DNA here is from genome assembly GCA_037306005.1 of Rhinophrynus dorsalis. Taxonomy (NCBI): domain Eukaryota; kingdom Metazoa; phylum Chordata; class Amphibia; order Anura; family Rhinophrynidae; genus Rhinophrynus; species Rhinophrynus dorsalis. The sequence goes on from CM074720.1 coordinate 209,525,883, forward strand.
GTCCATCATCTTGGTGATTAAGTCTGAAAGGAGAAGGTAGAATTTTAAAGAAAGCCAAGTGCTGACATAGGAATTGTTTTACAAAATCCATTACTTTTCAATGAAACCCTCACACCTGATGAGGGTTTGCCCCTACGCTTGTGGAGCTATCTTTTAATTTTATCCAAAAAATAGACATTGAACTGCCGATTAATTGTATATGTGGTGTTAAAGGAGCATTATATTCTAGGGCTTTCCTGAGTAAAACCAAGGTATTTTCATTGCAGAAAGATACTCATTTTTTTTTTTTAGTTTCAGTTCAGGGCTACCTGAGCGACGCGCAGCCGCAGGAGAGCCCTGAATTCCATGACATGCCAGGACCGTCACTGGTCCTTAAATGCAAGCCAGCCGAGGTGGTCCTGGCATGGCATTGGACGCAAAGGGGTTAATCTCTTTGCCTGAGCTATAGAAATCCAGTTTAAAAGCTGTGACATCTTTCCTTTCACTCTAATCGGCAATATGATTGCTGAAGCGAGTAGAAGAGAAACCCTCCTCTGCGCTGGTCTGACTACCTCAGGGCCAACCCATTAATTTACATGTATGACATGCGGCGCTTCTCAAGTGCGAGAACAGCTTTGTGAGTGTGCTCATGTGCTCTGCCCACATGTCTGTCTTTGTATTCTACCAGTCAAGAGGGTAGGAGAATACTGAGCATTTAAGTAGGTCATGATGCTCCCAAAACAAGAAAATAAAAAATTCACAATCGGCAACAAGAGGGATGGCGCATTGCAGAAGATTAATACCAAGCATTCTTAGAGTGCTGCCTTTCATCCACGACGTCACATAGATGGCAGCGTTTTAGTCTTTCAAACAGTGTAACTTTAAATCTTCTGAAGGTAAAGTATAATAGGCAACTGTAATGATCATACCATCTTCAATTTGACAAGTGAATTAGGGCTAAAAACAATATGCTGGATGATGATAGTTCCGCTTTAAAAAAAAACACATGTTTTGAGATGTAATCATTTTTGAATAAAGCCTCTCCAAAAAATTCCCATATTTTACCTAACATGGTAAGCACTATAATATTCATGGATTTCCATACTTTAAAAAAACAAAACTTTACTGAATATTTAAACAATAGCTATAACACACTAAATATCCATTAACACCTTCAGAACCATAGGAGTGAGCAATGCATTGCACAGGCCTCTGGTCCTCAAGATATTAAAAAAGCTACTTACTAATAGATTTAATAGAATATAAAGTCCATTGACTTCAAGGGTAGTAAGCACAGGACAAGCAGTGAAAACTCCAGTAAGAACCCAGCAGGAATGACTACAACACAGACATACAGAGCAATGACAATACCAGTAAATTCCTTCCAGCACAGATCTCCTATACTGGTCTCCAGGTTCTCCAATTGCACTAGGACCTTCTTGTAATCACGCATAGCCAGCTTACTCTGCCTCCTGCAAAACATGAGCACCACCAAGATCAAGGGTGTTTGTAGGACACAGGCCAACAACTTTCCTTCTATGTTATTACAGACAGGAGTCAAACTACAGTGGGTAAATTGTGATGGGTCCCAAAATCCAAGGTGGCCCACTGGCTCTACACTATCTTGCGTCCACACACATTCATACCAGTTTCCCATCTTAGCTGGTGGCCTCTGACATCATTATTCATGGCCTCTGTCAGCCAATAAGATAAGAATAGTGTCAGTCGCATCCCTTTTTCTTTAATAAGCCTTGAGAACCAGAGAAATTCAGACTTGCTCCATGAATTTAAATAAGGTCTGTGTTGGCTGTTTTTTCATACTTGTTTCTGACCATGGGAGTGGCTCAGCCCCATGGCCACATGATTCTAGTTAATCTCCTGATTACAGAGATACCGTCAGCTGCCTCCTCATTGCACACCCTTGTTCTATCCCAGGGCCTTTTGTTCAAAGAAAACTGAAGGCATTCTGGGGCAAACCAACTGCACTTTATCGGAGAAATGTAAAAAAATCCCAATTGATTTAAAAGGGATTTAAATTTTTGCAAGCTAGAGAGGTAGATAGTGCATTGACCTGTCTAAAATTCAAGTGTTAAGCGTTACAGGGATAGCAATGTTACAAAATAAAAGCAGCTCCAATTAATTTTCATAGTATTTTGGCCATGGAGAGTGTCATTTCGACACTGTCAGAGTTGTAGTACAAGAGTAATTGAATGATAAATTATCCCCCCTCCTGCCCCCTTTACCTAGTGTGAGCCGCCTACCCTCAGATGTGGAATCTGGTCTCTTGACTGGACAGATCACAGTCAGGGACAATCTTCTTACTGTGAGAACAATGAAAGCCCTGCCCTCCTTGACAGGTTTTTCCCTTATGCCAGTTGAAGATTGTCCCACTCTGTGATACATCTGGACAGTCTTGCTGCTCTGAGGTGAGCAGTGTTACAACAGTAAAAGTGGCGGGAGGGGGACACTTTATCATTCAATTACTCTTGAAATACAACTCTGATAGTATTGAAATAACACTCTCCATGGACCAAATACTAAGAAAATTAATTGGAGCTTATTTTATTTTGAAACATTACTGTCTCTTTAAATCAGATTGTTAGGGCAAAGCACAAAGCTGAGAGCATCCATACGATTGAACTTTCCTGTGCACAAGGATATAGTAATGAGTAACACAATATTCTAGTACAGGGCTGAGAAACCTGAAGCCCTTCAGCTGTTGATGGACTACAATTTCAGTCATTCTCAGCTGGCCACTGGACAGCTGAGGATGATCTTAAATATAGACCATAAAAAGCTGGACAACCACATATTGATCATACCTGAACCTGTCTATGTAAAGGAAACAGTGTCTACTCTTCCTCCCGATCCCACTTCTCTCCTTACTCTCAAACATTTCTTGTAATTATCCCTTTAAAGGGACAGTAATGTCCCTCAAAAAATATTTAGAGTTTTGTAGAGGTTAAAAAAATAAGCTAAAAGCCACAAATCCTATCTCTCAAAGTGCTATGGTTTGAGATATAACTTCCGCTAAAGTTCCTCTTCTTCTGTCAGCTGTAAAGCTGACAGAAGAAGATCCATGTTGGCCGACAGGAGGAGACTCTTCTACAAAGCCGCAATAACGTGATTTAAAAAGAATTATTTCTACGGAATGTTCTAAAAAGTGTGCTTGCAAACCAGGCACACTTTGTAGACCGTTCCAATGTAGTAATTATTTTTAAATCACACTACTGCGGTTCTGCTGAAGAACTGCTTGTTGGTCCCCGGACCAGGAACTCCTGCTGTCAGCTTACAGCCGACAGTGGAAGAAGAGGAAGGAGAGGGAAAATTTAATTTGCTCAACCGCTATGGTTTGAGAGATACAATTTGTGACATTTAGCTTATTTTTTAAGCTCTACAAAACCCTAAACATTTTTTATGGGACATTACTGTCCCTTTAAGTTCCAGAAAAGTATTGAATGCAGTGTTACAATGGATACCTCTCTGGCACTCAAAAGGAAATGTTTTCACCTACAAAATCTTAAAATGGTAATAAGACAATGCAGGAAAAAAAATGAATTTCCCAGGGGGTTCCAAAAAATAAGATGTGATAACAGTAAAGAAGGGATTGTCTTCTGTAATACTGTAGCTTTCCAGCTGTTGTTTAATTAGAATTCCAGAAACAAACAGATGATGGGCATTTTAGTACACCACCAAAAAGAAAGAAGCGGATTGCCCACCCTGCTCTGGCCAATCCCCAACTGTCATCTTATAGCAGGACTTACAATGCATGGGCAAGAAGGGAACGTGAAATCAAACTGACCATGAATTTCATTAACCCTTTCAGTGCCAGAGGGGTATGCAATGCATTGCTTTTGCGCACCCCTCTGGCACTCAAAGAGTTAAATATGATCTTGTTACATTAATCAGACTTTGCTTTAAATCAGCACTGTCCAAGTTCAGTCCTCAAGGGCCGCCAACATGCCAGGGTTTAAAGGGTTAGTAAGGTCTTGAATAAATAAAAAGTAATATTGTAGATATTCAAAAAATAAATCAATTGATGCCAGTCCGATCTCTCAGAACTTTATGGTTTGAGAGATATACGGTGACAATGTTCCTCCCTCCCGCCCCTTTCAATGACGTCAGCCTCTAGCTGACAGAAGGAGATTTGTGTCGGCCGACTCGAGGCGTCTTTTCAGCAGAGTCGAAATACCGCAAACTAAAAATACATACTTAGTTGGAACAGTCTACAAAGTGTGTTTGCAAGCCAGGCACATTTTGTAGACCGTTCCAATAAATTATTTTTAGATTGTGGTATTTCGGCTCTGCTGAAGAGCCTCCTCGAGTTGGCCAACATGATTCTCCTTCTGTCAGCTATACAGCTGACACCAGTGAAAGGGATGGGAGGGGGGAACTTTATCACCATATATAGGTTTGAGAGACTGGCCTGGCAGCAATGGATTTATTTTTTTAATATCTACAATATTACCTTTTATTTATTCAAGACATTACTAACCATTTAAAGGTTTCACTGAGTAAGCACAGGCGAGTTATTCAGTGGGTCGTTCATTGTGACTGACTCATCTGATCTGTACTTAATCACGGAAATCCTAAAATCCTGGACTGTTGGTGGCCCTTAAGGACTGAACTTGGACAGCCCTGCTTTAAATTAACACACACTATATTTTATATATTATGTATGTGTCTATATATATATATATATATATATATATATATATATATATCTCAAACAATTAAGTCCAAGCACTCTCCAAAAAAAACAATGGCCTGGGTGACAAATTCCATGCAAAATACATACAGTTTTGTAGTTCAAGAACCGCATTCACAGGACTTCTAAATGATGAAAAAATGTGCGAGATTTATTATCAACGTTTCGGCCCTACCTTGGGCCTATCTCAAGATGAGTTACAGAAAGAGTGTGAAAAGTGCCTCTAAATACCCACAAAATGGCGTCTGAATGACGTCATAGGTCATCATAAAATAAAATACAATGTGCTGAAAAATTTTTAAATTCTACCAAGGGAAAAAATAACAACATCAAAACATTTTAAATAAAACAATTATTAAAGAAAAAATATAAAAATAGAAAATTGTTATTCTCATCTGAAAGGCCAACCCTAGGATAAGGACAAAGGTCAGAGGGCAAAGTAAATAAACAAACAAAGGAAATAGCAAACACCAACATTAACCCCTTAACGACCCTTGACGTACCAGGACCGTCAAGGGTAAATTTGCTTTAAGGACCAGTGACGGTCCTGGTACGTCAAGAGTTAAATGGTAGCAGCGCGCCGCCGTGCACGCTGCTACCATTCAATCCAGGCTGAGACTGAGCGGTCCAGTACCGGACCGTTCAGTCTCAGCCTCTGTCGGTAGTGCTGGGTCATGTGATCGCTGTGTCTGCGATCACATGTACCGGCATTCTAAATCTGTGAATGAGGCAGTGCTACTCACTGCCTCTAGTGTCTCCTCTCTGCTAATGTGTCCCTTACATCAAAGTAAGGGACACAGAAGCAGAGAGGAGACACCTAGTGGAAATACAAAATACAGCAGCTGGGAGTGTTAACCCCTTCACTGCTGGTACAGGAGGATGGCTAAATGCAGGTCAATTTCTGACCTGCTAAATACACTTTTTTTTTTTTTTTTTTTTAAATAAAAGCAACACACTTTTTTTTTTTACAAATAAAATATTTTATTTTTTAAAAAAAAAACATCTCAAGAAACAAAATTGGAAGTGTGACTGTTGTGGAGTCATGTAATACACTTACACACACCGCCAAATGTAATGAACAAAAAAGTGGGAAAATAGGGTAGGAAAAAGGGACATGGGGATTTTCACCCGGGGGGACAGTGGCCACTTTAAACTGCACATTTTGTAGGTATGACTGATTAGTCATACCTTTCATGCAGTCTCCATAAATATTTAACCCTTTGTGCCCAATTGATCCCAAGAGAAAAAACAAAAATGATGTTTTTTTTACATTTTTTTTTACCTTTTTCTTTAATTTTAATAAAGTAAATGGTGGGTTATCCATATAAGTGGGGTATCAAAGGAAAGCCCTATTTGTTTGTAAAAAAACAGTATATAATTTATGGGGGTGGAATAAAAGCCTAAGAGCGAAAAGACTGTTGAACAAAGACATAGTCAAAAAGGTCAGAATTGCTCCGGTCCTTAAGTCAAATCCACCACTGATTTTCCCGGTCTTTAAGGGGTTAAATAAAATGATAATAATAGAAAATAATATAAGTATCATTGTAAATTAAATCAATGTATAATAAGATGGAAAATACCTAGTACCACATTGTATCGAAAAAAACGCCAGACACAAAAAACATTAATAGCAATAGAGCTAGATCGAAACCATCCACGAACCACGTAGAGAGCAAGCGCATTAGGCAAACAATAATGGCATAAACTTACCGCTACCATGTAACAAAACAATGTTTTATTTCTTTTTTAGTTTTGGCTTTATTTACTGTTGTATGGATGAGGGTGCAGATTTTTCTATGCCTCATTGTTCCCTGTATGTTACTGTGTATCTTCCTGTCCTCCGTTATGCCTATATCCTCTACATTGGGTCTATAAATGCTTTATATTGTCATTTGGCAGATAATCAGAGGACTCCTGTAGTTACAATCGTTGCATTTAACCAGCTTTGCGATGCAAGGATGATCTGCAAAGTCATATATAATCTATACTGTGGTGATCTGCTTGGGACAATTCCCAGTGAAACTTGGCTATAGACGGGGGGTGAATGGTTAAAATAAAAGTAGGTATTTAATTGTTTGTGACCTGTACTGAGTTGTAACCAACAGACCGCATCCGTTATAGCCAGTGACACTAGACGTTTTTCACTTTGTATCATGCTGTCGATTGCTATACTTTGTACAGACGATCTATATACACTGTATCTATTTGTAACTCTCACACTAGGGGTCATTAATTACATTAATTAAACTGTTGGATATCCTATTTGGTGATGTTTTGTTGCACTTCGGATCTTTCACCACAGAGGGACCACAAGTAGTCTTTTGGGGGATGATGAGAACTACAGATGACGTCAGTAATGACGCAATGAACTGTTTTTAGGCGGTTTTTGTATTCTGTATATATAGGGGGATGGTAGGGGTTTGCACTTTGTCCTGATGAAAATGTGTTATTCACATTGAAATGTTGACAATACACTTGCTTTTTCACTTTGAAAAAAATCCTGAGTGTGCTGATTCTTTATATTCTCGTATGTATGTTCATCCTACCAGCACCCAGGTTGTAACATTATAAGTGAGAGCGCTTCCCAAATGGAATATATATATATATATATATATATATATATATATATATATATATATATTGTAACGGAAGCTGAGAAGGGACCGCGTCGCCTTCTGTCGTCGTTCCCGGGTCTCTTCTTCCTGACGCCAGATAAGCGCTGTCAGATGCACCGGTTGACGTATGGACGGTCACTGAAACAGTCGCAGGATCACTGGAGCAGGGAAACACGGGCAGTAGAGAATGTGCCTCTACTCCCAGGCTACGAAGAACAGGGAAAGTGTTGCAGGAACAAAGGGTAGTGGTTGCCAAGCCATTCGAGCACTCCGGTGCTCGAATTGAAGGTTCTTCTAGAACTGGAAGAAGCAAGGTAGAGTCCACGTCACTGCCTGACAGTCCACGATGTTAGGTCGCAGCAGGCAGTCGACGATTCAGGATACTTGGCGCAGATGGGTATCAGAGTGGACACTTTAGACAATAAGCAATACAAGACTCAAGGACTCCTTGTTCACTCCAAAACATAACTCACTTTATTGACACAAACTACAGATATTTATACACAGATCTTTACATTGAAGTTGATGGGTGGAACCAGATACAAAAGCCTTAATTCAATCATGTTACACGAGACAAAAAGACAACAACAGATGGTCTTAACAGATACAATGACTTAGACAGGATTACATTTCAGATACAAAAGGGTTTGATTGAACAAAGAATTGAGGGGCGTGAATGGATTAACACACAGCAGGGGGTCTAACTGCAGTTCACAATGCCCGGAGTGGCTGCAATACATATTTTAGCCTATGGAAGATATTTGCATGCCTACTCCAGGGTTCTGAGTGACCCAGCTTTCACCTCTTGCCCCCGCCGCCGAAAGTTCGATCCGGTGGCGCTGATCACACACACCGCGCCAGTCCCCGCCGACTGGTAATTGGTGCGTGTGTAAACACTCGAACATACTACATACAATAACTAAAACGTTCAACATGCATTAAACATAGTATATGATCCAAAGTCTATGAATTTAAGTCTTTCTCTTAGGGAATAGCTGGCCAGTTTGTACGCCAAGGCACAGCACAGAGTCCAAACAGTCATAAATGTCCATAGTCTTTGGATAAATAGTTTGAGGTCCAGACAAGGCTCAAGTAACGGATAAGATCCGTTACATATATATATATATATATATATATATATCAGGGCTTAAAATTTGAAGTCCTTTGCTACTAGCCAGACCTAAAAAGTTACTCGCCACCGCAAGCCATAGCATGCCCACCAGGGCGGAATTTCTACTCGCCAGGGCTAAATTTTCACTCGCCATTGGCTAGTGGAGAGTGGAAATTTTGAGCCCTGTATATATATACCAGCAAATAAAAGAAGAGGTCATGTGACTAAAATTCTGAGGCCCAGACGTGCACACTCAGGGGCAACAGTAAATCACCTCTATACTGGTCCAGCCACTGGGGCATGATTTTGACAGTATTGGAAAGGGGGCATAGCCCCCTGGCCACTTTTCAAAATCTCTGCAAGGACATGCAGGAGCTACAATGAAAGCGCACAATACATAGAAATTCCATACATACAATACTCACAAAATGTACACACACACACAAACACACACTCTCGCTGATGGAGAGTTGTGTAACACAGTGCTTTGCAATACTTTGCACATCTTTTTGGAGCTGAAGGGCCTAAGCACTGAATTAAACATACAGTTGTTAAAAACATTGCCTCATTCCTGGATTTGTCTGGATGTCAGAAGAAAAAAAAAAAAGTCCTACACTTAAAGGGTTAGTAATACCTAAAAATTACTTACTATCCTGCATCTTGTAACCAGTAAAAAATGGAGTTAAATGAGCCCAGCGGCATCTCTCAAGCCTTTATGGTTTGAGAGATGCCCGCTGTCAATGTTTTGCTTTTTGCCATAAAGGCTCGAGAGATGCCGCTGGGCTCATTTAACTCCGTTCTTTACTGGCTACAAGATGCAGGATAGTAATTTTTTAAATATTAATATCCCTTTAAATCCACTTTTAACCCCTTCAGAGCCAGAGGCTCGGGCAATTTCCTGTACCCTGCAGGCCAGACACTTTGTCAGCATTTTTTCTATCCTTCTGTTTAGGCTTGATTTCCTCTGGGGATTTTTAGTTACATATAGAAACCTATATATTGTTTTTTTCAGAACGAATTGAGCTTTTTCATGGTACCTTACATGAAGAGAATTTTGCATCATGCAAAAAGCTATGATGTCATAATGACAAAAAAAGGGAAAATGTACATATTTTGCTAAAATCACATACTATGTATCAAAAACATTTACCTTGATTGCAAAAGTTTAAATTATTTGAAAAAGCCCCGAGTCCTCCGAGTAAAAAAATACCAAATTTATATAGTTTTACCTACGTCCATGGATAGCGTAGAACCCAAATCACCAGAAGCACAACATGGCATTTTCAACTTTATGAATTAATATGCGCGTTCTATGGTTTTTGTGGTAAAGCTACCCTAAAACAGTGGAATAACTAAATAAAACTATATATTTCTGGAAAGAAGACAACCTGCTGCATCCAATGACTGGTGACTTGCCTTGTTACCCCAAGCCTGGTGTGCACAAATGCCTCCAGAATTTGGCGCTGATGAAAAAAAAGGCATTTTCTTACATTTCTGTCCCTTCAGATGTCCAGAAATCTGTGAAAACCATGGCATTTCCAACTGTATTCATTAGCTAGTGCTCTTAGGAGAAAAATGACACCTCATTGGTATGAGTTTACCTACCTCAGGGGGCGCTAGAAGTGCAACTCGACACCTACTACAACCTCCAATTTTTCTAACATTCTCTCAAACATCTCTTGACTGTACAAAAATGGTTATAACAATTACAGAAGTGAAGAAAGGTTACACAAACAATACAATTTTGGAAGGAATACACCCTTCCGCATCTAATGATGCGTGACTTGACTTGTTACTCCAAGCCTGTTGTGCACAAATGCCTCCAGAAGGTGGCGCTAACGAAAAAAAAAAGGCATTTTCGTACCCCTTCAAATGTACCGAAATCAGTGAAAAGCATGACATTTACAATTATATTCATTAGCTAATGGTCTTAGGAGAAAAATGACACCTCATTGGTATGAGTTTACCTACCTCAGGGGGTGCTAGAAGTGCAACACGACACCTATTACAACCTCCAATTTTTCTAACATTTTCTCAAACATTACTTGTCTATACAAAAATGGTTATAACATTTACAGAAGTATAGAAAGGGTACACAAACCATGCAATTTTGGAAAGAAGACACCCTTCCGCATCTAATGATGGGTGACTTGCCTTTGTTACCCCAAGCCTGGTGTGCACAAATGCCTCCAGAAGGTGGCGCTAATGAAAAAAAAAGACATTTTCTTACATTTCTGCCTCTTGAAATGTAGTGAAATCTGTGAAAACCATGACATTTCCAACTGTATTCATTAGCTAGTGCACTTAGGAGAAAAATGGCACCCCATTGGTATGAGTTGACATACCGTAGTGGTGCCAAAAGCACATAACAACACCTACCTTTTTTCTATTTTGGAAATGGCTGCTTGTACTAAAATGTTCATAACTTTTATAGACATGAAGTAAAGGTATAAAATGTATACAATTTTGGAAAGTAGACATTCACAAGCATCAAATGAGGGATACTTGCCTTTCTATACCATTTTGGAAAGTAGACATTCACCCACATCAAATGAGGGGTCACTTGCCTTTCTACTTCCTGGATGAAGTGCACAATCATTTCCAAAATGTGGCACTATAGGAATAAATTCATGTTTTTTTACATTTATGAAAACCATAACATTTCCTGCTGTATTCAGTACCTGGTACCAACATGAGAAAAAAGGTAGCCCATTTGTGTGGAACAACATACAATATGTGGGTACTAGGAACACTTACCTAAACCGAACACTTTTGTTTTTGAAATTATATGCCTGCATGTAAAGTGTCATAACCATTATAGATATGCAGGAAAGTTAGAGAAACCATACCATTTTGGAAAGAAGACACCCTGCCGCATCTAATGAGGGGTGACTTGCATTGTTACCCCAAGCCTTTTGTGCACAAATGCCTCCTGAAGGTGGCGCTAATGAAAAAAATGCATTTTCTAACATTTCTGCCCCTTCAAATGTATTGAAATCTGTGAAAACCATAGAATTTTCAAATGTATTCATTAGCTAGTGCTCTTAGGAGTCAAATGACACCCCATTGGTATGAGTTGACATACCTTAGGCCGTGCTAGAAGCAAAAAACTACACATACTATAACATCTGATTTTCTAACATTTTCTCAAACAGGACTGGCCTGTACAAAAATGGTTATAACAGCTACAGAAGTAAAGAAAGGGTAGACATACCATATTATTTTGGAAAGAAGATAACCTGCCGCATCTAATGAGGGGTAACTTGCCTTGTTACCCCAAGCCTGGAGCGCACAAAGACCTCCAGAAGGTAGCGCTAATGAAAAAAATTGTATTTTCTTACATTTCTGCCACTTCAAATGTATTGAAATCTGTGAAAACCTAGAGTTTTCAACTTCATTCATTAGCTAGTACTCTTAAGAGTCAAATGACACCCCATTGGTATGAGTTGACATACCTTAGACGGTGCTAGAAGCACAAAACTACACCTACTTCAACATCTGATTTTTCTAACATTTTCTGAAACAGCTCAAACTTGATTTCTTTATGTGCAACATATCAATGGCCTGAAATATTATAGTGGCGCTATTGCTACACCATCCTATGGAAGTTTTTGGTCAGCTGACCAGAGCTGTCGATAGGATGGTGTAGCAACGGCGCCAATGTAATATTTAACGTCACTGAGATATTGCACCAAACACAAAAAAAAACAAAAACACAGCTATAATAACTTTTGAATAAAACATTTATCAGCAGTGGGAGTACACTTGTTTTACTTGGGGTGATAAACCCTAATAGAGTGTGTGTGTATATATATATATATATATATATATATATATATGTTTTTTTTTTTTTTTTTTTTTTTTTAAATAATAATAATGGTTACTATCCCGTTAGGGAGAAAAGACAGAATAAATGTCAGCGTCAGCAGGAGCCTTGTGAAAGCGTGGCCATCTTAGTCCGTGGTAGCTCAACCCCCCACCCAATGGTTACTATTCCTTTAAACAATAAAATAGGTAAAGATTAAAACGTTTTACTTTACATATTACATTTGTACAAAAGGTAAAGTACACAAGGAGGTTGACTGTAGCTATAAAAATATTTAAAAATCATGTACTTGTTATTTGTATTAAAACAGTTTGAGAAACTTATCTTATGCAAATCAGATATTAATAGACAGCATGCCACCACATAGCATTCAATATTGTTCTCTCTCCTTACAGCCACTTCCTTTCAGCAGATTAAAGCTGAACTTCCACCCCTTACAAACATGGCCCCAAATGATTACCCATCTAGCTGCTCAGTAGCACTAGTCACCAGAATTATTACCTCGTTAATGAGAATTATATACTTCTCCCGGACTGACAGGCCTCTAGGAGGCGTTGCTAGGAGCCATTCAGCTTCAAAAGGGACTGACAGCGCAGGCGCCACTATGGAAAGATGTCTGCGCTGTTTCCTGCCTGTCAGTCCAGAAGCAGTGTATAATTCTCATTAACACAGTAATAATTCTGGTGACTAGATCTACTGAGGGGCTAGTCGCCAAATGGGTAATTATTTGGGCCCATGTTTGTAAAGGGTGATAGTTCTGCTTTAAGGCTCCATAGGGCCCTAGGCAAGGCAACAATTTAGGTCCCTACATCCCTTAATCCACTGTTTCTGACACAGATTGCTGCTAGCAGGTACCAGCATTGTGGCTCTAGTGTATCTAGTGAGCAACTGGATGATACGGGTCTCTTTCAACAACAAGGGCATTTGACACAAAATGTTAGAGGCAGCAACAGCAGGGCCCCTGTCTCTGATCCATCACGTGCATCTAGGTCCCCTCTTATTGCCATGGACCTTAGGAAGTAGCCTAGATTGCCGCAATAGATGACCCGGCTCTGCCTTCCAGGTAGTACCAGCTCATCTACATAAGATCACCAACTAAAAATCCTAAATGATGCTCCTACTGAGGTGAGAATATGGACAGATGACAGATCCAGTTTAAGTTCACTTCATACATTTGTGTCCTAGAGGTCTTAATTTGCTCCAAAAATATAGACAATGCAAATGATTCCTGTGTACTTGTTTGGTCCTAAAAAGTGAAGCAAATATTGTCTAACTTCCTAGACATAGAGCAAAGAATTTCTACATCTTGTTATGACATAACAGTTTCCCTTATGGGATAGTAATGTTTCACAAAAAAGCAGCTACAATTAATCTTAGTAGAATTTAGGCCATGGAGAGTGTTATTTCAAAACTGTCAGAGTTGTAGTTCAAGAGTAATTGAATGATAAAGTATCCCCCTCCCGCCCATTTTACTTAGTATAAGCCACCTCCCCTCAGATGTAGAATCTGGTCACTTGACTGGTGTTACAGCTTACATTGACTTCAGCATCATTACAGGCGCGAGGCTTCAAGCATGAAGCAGGCCTCTGTTTTATGTGTTTGCTTCCTGTAGTCTCCTCCTACCAACTTTCTCCCTCTGAGCTGCTCCTTCTAGTTCCTGTGTAGGGGTTTAAAAAGCAGACTGAGGCCTGACTCAGTTGCCCTTGCGTTGTTGTTCATAGCAGATCTGTATTTTTTGACACCTGTCTAAGACTTTTGCACAGAACTGTATATGCCCTTCTCTCCTTACCACAACTGCTTTGTAGTTCCCACACACCTGCTGCTTAGCATGAGACCATAGTTTATTACAACCGACCTTGAAATAAAAACACAACACAACAGTTTTGAGGGGGAATATGGATGTCAAGGTTTATTTAAGGCCTATTTAACTATTGAATCACTTGGAACCCTCACACTGTTTCCTGGAGTGGTAATAGCACTACCGCAAACCTCCAGCCATGGCATCGACCAACATCCCACTGTACGCGGCACATAACCAGTGAAGCTCTGAACCCTTTAGGCATGCCACACCTGCTCAGTGCCCAGGAATTCAAATTACTGGACCTTGTGTAATCTGAATCCTGTGGGAGAAGTTGTTGGCTTATCAGCGACCTCCGGCTGTCTTCGTGGTTTAATGGCAATTATTAACTGCAATACAGGTGAGTTTTCTTTGTTACACACACACAAATCCCTCCCCTATTTCCTGATAACCAAGGGAAGGGTTGAAGGCAGAAAGTTAAGCTTTCTTCCTTCCCCTCCCCTGGTTTTCCAGCTGATTGTAAAGGCCAGGCACCTTCTCTTTGTCCCAGGACCTGCCTCACAATCAAAAGAAGAAGGTAAGAGGGCCCTCCATCTTACGTGGCTTCAAGTGGACAGGCAACCCAATGCCATCTTAAGCTGTATATGCCCTACCTTCCCTTCTCTCCTTACCATGACTGCTTTGCAGACCCACACATCTCCTGCTTAGCATGAGGCCATAATTTACTACAACCAAACTTGAATTAAAAACACAACAGCTTGGATAGGAAAATGGAGGTCATGGTTTATTTAAGGCCTATATATATAATGTGCCATTCGTGGTTAACAACACTAACCGCAAACCCCCAGTCAGGTCAGCAGGTGGGAAGGCTTTTTACGAGACATCCATAGTCCAACCTCCCACTGCCTGTGGAGGCTCACCACTTCGTGTCCGCTGGTGTTGTGATTGGTAAATACCCTTTGCCCTGAAGAGCACCCTTGAACTTGATAAAACACCTGTCTGGCCAATGTAACATACATAGAAACATAGTAAATTTGGTTAAAAATGACACAAGTCCATCAAGTTCAACCTTTGCCTCATACCCCAGTAAATGAGAATTTGAAAGCTTTCCTACTACCAATTAAATTAGTCTTTATCAGACTTCATGATCAGCCTACTGACAACAGAATAACTCTGTATGTTCCCTTTTGAAAGAAATGTATTTAATCTTCTCTTAAATGTATCCATTGTATCTGCCATAAATATACACCCTCCTTTTACGCCATCCTTGTATGCCAATTCTGGATGGTGAATGGTGAAACCCCACAGGAATACCTAAACCTGGACATGGAGTGGTTTCACCTGGATTTTTCTGGCAAGGGGGCCCACACTGCCCCCCTCACCACATTTGCCTAGGTATTGTATTAGACCAAAGCAAATGTACCTGTTGACACAATGGCAATATTTTCTGGCAGGTGGCCTTAATATCCAGGATTAAGCAGATGTATTTCATAATCACAGACCCAGTGCCCCAAGTTTGTAGTGGAGCCTTCCTTCCAACTGCAATGGCAACAAACAGAAATGTTTAGTTAATAACAGGGCTGGCCCAAGATATTGTGCTGCCTGGGTCCAAGGATGAAATGCCCACATAAATGATGTTTTATATATATTAAAAGCCCCTTGGCTCGGTCTCTTTACACACCACCCACATATACTCCACCACTAGAATAGAAGCATATTAAGGTGACCTGCTGTACTTCTTTAGAGGTGACTTTAGATTATGCAGCTCAAGTGTGAATACAATCTGTCATACAGAGCAGATATGTATTGCTAATCTAGCAAAATATCTTCGGGAATCATATTGTAATTGCAGTTTTGATTAACAATAGGAACTTGGATTGATTCAGAGTGAATATGCCAAAAAGTGGTTCTAGGAGAGAGATTAAATTAACCCTATCAATAGCTACCTGGGATACTTTTCAGACTACAAATATTAACTCATTTTCTACCAGGAGTTTGAAATGTTTCAATGTAAAGTATTACTGTCAGAAAAGATGGAAATATACCCTGTGTTCACAAAATGGTTATTTACTATCCAATATAGTGCATTTTTTGTAACTGGGTAATTTTTCACTTGACGAGCTTGTGTAAACTTAAGTACTTGGCTCTCCATTTTGTATTTGCCATCAACTCAAAGAAGACTGGTATGAATGTGGCTTGATATGCTCAGGATATGATTCTTTTTAATAGAAGCTGAAAATGATATCACTCCTCATTGTTATTTCTGGACCAGGCTTGTGTAGCTTTCAGTGGTGTAATAAGGCCAGAGTGGGCCAGGGCTACCTTCAATCAATCTCCTATAAAATGCTTCACAGCCTCTGACTCTTGCCGTGATCTAATCATAGACATGAGCAGAATGTTTGAAGCTTTCCTGTAGATGCAATGCATTGTGGATATTAAAATTTTATTGTGCCATTTGTGAGCAAGAGTTTGGCCTCTGTTACATAATCATGTGTGCCTCTCAATGTAAATAAGACTATTTTAGTCTTACCTTTTAAATCCTTTTCTCTTAGTCCATACAGGTTACTGGTAACTCTGGGTAGGCGATCTGCCCCTTTAAGTAGGCAGGCACAATTCTAGAATTGTATGCAGGGGGTGGAGTCTACCTTCCCCTTCTTGGCTGCAGCTAGCCAACCAGCTCCAGAATGATTTGAGACACTCACTACTGACTAGATAGTGAAGGAAAAGAAGACTCCTGTGAGCATGACCCCAAAGGACTCCCACAGTCTGCCACAGGAGAGCCAAGTATGGTCCCTTGACAGGGTGGGAGACCAGTAACCTGTATGGACTAAGAGAGAAGGATTTAACAGGTAAGACTAAAATCCTCTTTTTTCTGTCATCCAATAGACATTACTGGTAACTCTGGGATGTCCAACCATTGTGTTTTCCAGAGGCGGGAAGTTAGACAAGGACCAGGCGCAAGGCCCCCAAAGTCACCAGTGCAGATATTAACCATCAGATCACAGATAGCCCAACAAAAACAACTTAAGTGTCAACGGACACTGAACAGGGGTAACAACACCCCAGGATCTGTTACACAGCACACTGAACTAGAGCCAACAGGGCTAAAAAGTGAAGGCTAAAAAGTGAAGGAAGCGCCAAGAACCGAAGGAAATCCTAGACAGGCAAGACTGCCTATGCAAAGGTATCTCTGTAGAAGAAGATTCAGACGATAAGGGAGACGAAATGGCTCCACCCCAGACAGATCCAGAAGCTCTGGAAACCAAGACTGACGAGTCCAATAAGTAGCAATGCAGAACGCCCTATGCAATACTGGTAAGGGAAAGGTGTAGGCCAAAGGGAACAACCAAGGAATGGACATTGCATCTCCCGCCAGAGCCAGAGGGTCTCTCCACCGAGAGCAGAACCTCGGTACCTTCCTGTTGTGTCTTGTTGCCATCATGGCGATGTAAGGAAGACCCCATTTCTGAACAATGAGGTTGAACACCTCTGGGTGTAGCTACCACTCTCTGCTATCCACTGTGTGGCAACTGACAAAGTCCGCCATGAAGTTGTCTTCGCTAGGAATCTGCACTGAGGATATAGCAGGAACGTGTTCTTCTGCCCAGGACAAAATAACCTTGACCTCTAACCAAGCGGCGAGACTTCTTGTTCTGCCGTGCTTGTTGATGTAAACCACGGCCGTGACGTTGTCGGACTCTACTCAGACCGTTTTCCAACTGAGATGTCCAATGTCGAAGAACATGAAATATCGCCCAAAGCACCAATATGTTGATCAGAAGGAGGGATTCCTCCGGAGAACACCGACCCTGAGCGCTAAAACGACCCAGGATCGCTTCCCAGCCAGAGAGGCTGGAATCCGTTGTCACTGTGGTCCGGAAGGAGACCAGGAAGGACTTGCCCTTCAGCAGGTTGGAAAGGTCGAGCCACCATGACAAACTCAGTTCCACATGAAGAGGAATAGAAACTGACATCTTCAGTAGGTCTGGTTGACCCCTGCACACCTGGATCACGAACCTCTAGAGCTCCCTGGTGTCCTGCATGGCAAACGGGACCGCTTCTATGGTGGAGATGAATTTTCCAACTAAAGAGGATAGCTTCTTGACTGGAACTGGATCCTGAGCCAGAACCATGGAAACTCTGTGGGCGATCTGGTGAGCCACCTCATCCATGAGGAACACCATGCTCTTCTGAGTGTTGAAGAGAAGGCCCAGGAAGACCAGATGCTGAGATGGGATAAGATCTGACTTGTCCAAGTTGATGATCCACCCGTGATGGCTGAGAGCATGAATTCATTGATGAAACCTTCTGATGAAGAAGTTTTGCAGAAGGGGCTTTCAAAAGCAAGTCATCCATGTATGAAGTAACTCTGATGCCATTGTGGTTGAAGATGGACACTAAGGCTCCCAGGACATGGTTGGAGACCTGAGGTGCTGTCGTCACACCAAATAGAAGAGCTGAGAACTGAAAATGTCCCCTGTCATAGGCAAACCGGAGGTACTGCCGGCTCTCTGGATGAATGGCGATGTGTAAGTATGCGTACTGAAGATCCACAGAAGCAAGGAATTCCCATGGAGACATGGCAGCAATCACCGTCCGTAGATACTCCTGATGATATTGAGCCTGGGGCACAAGAAATTGAGATCCTTCAAGTCCAAAATGGGACAACAACCGCCATCCTTCTTGGAGACCACAAAGAGGTTTGAATAAAAACCAATACCCCGTCCTGAACTGGCACCGGCTCCAGAACATCCTTTTCCAGAAGAGTCTGAACACCGCTGTCGAATAGACTGCATTTCTCTACACACTGAGGCATGTGAGAAGGCTGAAAACGAAAGGGAGGAAGAGAGATGAAAGGGATCCTGTACCCTTCCGTCACCACCTGTAAAACCCATGGGTCTGCCACTGAACCCTCCCAAATGCTGTGATAGTGTCACAGACAACCACCCACAGCAGAGTGTGGACCCGGGTTCAGTGAGTCATGCCGAAGAAGGCTTGGAAATCTTGGGCTTGGAGGAGACCTTGGTCTTCCATTGTTGTTTGGGCATGAAGGAGATACGCGGGGCTGAGGGAACTATCTGAAAGGAACAAAAATACTGATTACGTTTATACGGCAATTTCTTCCTGGGAACGAAGGGTAGAAGAGTACTCTTACCCCTGTGGCCTCACTGATCAGATCCTTAAGATCTGGCCCAAAACAAGGAGGTACCCTGAAAGGGTAGAGAGAGCAATGCTTTCTTAGAAGCAGTGTCAGCAGACCAGATCTTGAGCCAGAGAGCTCATCTGGCCACCACAGACATGGTGGAAACCCTAGCCATCAAACTGATGGCATCAAATAAGGCAGCAGAAACATAGTACTGTGCCTCAGAAATGTTGGCGAGAAGTCGCAACTTATCCTGACGGACAGCACGGTTGAGTGTTCATTCCAGACCGCAATGGCCCAGTTCACCCATGCAGCAGTTAATGCTGGATGCATGGCAGAACCAGCAGTGGCAAAAATGGACTTGAGGGTAACCTCAAGTTTCTTGTCAGTACAGTCCTTCAGAGCAGAGGCACTAGACTTAGATAGCCTGAAAACAGGAGCATCCACGTTGGGAGAATGAACCCACTGAGTAAGCACAGCTTCAGAAAACGGATAAAGCTTGGCAAATTTCTTGGACACAGAAGGTTTCTTGTCCGGGGATTTCCACTCCTCAGACACAAGGCGGTCAAGAGTTGGGTTAGGTGTAAAGTAAGTAAGGGGCTTTTTTAGGCTCCTGGAACACATCAGAGGGGTCAGAAGGAACCTCCTGAACTAAGGAAATGTTAAGAGTAGTTAAGACAACCCTGATCAGACCCTCAGCGGAGGGTTCAGAATCGGCCTCAAAAGGATACCCAAAAAACTGAGAGAAGCCCAACACAGAACATTCCTCAACATCTGAATCCACCAGCAGTTCCGCTTCAGAGGAATCTGACACGTCAGGTACTCCCTGAGGTTTGGGCAGGGAAGACGTGGCTGGGGAGGGGGCCTGCCAAGAATGAAAGACCCCCTGTAACTGGGATGGAAAGAGTTGCAATATGGACCTAAGGTCCCTAGTAGCAGCCTTGAACTCTTGCACCCAAGCTGGCTCTAATGCATAGCTGGGGGTCCCTGGAATGCTGTCAAGGACATCAGAACACTCTGGGCATAAATGACCTAAGAATTGTCTAGGTAGGCCTGAGTGACAAAAAGAGCAATGCGCAATGGGGGATACAGAGACCCCAGCCTCCTTAGTCTTAGGTCTGGCCCCAAGCTGCAGCAGTATAGACATTCTCACAGTGTCAAATAACCTTACTGTATAAGAAATCACCCAATTATAGTGTGTAGGATTAAAGTTTCACCCCAGAAATCTCTAAAATAAACTTATCTGGCAGGTGAAGGGTTAATCAACAGAGGAGAGAAGGAGAGTCCAAGCCCTGCATAGGATACTAGTTCTGGAAAGATCACAAAATGGCTGCTGCGGTGGGAGCCAGTCAGAAACATGCGCGAAGCAATCGCTCATGGGAAATGTAGTTTTTCCAGAAAAGTACACCAAACAGTACCCAAAACCCCCTGAGCCCCCCAACACACTAGAAACATGAACTGAATGATAAAGCAAGGGCAGACAAGAAAAATGAGCCATCTCTGAAGTCGCTAGGTTAAACGGTTGCAGAGATATGTCCCAAACAGTACAGTCCTATAGAAGTGAATGGAGGAATAGCGTCTATGCGGTAAAGCGCGCCTTTACTCAAATTTTAAAAAAATTGAAAGTGTAATTATGAAATGCCTAAGACAGCATTAGAACATGTTAGGACACCCAAAAAACACTAAACCAGTAGGAAAATTGTTAGAAAACCCCCCAAAAAGTGATAGTCCAGAAGAAAAAGGGTTAAGTTACCACATAAACCTGCTCCAAAACACCCAACAGACATACAGATAGACCCAATGAGTGCAGGAGTGTGCAATAGGAACTCCAAATGAAAACACCCCTGTGCAGAGGGGTACTGTGGGACAAGTGGACCTGCAGCACTCAAAGGGATGCTCACCTTTCCTGCAGATCTTTTGTCTTCAGATTACCATGTAGTAAAAAGTAACCTCAGTGGGTAACTCCTGGGGAAGCACCTGGAATCAAGATTTTCCCCCTCAGTGCTTAAGGTCCACAAAAAGCACCTGGATACTGAGCTAGCCACATCTAAGGGCATTGTCAGTTATGGTAATCCACCTAATGGTGGTATTCCATATCTAACCGAAGAGTAAAAAAGTTTTTAAAACTGAAGCAGAACTCTTCTCTTGCCTGTGTTATCTTCACTAAGGAACAAATCTTTCTGGAGTTGGTTGGCTGGCTGCAGCCAAGGAGGAAAGGTAGGCTCCACCCCTGCATACAATTCTAGAATTGTTCCTGCCTACAATTAAAGGGGTAGATCGCCTACCCAAAGTTACCAGTAACCTGTATTGGACGACAGACAAATTCTGTTTATAATGACAGGAATAATTGGTTTAACTAGCAAGCAGTCTATATATGGCACAGTGGATGAACAATTATGTTGAAAAGTATGGGACAAATTGGCATGTGGATGCTAAAGACGTCCAATGCATTTCTTCGCCCTGGCATTATATGTTTTTTAGGAGTTAGGACTGCATGAGAATATTCAAAATGAAGATTTGGCACCCTCATAAATGCTTACTTTGAAACAGCAAAAAGGACAAATTGAATTGTTCGATATAAAGGCATTCACATTCAAGCTTTGTTTATCTGTACACCATAAGATCATGAAAGTTGTTTAACATCTTACAAACAGGTGATTTTCTTCAGAGAGTGCCCATTACTTTTCATTTGGTCAGGTTTTGAAAGCTCAAGTAATGTCCTTGCCATTAGAAAATTGTGAATGTGACTTCCTATGTCCATAACATGCTTCCGCTCTGTAAAGTCTGGAAATTATGGCACATTTTCATTACAGGTATATTTGATCGTTAATATTGCATATACCACAAGATACATAAAAACCATGACACAATTGGATGAACTTGTAGCATTGCGTTGTGACAAGTTCATTCATTTGTGTTATATTTTATGTACCTTGTATTATATGCAATATTAACCATCAAATATACATGTAAATAATGAAAATGTGCCATAATTTCAAGACCTGACAGAGGGGAAGCATGTTACGGGCATAGTAAGCCACATTCACATTTTTCTCATATGAGGTAATGGCAAGGACATTACCTGAGCTTTCAAACTTTGACTAAATGAAAAGTAAAGGGCATTCAATGAAAAAAATTACCTCTTTGTAGGATGTTAAACAACTTTCATGATCTAAGGGTGTATGCCCGCAGATAATCAGAGCTTAAATATGAATGTCGTTATGCCGAACAATTCATTTTGTCCTTTTTATCAGCCAAATACACGTTGTGTGAATTGCTGTCCTAGTCTCTGTCGCGCCTATTGGCAGCAGCGGATGACCCAGTATCACGGTGCCCCCTGCTCTTTAAGCGACATTCTGTCAGTCTAGACTCCTGCTCTACGCCTATTGGCTTTACTGTGATTGTCCCGCCCAGTATTGCCTTTTAATACTGGGTTCTGGCACTTCTCTGGTGCCTTTTCGTGGTGTTCCAGTACCAGCGCTTGTTCCTGATTACAGTTTGCGCTCAGTGTATCAACCCGGCCTGCTTGACTACTCCGCATCTCGTCTTCTGTTTGTGTACCGACCCAGACTGCCTGACCATTCTACCTCTCATCTCCGGTGTACCGACCCAGTCTGGCTGACGTTCCTGGTCCGTGCACCGACCCGGCTTGGCTGACGTTCCTGCTCCGTGTACCGACTTGGATTGGCTGACGTTCCTGCTCCGTGTGAACCCATCCGGGTTGGTCTGCCGCCTCTCTGCACGCCATTACCGGTCTCCGGTTGAGGGTGGTGATCCTCTCTTGCTTTCTTTGACAGCTGTGCAGTTTTGGTCCCGGTTGCCTCTGTGTCGCCCCGGTGACATTCCCATTGCCTTGTCTTACTATCCGCTCCAGGCTGATTGCCTCCCAGGGCGAGTTGTTCAGTTGCTCAGTTCCGTTACTTTCACGGCAGTGCTCAGTTGCTCACTCCCCATTACTGCCACGGCAGTCTCCAATCGC
Source organism: Rhinophrynus dorsalis (assembly GCA_037306005.1). NCBI lineage: Eukaryota > Metazoa > Chordata > Amphibia > Anura > Rhinophrynidae > Rhinophrynus > Rhinophrynus dorsalis. Next base: position 209,549,042 of record CM074720.1, read on the forward strand.
CTAGTCTCCATTACTGCTATGGTAGAGTGCAAGCGGCCTAGTCTCCGTTACTGCTACAGCAGTGTCCCTGTGGCTCAGAGTCCGTTATTGCCATGACAGAACCTCAGTTGCTCAGTCTCCGTTTATGCCACATCAGTATCCAAGGGCTTAGTCTCCGTTAATGCTACGGCAGCCTCCTGTTGCCTAGTATCCACTACTGCTATTGCAGCGCTCTTGTGGCTTGGTCTCCAGTACTGCTCCGTCAGTGCTCTAGTTGCCTGGTCTCCGTTACTGCTAAGGCAGTGTCCATGTTGCTCAGTCTCCGTTACTTCTACAGCAGTGTTTACATGGCCTAGTCTCCATAACTGCTCCGGCAGTGCTCAAGTTGCTCAGCCTCCGTTACTGCTTAGGCAGTTCACCATTACCTGCTATACTTCTTCTTGGGCGTTACTCGTATTTAAGCTCTCTATCCTAGTGAGCTTCTTAACAAGCCTTACCACACATGGGACTGTTTAGACTCGCTGACTGCTATTAACCCATGCAGTACCGATACACTGGGACTCTTTCAAGATCCTCCTGACCTGTGTTAGTATAATGTGTTATGGACTCTATGCTGATACTGGACCTGTGTGGGCTTACCTATATATAACCTATCTTGAGGCTGTACTATATTAAGTGTATATTACAGGACATGTGAGGGTTATTGTAATCGTAATTGTTTAATAAAACTGTGTTTTAACCAAACCTACTGTGTCTGTGTGTCAAACAAACCATTACACCCAGCAGGATTAAGCCGAGACCTCTGTGCTCTCTGGAACTGCCATGTGTCCCAGGCTCGGGGACTGGAGCACTTCCGGAAGAGCGGCGGTCTCATTCCATTGCTCGTGCTCTTCACTGACACTGCACGAGCTGCAGTACTAGGGCATTGTTTTTATGTATTTGAGGGGGAGGCAAATTGCCAGCCCTGCCAAAGTGCCAACTGGATCCAATGGCCCCACCGGGACCCATGTAAGCGCCGGCGCTGGTCGTTATCAGAAAAGGTTGTCGACATTTTGGTGGTGGGAGTAATACATTTTCAACAAACTTCCACTGATGCAAATGGGACTTTATTGTACCCCCCCTTGAATGTTGGAGAGGTCACCAATGCACTGTGTAGGCCTTTCTTGCTTTCAAAGGGTTAAACTCCCATTATCAGTCAATGGGAATAATAAATAATAATAATAATAATAAAAATTCTAATTTATGGTTGTAGAATGTAAGGGACACACAAAGAGGATGCCAGAGGCACACCAAATTTGCATGGGACCCTGGTTGACAATCACTAGTCTAGATAAATCTTCACTGTAATGGTTCAGTCCTGTGACCATGCTTGTTACATTCCTAAAAACCACATTAGAAAAGGGACTTCAGAAACCATAGATCAAGTAATAGAAATTAAGGGGTAGTAATACTTGATATGTAAAAAATATATCTATATATTGTAGTGTTTATTCCCATGAGCAAATCAAGGGTACTCCCACTGCTGAAAGATGGTTTATTAAAAATGTATTACAGCTCATACTTGAATTTTTTTCAGTGTAGTATTTCAGTGGACTGAAATTGTACAGTTGTACTCTTGCTACACCTTCATTTGGACACCTCTGGTCACTTGATCATAAATCTTCATAGGATGGTGTACCAACAGACCCACTCTAAGATTTCAGGCCACTGTGATACTGCATCTAAAAAATGTCAAGTATGACCTGTGATACCTTTGAATAAAACACGTTTCAGCAGTGGGAGTATAATTGTTTTACTCAGTGGTATAAATTCTGCAACATATTGTTTTTTACATTTTAAGTGTTACTGTCCCTTTAATTCCAAGGATGACATCACTACATCCCTGATGCCACTGCTGTTACTTAGGAGAGAAACCTGTTTCAGTTCAGAGCGAATTCGGACCTTCTACAGTGCTGCAGCGGACCTCAAGATTACTTATTCTAATTTCTCTTTTATATTTATTTCCAAGTTTACCCCACCCCATTTATATTACTAATAGATAGTTGTTATTGTTACTGTTTGTCTGTTTTTATTCACAGAATAAACGTTAATATCAGGAGCCGATTATTACCAACCAGGACTCGGCAAGATGTTCAGGAGGTGAGTAAAAAGAGAAATCACTACATGGGGAGGGGGTACAGAAAACAGGGGTGCAAATTAGGGTGTAAACTGTCACTTTATTATCCAGTAATATTTCCTGCACTACATCTATATCAACCAGAACATAGATCAGGACTTCCATTTCCAACTGTCATTTCACTGGGGCCTTATGTTCAAATGAAAAGGGCAGTAATTCTGGGGAAACCAACAACACAGTAGGGATCATATATAAATTCATCAAATCCCCTTTATGTAAATGGGGTTGTAACCCTTTGAATGTATTGGAAACCTCCCTAGCATTCGAAGGGTTAAAATTCCTATTTAAATCAATGGAAAGCTTTACTTGTTCACTATAGTTCAGTTGGTTTACCCTAGAATTACTTTGTTTATTTTTTAACATAAATCCCCAAAACAATCCCAACTTCATGTTGTTTTTTACTGCAGCCTCATTCCCAACTCTCAGAAAGTGACAGTTGGAAGCCATGTTGGAACAAAACTCCAATGCAAGTCTATGGGGAAAAATGTTTACAAAAATAGTAGAGAGATCCTGAAACAAAACGGCAACACCATAGGGTGCAAATAAACAATCTAATTGATTTAAATGGGACATTTAACTCATTTTACGTTATATGGATCTCCGTTACAATGCAAAGCATTCAGACAGTTATACTTTCCATTAAAATCAAAGGGAATCTTTACTTATTCCCTATAGTGCACTTGGTTTGCCCTAGAATTGCTCTTTTTTATTATGAACATAAATCCCCAAAA